>JAUPFT010000009.1:16664083-17264083 GCA_036936625.1 Parnassius smintheus behrii | reverse complement strand
TGTTATGTGCATCTTTAACCTTCTTGAAAACATTATTATTTTTGTGTACAAACAGGCAACGATCATAAATGTACGTACAGGATACGGTAAGAATGTTTAGTTTTTTTAAATACGGCCTACATCTAGTAATGTTATCTATCTGGGCGTGTGTTTTAACGCACTTCTTCTTGGTAATAAATAGCTACTGCACATCGACGCTACTTCCCCACAACATAACTCCGTACTTAAGCCGCGAATGAGCATAGGCATAGTAAGCCGACAATGTTGTTGCCGTATCAGTGGTGTATTTAATTTGAAATAAAACATATGTAAATTTTGATATTTTAGATTTTATATAATTAATGTACGTTTTCCAATTGATGTTTGAATCTACATTCAAACCTAAAGATTAGATGTATCAACTTATTCTGTTCAGGTAGAATGCCCGAAGTAAAGTGACTCATTATCAATCAATCCCTTAGCAAGACCTGCCAGACGACTACCATTACCCTGTCCAGAACAGATTTAGAGGAACTTGATGATAAACATTACGTCTTATCATTAACTAACGCCACGAAAATATATACTTGGTGCGGGTGAGAGGCTTAAATTAAAAAGTAAAGTAAAGTAACAGGCTATATACGTCCCACTGATGGGCACGGGCCTCCCCTCGTTTCTGAGAGGGTTTAGGGCAAGGAAGTATCCACCGCGCTGCCCCTGAGAACTTCACATGTCTTCGAAGTATTTTTTTTTCTTATTCCTCAGACATGCAGGTTTCCTCACGATGTTTTCCTTCACCGCCGAGAACGTGGTAAATCAGCACTTAAAATTGCAAATAACAATTTCATTGTTGCTGGCGAGGATCGAACCCGGGTTACTTGTGTTCTGTTATATTTACAGCGAGCGTTAACCATCCAAGTTACCACGGCTCACGGTATCACGGTGAGAGGTTTACAGCATCTTAAATGGTACTTACCTTATACTTACCTTCCCAGTTAACTGCTTTATGTATACTACAGAGTTTACCATCACTAACATCAATGACTAAGTGAAAGGGCAGCTTTTGAAGATCACGAAGCTTACCTATAACCCAGCTACTTATCAGGATTACCAGTCTCATATACATCTTAAATCTATTGACTTAAAGATATTACAAGAATTTCAACATAATCTGATGTCTCAATCGATTGTACAAGTTGACTAAGTTTCGTCAAAATGTTGCCTTGTTACTTTAAAACTCTACGGACTATTGCAGTTCACTAGAAAAGCATCGCAATCCCCATCCAAACAAGACATCTACGCGAAATCCAGAAAATCTGAACCACAGAAGACAGCAATATTTCATCATCTAAAGACTCAGAGATTGATGCTCCCTTAAAAAACCACGAACTTCGCGGTAACCTCATATTTTTCATTTTCATTCATACACAAAATTTCAACATTATTTCCACGTTACAATTTTGCTGACTTGATGAAAAACTCGGTTGTCATGGACTCACAATGTCGCACGCAGTGTGAATCGATATAGCACCTTATCGGAAACCTAATGCTGCGATAGAATTATGATGATTTGGGAAATGCGGCTGCTCTGGATTAACAGTGAAAACCGAGGCGTCAGTCGACACAGCATTGTATGTACGAAGCTCCACGATGTTACTTCACTTGGTTTCTATCATCAAACAATTGTAGATTTAATTAGTATTAGACCTTTAATTGTAAAATCTTTATATTAGTTGTTTTATATTAAATTTATTAAAATAAATTGGTTTTTTTTTGAGTCCTCCGGCAGCGAGATACATAATTAGCTTGTATATTGGATTAACTGTTATATAATGTGCGTATGTTAGCTGGCGGGTGGTGCGGAGTATACCTTTAGAACGTTAAACAATAATATTTTTTTAAATTACATATATTTTATATCATATATTATATTTACATATTTATACTCATTTGTATGTCATATTTATGAATACTGATGATTATTCTCATTTTTCAGTCAATTTTCATTCTCTTACACTATCTATTGACGATAGATTTTGATCCGTAATTGATAAATCGGGTGAGTTTAACGTCATACATTTGACCAGTCTAGCTCTTTGCTAAATGTGTGTCATACGAATGCACAAAATGTACCCAGTCACTACAGTGACTTGATTCAAGCTTTTTCTAACTTGATCATTCATGCCATACAAGTCGTGGAGTAACTGATAATTGGTAAAAAAATTATCAAAGTATACGACATGTTCTTTTGGGACTATCGGCACCTTTGCTAATAGGGATTTTACCACTCTCGAGCTCAGTGGGTCTATCGACACTTCTGTAGATTTTCCGCAATATATGTCGAAAGTGTAGCAGTAGCCACCTGAACTCGTTGCAGCCCAATTCCGCGGAAAAACATCTCATTCCCGTTCCCGTGGGAAATATTCTATTTTAACTATCCCCATACCAAAATTCATGCCATGCCGACGCTCTGTTCTATATTCTATTTTCCCACGGGAATAAGATGTTTTTCCGCGGAAAAAAGTAATCTATGTCACTCTACAGCCACCGAACTATACCCATACAAAAAAATCATGCCATGCCGACTCTCTGTTGCAACGTGAAAAAGGGACAAACAAACAAATAAACAAACACACTTTCGCATTTATAATATTAGTATTAGTATGGATGTATTACTCTTTTTAATCCTATTATCACATACATATACGTATATAATTATTATCAACGTTAAAATAACACAGTTCAAAAATTAAAGGTTTTTAAGTGTCAAAATAATGTAATTAAATGTACACTCCTCTATAAAAATCAATAAATAAATAAATGCAGTTTCTACTACATAAATAGAACATATAAGAATATAAAGATAGTAATGTCAAAAAGAAATGCAGAAGTAAGCTACAGTTCATTCTTAATTCGAATAGGAAAAGTTTCCATAAAAAAGAGAGGCAACATCAGAGCAAAAACTATTTTAACTCACTCACTCACTCATTCATGTTTTTGTTTTAATATTGGTATGGGATGGGTATTTCATGTTGGTATTCTGTGAGAGCGTGGTCTTCCCCTGTTCGGGCCGACAAATTCATGCCACAACCATAACATAACTGCAAAAACCTTATAAACTGGAATTTGTGGTTGTTTGTGAGTGCTGAATAAGTACTTAACAACGCGGGGACTTTATTGATTTACTTACTTACCTATCTTCACGCACAAGCCCTATCGGGTTAGCCAGAGAGAACAGATCGCCAAGTGTCACGATCCTTACATACCTCTTGCGCTTCTTTTGGGTTCATTATCTTCGTCATACATGTACGTCTAGGTATCCGAGTACTCTTGACCTTTCCTTCTTCAAGTAATTTGCTCACATTGTTAGTCTCGGTCTACCTCGACAGCTTTTAATATTTACTTTCGCGCTATATATTTTCTTCACCATTCGGTCTTCACTCATTTGCTCAACGTGCCCAAACCATCGGAGTACGTCCCTATCAATTTTTGTTTTAGGGGGTCATTGTAGAAGCGTGCTCGTCACGACCCCTGCCAGCCCTTTTCAGGGCTGCAATTCTACACAGCTGCGCACCCATGCAAACGAGGGTTAGGGCGTCCCCCCAAGGCGATGCACACTAGCTCGTCCCCGTTGCTGTGGAATGCAGTGCGTAAAGCAGCGATGGGGACCGCCACCCGTCACGCACAGCCCGATACGGCGGAAGATGGAGAACGGAGTGCAGAGTTGGCACGTGGAATGTTAGAGGGGGCATGAGAGATAAGACGAATGTGTTGATCGAAATAATGAAAGAAAGAGAATTAGATGTTGTGTGTATGTCGGAGACCAAACGGAAAGGCAGTGGTACTGAAGAGCTCCCTGGCGGGAAGTTAGCTATATGGTCCGGAGTCCCGGAAAGCGAGAACGCCTGCCAGGGAGTAGGGGTGCTGTTGTCGTCCCGGTTGGTCGATCTTATGACTGAATATAAGTTTGTGAACTCAAGACTTCTCTGGGTTCACCTGTAAACTGGGACTGACGAAGTTATTCTTTTTGGCTGTTTATGCGCCGGTAGCTTCATCGTCCAGGGCTGAGCTGGAGGAATTTCGGGAGAAGGTAAAAGAAGTTCTAGATTTGGTTTATTGATTTAATTTCGTTTTATGATCTTTATCATCTCTTATCTGTATCTTTATAAACTTCACTCGCTGACGTAAATCGAATGTTATAAACAATTAAATCATACTTATAGTATGGGTGTTTCACGTCTTGTTTTCTCAATAAATAATGATCATATAAAATATTTATTTAGAAGAACACCCAGCACTCTTCATACTTAGGTTTCTTAAATGACTTTAAGTATTATGAGAAAATTTTTTCAGTACTGTTTGCGAAGCTATCTTATATAATGGGAATCAAAAATTTGGATAAAAATAACTGTAATAGGCGTCAGGGAGCAAAAGAATGTAAATATTTGTGGACTTAAATATTTTAATTTTTTCTTTGACAAAGTGGTTGTTGTTAGATATTAATTACAAAATTATTAAAATAAAATAACATTGTGTGTGTTCAAAAGTGGATGTTGTCGTGAAGCGACAATAAAAAAACTAAGAACCTAACTTAACTAGAACGAAAACAACCAAAATAAAATAAATTATTTAAAAATTTGAAGTTTTACAGTATCTTTTATAAAAAAAAAGGTATGAAGGTGATGATGGGTTGTAATGAAGATGGTGATTTACAATATTATTAAAAAAAAAAAAAATAACAAAAGATACTGCAACGAAGTATGCACAGGCTATGCCTATGATAGGTGCACAGCTCCTGCTCTAGGAACACGTAGAATCTGGAGAAAACACACGCAGCGTCTGGAGAAGGTACACGCAGCGCTTGGAGTAGACCCACACAGCGTCTTGAGCCGGTACGCAGCGTCGGGAGTAGGTCCACGAAACGTCTGGAGTAGGCACGCAGCGTTTAAAGTAGGTACACGCGGCGCTTGGAGTAGGCAAACACAACTTCCGGAGTAGACCCACACAGCGTCCGGAATAAACACGCAGCGTCTGAAGTAGGTCCACGCAACGTCAGGAGAAGGCACGCAGCGTTTGAAGTAAGTAAACACAGCGCACTAGTAGGCGGAGGCGTAGGCGTGGCTAGGCGACGACTTAAGGAGCGGGCAGAGGCTTGCAGGATCCCGAGGCAGTGCAGAAAAGGCCTTTAGGAGATGCTTCAAGTATCAAAGCTCAAGTCAGACTCCCCCATTCGCCGATTGTTCCGCTTATTTTTCCTTTTTGACGGATCTGGCATAAGAACGGAAAATTCTTCTCATTAAATTTGAAATTATTTAAATTAAAAGCAAATTCTTGTAAATGGCCAAGAAGAAAGGAGTATTTTGAAGTAAAAACATCAGGCCGGTAACGATATTTGAATAAAAATTGCCATGACAACCTGATAAACAACGATGTCAAAACATGTCAAATTTTGGTTTTAGGCTCGTAATACAGAAACGGCAAGATTTAAGTGAAAAATGAGATATTATTTATATAGGAAAAAAAAATAGCGCAACAGCGCGCACGAAACCCGAAATTGCAGAGTTACGGAGAACTAAATAAAAGACCGAAAAAGGTAGACTCCATTGACACCGATTTAAAAAGTGCTGATAGCATGAAAAATACGAAGTGAAAATGATTTGTTATTGTGTTCTTATGAATTAAAATATTACAGGATCCTATGGAAATAAAGGTGATGCAAAATATCAAGTTTTGAGGCGAATGCAGAACATCAAAAACAGAATGGAAAAATAAGTTTAAAATAGTGTAAAATGATATGTAAGTATGTATAAGCATAACACTACAATGTTCAATTTGCTCGCTCGCTTACTTTATAATGCCAGAACTGGAGGTAGATTACAGTTGTACCCTCATTTATTCACATTTTCTTTAATTATTTTACCTTCGTTACTTACTATATTATGTAGAAGAAAAAATGTAAATGTGGAACCGTGGAAGTTCACGGACTAAGTGCTCGCTGCTAATTAGCCGCATCCACACCGGGCGCATAGGCTCACGCGGCAGCCTTGCGACCCGAATGCTCAGTCTGTGTGGACGTGCCTTGGGGTTGATTGGGCACACGTTGCCTCGGCTGAGCATACCTCGAACTCGAGCCGTCGGCTGTCGGTAAACAGGATGTGCTCAAAAGTGATTTTATCACATGAGGCTATTCTAGAGATGTGTTGATTGATATACTTGAAATAAGTATTGCAAGCTGCTATAAATCTCTGCTTGCTAAAAATCTTAAAGTGATTAAAACCCTTTTCAATACAGTGGTTGTCTGTACGAGTATAACTTATATCACACTTTTCAATTTTCCATCAAACTTTTTTATATCATACGTGTACAATTAGTAATATCATTTGAGCGTGAGCGTACGGATGTGTTCGGTGTATGTAGTATATATTTTAAAACAAATAAAAAGTTATTCACTAGGAAGTGTCAAATGGGGACTAAATGTAATGGGTGTGATACTGGAATATTTGAAATATCATATATGGAGTGTTCGCAAGAAACATGTAAAAAGTTATTTCACTTAAAGTGTCTGGCAATTACAGAGAAAACATTTGAGGCTTTCACTCAATGTATACGGAATATCCCAAAGAGAGATAATTCTGATACCCCTGTTCGCGGGAACACAATAATGAATAGGACATTTACGCCAACCAATTTTGTTAACACTGAGCGCAGGCGAACAAAGCAGACCGATGTACCTATGGTCGAAAACGAATGTAACTTTTTGAGATGATGCGAGAATTTGGTTTAAAAACGAAAAATAAATTAGACGAGCAAATAAAGGCATATAAACAACTCGAGCACAAATATTAGTACATAAACAGAGTTAATTAAAGTACAAAATATATTGAAGGTAGTTCAAGAAAAGGCAAGTAAAGTAGATCTGTTAGAAAACAAAATTAAAATATTAATAGAAAAAAAACGAAAGGCTGGAATCTCGTCAACCGGAGACTAATATATCAAGAATAATAGAGAAGCAACTCAATTATCACCAGTACTACCAAAGTCATTTGCAAGTACTGTCAAACAAAATCAAAATGCAAAGGAATTTGTGGCCACGAAACAGGCCACCACATCTGCTACCACAGAGGTACAAGCCGAGAAAATAAGTAGTATGAAACCCAATACGGAAGAAGAAATTAAGAAGAAAGAGACAGAGAAGAAAAAAGAAAGTGAAGAATGGACAGTCATTCATAGGAAAAAAATAGGTACCCGAACAGTGAAGTCAAAAGAAGAGATAACACAACCTCTCTAGAAATTCAAGGCACAGAGCGGATGAATTTTTTTTTATAGAAGAGGGGGCAAACGAGCATGCGGCTAACCAGATGTTAAGTGATTACCGACGCCCATGATCAACCCCAACACCAGGGGAATTGAATATATACAAATATTTACATGTCTGGAGGCTCAAGAAGGAGACTACCACAGAATGCGTAGAAACGCATGTAAGAAAAATTCGTGGGCAGGATATAGCTGTCAAGGTGGAAAATATTAAACATAAATCTGAAAGAGATTATGCATCCTTCATAATAGGTCTACCAGAGAGCAAATATTAATTACTATGTCAACCAGAAAATTGGGCGGTGAATATAGAGTTTTGTGAATGGGTGTGGTTTCGCAAGCCAGCCAATAAGTCAAAGAACCAATAAATGTATCGAGGTATTCTACCAAAACGTAAGAGGCCTTAGGATTAAACTGGATAAATTTTGTGAAGGTGTATTTATACACGAAGCGGATTTGCTCGCTATTACCGAAACTGGTAGTAATAATTCAATTAGGGACGCTGAAATAATTCCATCTGGTTATACAATAATTAGAAGCGACCGAGGAGACGGACGTAAGCAAGGCGGCGCATGTTTAGTGGTCACACCGCGGTTCGAGTTGCGACCAGTGGCGATTCCCGGTGACGTCTTCGAAGACAATTGTGTATTTGAATGTGCAAGTGCAACTGTTTATTTACATCAGAGATTTTTATTTTTATGTTGCGTTATTTATATACCTCCAAAAAATAGTGAGACTGATTATATGATGTTATTTAGGATAATAGAAAAATTTTGTGATATGTATAGCGCTGTGGTAGTATTAGGAGATTTTAATTTACATTCCTGTCCGTCATCTGTTAATGATTATTATGTATATTTTCAGGCTTGTTGTGGATTCACTCAGAGCAACAGCATAGAGAAATGTATTGGTCGTTGCTTAGATTTAGTGTTAAGTACATGGGATGGTGTGTGCGTGAGTGCGGCGCCTCCACTGGTGTCTCTCGACCCTTACCATCCCGCGCTCGCAGTATCGGTCCGGTGTCCCGCGCCGACGCCCTAATGCTCGCTGGTGCCAGGCTTGGCCGACGCTGGTGATACTTTTCCAAATAATAACAAATATTACGTACTCTCTACGGCTCGTTGTTTCACTGACATTAAAGCCATTGTAGCACTGTATAACGCCTTAGTTAGGAGTCAGCTTGAGTGTAACGCGGTTATCTGGGCTCCACATGAAACTAAATATTGTCTCATGCTGGAGAGAATTCAAAACAAATTTGTTAGATTTCTACATTTCAAATATTATGGCGTATATATATATATATATATATATATATATATATATATATATATATATATATATATATATATATCCTTTTTATCCACTAAAATATCCAACCTTATTCGTTTTAGGTATGGTGGGATATAATGAACTCCGTGTTAGGCGGAACCTCGCATTAGTATCATATATTCTCCAAGTAATAAGAGAAAAGATAGACAATCCTTATTTCTTGGAGGGTATATATTTGAATGTGCAGGAGAAATACGTGTGGCGAAGGCGACGGCCGCGGCTGCTGACGGTGCCACGCGCTCGCACCAACTTGCTGCGGGAGGCGCCGCGCACTCGCGCCACCAGACTACTTAACCTTATCCATGAGGAAGTTCACATATTTGTATGTTCTATGAGTGAATTCACAAGGGCTGCATTATTTATAATATGTTATAATAATTAAAATGTTTACTGTTTTCACTAGCGCATTAGGTCATTAGATCCTGTAATGTTAGTGATAAGTTTGGCTGAATAAATAAATAAATAAATAAAATAAATTATTTAAGGCTTTATCATATGTCAAATCTTTTAGAAATTTCTTTCCGTATTGACTGCAATGCTCATAAAGATTTTTTTTAACAACAAGCGTCTTGAAGTTTTTTTAGAACGAATGTTTCCTTATCTTAAATAATAAGCTACTATGAAAGTAGCTGCAGAATTAATTACATAACTGGCCATTTCGGACGGATCCCCTCTGTATTTACGGGCAAAATACCGAGGCTGCCGGTGAGGCAAAGCTCCTGAGTATTTACGCTAAGTGTTGAGCCAATCTGTATATTGGTGAATCGATTTGGCTCACTATGAGATATAGTTGAGCATTGGGGCTGTGTATTTTTGGTAACCCAACTTTAGTGATTAAGCACACGTAGGTATATTGAGTTTACTTCCAGTTTTAGTTCTTCGGAGTGTTTCTTTATGGGGTCACTAGTTTTTTTTTTAGTATAGGTGTTATATATAGTTGTTTTGTGTCCGCTATTTGTTGAGTCTATTTTAATTTTCTTATAATATAATAAGCGCTTGAGTCCGACAAAAGTTCATGCACTTTAGAATTATAATTTGTCGTATCCATGACTACCGTAGCGTTTCCCTTTTCTGCGTGGAGAATCGTGAGTTCCAGTTGTTAAAGAACGATATAAATTCATCTTTGAAAAGATTCGGTTTAGGCACTGAACTTTGACGTAACATAGACTAAATGTATTGACGTATTGCCTCCAAACCTTCTTTATGCATATTGTTAACTTCGCATTTGGGAAATTAGTATAATAGGTCCGATTTTGCAAATTAGAAATTTTATATATCTCCATGTTTCAAGGTATTTAGAGTCGAATGAATAGTATGATATTTAAGAGGATGATTAAATTAATAGTCCTCGACACTACAATTCTAACTAATTCCTTCGTACGATATATCTGCGCGGTGATATTGCAAAGTATAATCCTCTTGATAATACTCTAATTGTTGCATCATCCAGTGTTTGTTTTGACAGATTATAGAACGCAATTAATCTATCATCTGTATTTGTAGTCAATGGTTGCGTCTGGTTCTGACATTTATTCTGATGTTTTACATTTAATTTGGTCGTTAATTTTTTGATATATATTATATGTGTTTGTTTTTACATTCGTTATATTTACTAATTTCGCATTTATTAAACATTTCAATGCAAATATTATGTATAAATAAATGACGTGAAAAATTTCTTTAATTCGCTAGATTATGTTATCTATGCTCGGATCGGAGAGTTTTTGTTGGAACACAGTCCGTAACAACTTTTCACTTGCCTGATTTACGATCTTTCGCTTCCTCGAATGTCCTTTTTGGTCGAAATTTTGACACACGTGGGAGTTAGAATAAGGTTTCGGCATCTCTTGAAGAAATTTAAGGCTGTTAGATATCTTGCACACTTGGTCTTTATATCTTCTTATAAGCATATTTTATTTGCAATTATCAGTCCGTACCGGTTTACATAATGATTTCTTATATGTACGCGAACACTACACATTTAAATAATACTAATTTATGTTCAACTTCCAGATGTCGAAGTTAACCGCGGTTACTCACAGATTGAAATTACTATTTTTTTCCGATATACACAGTACATTTAAGAATATCGTACAACAAATCATTGACATCGTAATCAATTTGCTTCGAACGTCAATTCACAATTTTTTGCCTTTAGTCACAGTTTTAGTATAAAGTTAGTAAATTGAAAACCTGTAAATTAATAAATATTTGACATTTATCTGTTTTCAGCGACTTTAATTGCTGTCAACAGATATAGGTAGAAAAAAACATCAATAAGTATTATCGACAAGGAACTCGTCAACCCTATTAAATTTTATTGTATAACAAAAATAGGCAATTTAAAGCCAAATATTAGTAATTACATTTAATAAGATGGGTGACAGATTTTTAATAGATTACACTATCTAATAGACTTTAGTTTTATTAATATAAACTGTATCCTTTACCTTATCCATGTTCTTACTTGTAGAATGTTACTACCTGATCACGAATTTTACTTTATCATTTTTACTAAAATGCTTTTTGGTAAATACTAACATAGAACATACCTGAACTACACAACGCACCCCTTATTCTCGTTTGAAGGTTTAAAATGCTTTTAGTCGTTTTGGACAAAATACAGACATTTCCTGTTCCAGTTCCAGGTACACTCAATGCCGGCGCTCAAAATTGTCACAAACATTTTTTTAGTGTATAGCTAGTCCAGCGCACTAATTATGTATGGAGATTAGTGGTTTTACCTTTAAACAACTCTAAAATTAAAAGTTTTAAATTAGATTTTGAAAATACCCTCAGAGAATTTTTATTTGTTTTGCCACAAAAAAATTCATGACAACTTTTAGTTTAACATTTCATATTAAACTAAAATATTACGTCATGTGTGCATGTCAGTGTGTTGACATAAATATTGTTATCAGTGGCTTGATAGTAATACATTTGATCCGTATTTTCTCATTTTATTACGCTTGGCAGTCGGATTGACGATAGAAACACCAGACGTCATTGACGTTGCTTACTGTCGCTGGTTACATCTAGTGAAAATGAGATATTTTTTACCGCCATCTATTGGGATCTATAGGTTTCTCTTACACCTCCTTAATTCAGCAAAATAACTGAAATGTGTCATTTTTCAATATTAATAATTTTGAGTAATAGTAATGTTATAATAGAAGTGATTTCTAATACTCGTAAGCGAATCTTGCATGTCAAACAAAATTAATTTTGCTAATTATATCACGTTTTTCAACATAAATTAACTACGGAATTTTATATTGCTTTCTAGCACATGTGATTAGATGAGTCAAAAAGATGGATCAAAAATAACAACGTGAAACACTAGCATTATGTCACGGTGTTTAGATTGTTGCATGACAAATATTGTAATTTTCTTTGAATAGTTTTGAGAAATTCCACCTACGTCCTAAAACGTGGTAAATTATCTACATATCGAAATCCACTATTTTCTTTATTATTTATTAGAGTAAATTAAAGCAATTATTATATATGTAACATTTAATAAAAATAATAACTAATTATAATATGTACAATTAAAACTAATTATACACAATATAAAAAAGAAACTATAATATAGAAAAACTGACACTAATAATTTTAATTGTCAAATACATATTCATTATTAATTCAGGATAGACAAAAGTGACTACAGTTCATAGCATTTACTCGCCATAAGATAGACTTTGTGAATGTTAATCATATTCACTTCTATCACTTATTTAAATAAAAAAAGTAACTACAGGCAATTTATAGGGAGTGAGGAAAAAGAGTACAATACGTGAAACGCTCAGTAAATTTTGCAAAATTAAAAAAATTTATGCTTAGAGTCTTTGTCAATATTGTTCAAATTTTTAAAACTAGTCCAGTCCGCCTAGACACCTCTACTAGGACAAACACATCTAGTGCGTCTGACGACGATATTAATGTTAAAATTACATTTAATGTTAAAATTAAATTACAGTGATTTTTATAATTAAAAAGATGCCGTGCGTTTTTTAAACTAAAATGACAAGCGAATTTAAAATCCACTTTATGGTTGGGGACTACTGATATCCATGGGCATTGTCACCTCTGCCTCTGAGGACTAAGATGGAATGCCTCACCGCCTACAAATTATACTGGCTCTCTATTTGGCCTCTATTTGGCGGCAGAAATATTTAAGGAGGTGTTTCCTAAACAGACGGACTCCTAAACAGAAAATCAGCCCTATTGCCGAATGTTCTGTACGAAACTACATTATAATGTTTTGTACAATATACTAATACCCAAGAAATCTGAAGGAAAGTCAATCCCTGTCGAAAGATAAGGATTTTACCAGCCGGGAATTTCTTTTTGAAGAAAAGAAATGCGAAAAATTCTTTTTTTTGTTTTCCATTTAACAAATTATGCACTGGACCGTTATAAAAAAAAAACTCGCCTCCTCGATGTCGTTTTCAATTTTTTTTCACGTTTTCACATACAGTTATGTGCAGTTATTTTAATTTAATTTACTTTTTTAATCCAACTTGCCTTATTGATTTACTGTTAACATGTTTGCAAATTTCACCATATTGAAATAAATGTGTAAGGTACGTTGATTAATAAACCAGCGCATAATTCTAAGTAATTGTCCAAAAGTGATAACTATTTGTGCAAATCTTAATTGTTAGTTTTGTGCCCACCTATAACTATAACCATTGGAATATACTACCACGGTTATAATAACGGCAATATTATTATGAATATTATCGCATTTTTCCTTCCGTTAAATTTACACCGCTCAAGAATTTTATCATGGCCGTGTTTAACATTTCATTGTAAATTTATCAAAGCTAACATGTAGATATTGAAAAATGATTTGTACATGCATATATACTTCGAATTCCGCGGGAGATAAGCAACTTCGAAACCAAATGATTAGTCACTTCGTTATCGATTCGTCCATAGATAAGAGATTTCATTGCACAAGATTTATTCGAATTCATAAAAGTTTAGAAGGGTGACTTAACGTACACGTAACATACATTAGTTTATTCCATAATTTTGTTTGATAGTAATTTTTTTGAAAGTTACACAAATTACTTGAACAAATATCCACTTTGCGGGATTTATGGAGTTAATTTCCATTTTAAACGTTTTGTATTTTGCATATTAATGGGATTATATAAATAATCAATAACATTGAAATAAACATATTTTCAATTAGTGCACAAAATTAACATAGTTTTTGTCAGAGAAATAGTTATCATAATATTATTGTAAACAAATTACTCTTAAATATTTCCTTTATTATCAATTTCCATTTATGTGTAACAAACACGAATAAGAACCGCGCTGCAGCTATAATATTGCTACGAGAAACACGCGCAAGGTACCGAGAGTTCGAGTTTCAACTTCAGGAAGTTTAGTTCTTCGGTTCGAGACTAGACGGCGCTGTCGGTTAAAAGATTAGTGATGTCATTTTCTGGAAAGCTCCTCTCGCTCTCGTCTTTGACACTAGATGGCGCTAGTGCCGTCGACTTAGGCGCGTAACAATATGCTACATCCACGAATGCGTTTGTTCGACTGGGGTAGTACCACGTTCTCACGGAATACGTATAATAGCAGAATAATACTGCTGTGTTTATTATGGTGAGTGTTGAAAATCGGAGATCCTTTTATACTGGAAACGAGGTATTCAATGTAAGTCCTCAAGGGTGACAATGCATCTGCATTTTGATTGTTAATTGAGAATAAATTTATATAAACAGCATTCACTTATCATCAGGTGGAATGTGTGCTCGTCTGTCACCTGTATTATATAAAAATAAATCTTATAATATATATTATTGGCCAAAATTTCTTATGACTGCTGATATATAGCGGTATAACAATCTGGCTTACGCCAGAACTAAATACCCAGACTAGCGACAGGCAGCAGCACCAAATGTGCAAGACGTGATCGTCAATTATCGTCAATTAACATGTCAAGGATGATGGTTAAATTAACTTCTTTCCACTACTGGAAACGCTCAGCAGGCAGCAGTCATCAGCTTTACCCAGCAGTAGACTTTCGCAAGCTGATGAAGAAGAAAAAGCATTCATAAGCCTGCAATTAAATTCTGAAATCAAAACATATATATTTTTTTTTTATTTTACTTTCTATAAAGTCGTCAAGTCTACGTGCGAGACGATTCGTAATGACTCTCGAAAACAGCACGTAGACGCGGCTCAGAAGGGAAATCGGTCTGTAGTTCTTCAAGAGAGCGTTGTCGCCTTTCTTAAAGAACAAGACCACCGCACTTCTGCTCCACGCCTCCGGAGTAGTGCCACCATGAAGGACGGAATTGAAGAGCTTCTGAAGGACTTCAAGTACCGGTGTTCCACCCGTTTTCAGAAGCTCCGCTTTAATTCCATCCTCGCCCGGGGCCTTGCCGTTTTTAAGGTGGTGGAGAGCCATTCTAATCTCGCTCACACTGACGTCCGGGATATCATCGCAATAGTGTCGAATAAGAATTGCTCTTGGATCGTTACTCACACTTGCGTGTGTCTCCATCGATGATGTGTACAGCTGCCCATAGAATCTCTCAATCTCACTCAGAATCTCAGGTGTCCCGGAAACGATGTTGCCACACTCAGTCTTCAGCTTTGACAGTTGGCTTTTTCTGGCAGACAGATCTCTGGTAAAGAATTTGGAGCCCTGATTTCGCTCGATCGCTTCTTTAACACGAGCAGTATTAAAGTTGCGTAAGTCTCGCCACATAAATTTGGAGATCTGTGTGTTCAGTTGCCTGTATGCTGTCAAATCTGTTGACGATTGCAGCCTCATCTCCCTTCTAACAGCCATGAGATTAAGAGTGTGATCGGAGAGTTTTTGTGTTCTTCTGCGGCGGGTCTTGCAGAACTTAGCTCCGACCGCATGGACAGATTCCACGAGCTTGTCATTCATATCATCCACTGCATTGCAATAATCTAGGCACTGAAAGCGGTTTTGTAACTCGAGCTGAGCTATTCAATCTTACACTAACATTACTTCTTTGACATAAGTATTTTAATTACCTAGTAGTAAAAGCATAAATGATTTTCAAAAATTATCAACGTTAAATACCATCCATTACAACATCCCAAAATTAAGCAGCAATGATTTCCATAAAATATTGTACACCCTATCTATCCACTCATTCAACATCATTACAGCCCTTCACAAATCCACTGCCGAACATAGGCCTCCCCAAGGAATGCCACAAAATACCCTCCAGCAAACCTGCATCCATCGCCTTCTAGCATGTCTTACCAGGTCGTCAATCTATCTAGTGGGGGACGGTCTGCCAGTACAAGGCTGCCACTCACGAACCTTTTTTTCCGGTAAGGTTGTCGGTCCTTCGAGCTATATGACCAGCTCAATGCCACTTCGGCTTACCAATCCGTTTGGCTATTTCAGTCAATCTGGTTCTACTGCGGATATCCTCATTTTTAGGTTTATCACACAAATAAACTCCGAGCATAGCGCTCTCTATAGCTCGCTTAGCGACCTTGAGCTTCCTCATACGGCCAAAATTGAAGGACCACAATTTCTTCCAAAATTTCTTTTTCAGGTTTGGAGGTATACTTGACGAGATGATGTGTCGTAATTTCCTGAACGTTGCCCAGCCGAGTTGAATACATCGATTGACCTTTTATTCGAAACCGGACTTACTTAGTCATTCAATTTGTCCCAGGTAAACATATTTGTCACCAAATTCGAGCTTAGTGCTCGCAACAACTTCCGGTATTGGTGTGAGATGGACGTTACACATGATACACATTACATCCTATGAAAATTCACTGCTAGAGAATACATGCACCTATAGATTAGATCCCTAGGGGATGATTTGCCATATTTTTAAGCCTACTAAAATTATCAATGCTAACCAGGGGTTAGCATTCGTAATTTTAATAAGGGTTACCCCATCTACTGCCTAAGTTTCTCCATGAAACATCCAAAGAGCGATGTAGGGTAAACAGATTCAGCAAATGAAGCAAATAAATAATTTTCATTTTCATTTACGCAACTACACAGTTAATTCTGTTCTATTGTATACTCTAATATAAATTAAAATAATCGATCTCTGCAAACAACGACTGATATATTAATATCAGTCATTGTTTGTCAATATAATACCCAATTCAATTGTTGTCAAAGCAATAAATATATTTTATAGCACCAATATCGTTATATTTGACGATCTTCAATATATGAGATTTGGCTGCGCAATGATCGTCACGTTGTTGAATTACAGCAATTACAGATATTTTAATATTACCAGGACTTTTTACATATTAAGAAAAAACTTTGCACCTCTTTTTAAACATATTTCGCATAAAGAGGTGTGTGATATTTAACATACTTAAAGTTTAAATGGATAATAAATACAGAAAGCTAATTTTTTACTTCACATGTGCTACAGATACAATAAATAAAATAAAATAAAACGTACATCGTTAATGTGGAGTATGATTTAAAGGACGTACTATGTATGTGTCTTATTACTCTAAGGTCAATGTTGACTATTAGTATGTAGTCAAATATTCGCACAGAGTAGAGAACGTTGCCAAAAAATTTTAAATTATTGTCAAAAAATATGTACTGACATATGTCAAATTAAAAAGCGTGTTTATTTTTTCGTTATATATATATATATATATATATATATATATATATATATATATATATATATATATATATATATATATATATATATATATTTGTGCTTTATAAATTAATGTGTGAGTTGAAAGTGAAATGCAGCGTACGTAATATGAAAACCTTGAAATTGAATGAATTACTGTTAAATTTCAACCTCCAAGCGACTATAATGATATATAATAAAATGCCTATAACTAATACGAAATCTAGCTTACGCCAGAATTAAATACCTAGACTAGCGACAGGCAGCAGCACCAAATGTGCAAGACGTGATCGTCAATTATCGTCAATTAACCTGTCAAAGATGATGGTTAAATTAACTTCTTTCCACTACTGGAAACGCCCAGCAGGCAGCAGTCATCAGCTTTACACAGCAGTAGACTTTCGCAAGCTGATGAAGAAAAAAAAGCATTCATAAGCCTGCAATTAAATTCTGAAACCAAAACATATATATATTTTTTTTATTTTACTTTCTATATATAGTAAGCAATGAGACTATGTCACTCCCTTCCTCTGACTGACCATTGACAACTGACTTGGTTTCTCTACACTCATCATATGAAGTTATGAAAACTATTTTACGCAGATTTCGATATAAGAATGATCTCACGAATTGTAACATGGTTGGCTGGAGCTTGGCACACATTTAGATCGCAAGCCTTGTATCAGCGAAGCCGATAACCACGAACGCCATCTGTACTGAAGTTGGTCCCATTTTCACGTTTATGTTTTGGTAGCATATCATTAATTTTTGAAAAAATGTTTTATATTTAAGTTTATCTAAAAATATCTATAAGCGTTTATTTTTTGCTTCAATTTTTATTTATTTTTTAAAACTATAGGCATGTAATGTCGATAAAGTAACTAAGAACTGTACTGTACGTGCGAGATGTAGTATTATATATAGCAGGTTAGTACCTTCTATATAATGTTACGAGCTTGAGGTTCGTGACAATAAAAATTGCCGATAAAATTACCTAAATTAATACTTACACAAATTAAAACTTAAAACACTAATAATTAAACACACTAATTCACTTTATTCCGCTCCGAAGTCTCGCTTGCCTCGCCCAAATCCAATACTGCCCCGATCGCATCTTGCAGCGCCTATTTATATAAATTAGCAATAAAGCATCCGCAATATTCAAGTAAATGCGCGCAAAGCAACGAGTATTCGAGTGTAGATTTTCTAGAAACTTAGTTCTTCGGATGGCGCTGTCGGTTGTGATGTCATTTTCTGCAAAGCTTCCCTCACATCCCACTTCTGACA
This sequence comes from Parnassius smintheus behrii, assembly GCA_036936625.1. Taxonomy (NCBI): domain Eukaryota; kingdom Metazoa; phylum Arthropoda; class Insecta; order Lepidoptera; family Papilionidae; genus Parnassius; species Parnassius smintheus. Next base: position 17,245,529 of record JAUPFT010000009.1, on the reverse strand, counting down.
CTAGATGGCGCTAGTTGGCTTATTCACGCAACACTGCCCCCTCCTAAGACATGCTCGTCCCGAGCATAATCGGTCCCATAATAACGCGCCAAGCGATCCACATGGACGATCTTATTAGTCCCTCTTGCGCCTTTCCGTATCCGGTAGGTCACATCGTTGATCCTGGTTACAATGCGGTACGGGCCGTCCCATTTAGCTTGAAGCTTAGGAGATTTCCCTTTGCTGTAGACTGGATGGTGCAACCACACTAATGAACCTTCGTTGAACCCTTTATTGTTCATTTTGCGGTCGTACCGGGTTTTCATTTTCTCAGACATTTGCTGGCCAGATTGTCTGATGTGCTCATAAATGTCATTCATTTTGTTCCGCAAGTCATTTGCGTAATCGGTTATAATGCGTGGGGCATCAGGTGGTATCCCGGTGATCAGGTCTGCAGGCAGCCGTAATTCTCTTCCAAAGTTTGCGAAAGCTGGTGTCACTGCTGTACTTTCGTGAACAGAACTTCGATACGACAACAAAAACGGTTATATGTGCTTGTCCCAATCTCGTTACCGATTGTCTACAACTTTTGCTAGGTACCTCTCCAATGTCTGATTAAATCGTTCCACCATTCCATCAAATTGCGGGTGATAAGAAGTCGTTCTTGTTTTATGAGTACCCATAATTCGGCAAGTTTCCTGGAGTATTTGAGACTCAAAATTCCTTCCTTGATCGCTGTGAATCTCTAAAGGTACTCCAAAACGACAGAAAACTTCATGAACTAGTTTATCTGCAACTGTTGAAGCTTCTTGATTTGGAATGGCGAAAACTTCTGGCCACTTTGTGAAGTAATCCATCACAACCATGAATACTTGTTACCGCTTTCACTCTCCGGAAACGGCCCCGCCACGTCAATGGCTATTCTCTCCCATGGCGCACTAACATTGTACAACTTCAATGCACCTCTACTACGAGTCTGAGGTCCCTTTACAGCCGCACAACTTGTACATTTGCGACACCAGTCCTCGACATCGTTTCGACAGTGGACCCAATAAAACCGCTCTCGGATCTTCAGTAGAGTTTGTTTAACTCCCAGATGACCTCCGGAACAATCATTATGGTACAGCTGTAGAACATCCGGTACTTTAGCTTTAGGGACAACCATTTGCAAATGACAGCTGTCTCCCCTAACATTTTCCCATTTACGGCACAGAACTCCATCCTGAAGCAGCAAGCTGTCCCACTGGGCCCAATAGCTTTTAGTGGTCGAACTCATTGCTGAGACGTCGCTCCACTTAGGCTTGGGAGCACTGGCCTTTATCCATTTCAGAATCGGCTTGATGTCCGGATCTTCCTGCTGTGCATGTTGTAAGCTGTCCTTCCATTCGTTGTTGAGGTGATCCGTTCTGAGCATCCTCACGGATACCTCTTCCTTACTCTCTTGCCTACTACAATGGTTGCAATCTTCAGGAAAAGGTCTTCTTGACAATGCATCTGCATTGCCATGAGATTTCCCGCTGCAGTGTCTGATAGTAAAGTCGTATTCCTGCTGCTGCTGGGCGGTGCTGTTAGCCGCACTTCCTTTCTGAGACTGTTCACCTTCCCTTCCTAGGGTGTGCTTAGGGCAGCTGGACCGAAGATGGCCCCTTTTCCCACAGCCATAGCACCTAGGGCTGTATCTTTTATTGTGGTCGCGAACCGTAACTGCTGTAACCTCCCTAGCGTGAGGTGAACGATGATCCTGTCGCCGCCAGGCAGTGCCGTTAGCACCGTTTGCACTACCCTCCTGATATCGTTCACTTTCCCTTTCTGCGGTTCGCTTAGGGCAGCTTGATGGAAGATGGCCCTTTTCCCCGCAGCCATAGCACCTAGGGCTGTATCCTTTGTTGCGGTCGCGAACTGTAGCTGCTGCAACCTCCCTGACGCGATGGGAACGATGATCCTGTTTCCACCTCCAGTGCATGGGCCAAGGCGTCCTTAAGCGTCTCGTGGTGCCCAAGCCTCACAGCAGCTCTGACTTCCAGCTCGCGGATGCCGTCGATAAATGTCTGCACCAGGTTCCCTTCAATGAGCGCAGGTACAGACCGTTATGCTTTTCGCACCAGCTTCTCCACCTCTAGAGCCCACTGCTGCAGGTTTTCGTTGGTGCGCTGCACGCGATCTTTAAGCTGCGCACGAAAGACGTGTTCCAGGTGAGCGTCGCCATATCTCACCTCCAATGCCTCAAGGAGCTGCTCGTAGGTCACTTTCTTACCGAGAGCTTCCAACACGATTAAGGCTTGGTCGCGCAGGCCTAAGGTGAGTGCAGTCATGGCCTGGCTTTTATTCCAGCCGTTTGCCTTCATGACGGCCTCGAACTGGATTTTGTAGGCTGACCAGGAAGAAGTCCCGTCGAATGGCGGCACTTTAAATCCACGTAGCGAAGGTGCTGTAGCTACTACGGGAGCTGTAGTTCCAACCCCAAGTTTGAGGTCGTTCAGCGTTTTCTTCATGTCAGCCATCACGTTGTCAACCCGATTGTTCACATGGTTGATTCGGGTTTCATGTTCTTCGATTCGGGTTTCAGCTTCCACCAGGCAGTTGTCATGTTGAGCAACCCTATCCTTCACCTCCCTTATCTCTTTCCGAAAGGTAGCATGAAGGTCCTTCGTGAGGAGCATCTGTTCCTCCTGTCGGCAGGCCTGTTCCTCTTGTCCACTCTGAAGCTGCTCTTTCAACTGACGAACCTGTTCCTCCTGTCCGCTCTGCAGCTGCTCTTTCAACTGACGGACCTGTTCCGCCTGCTGGCGTTGACTTCGGGCGCGGACACCCTTCGTTTCCTCCTTAGGTAAAATCGGCATGATTTTATCCCACTTCTGACACCAATTGTTACGAGCTTGAGGTTCGTGACAATAAAAATTGCCGATAAAATTACTTAAATTAACACTTTAATTTACTTTACACAAATTAAAACTCAAAACAACAATAATTAAACACACTAATTCACTTTATTCCGCTCCGAAGTCTCGCTTGCCTCGCCCAAATCCAATACTGCCCTGATCGCATCTTGCAGCGCCTATTTATATAAATTAGCAATGAAGCATCTGGAATATTCAAGTAAATGCGCGCAAAGCGACGAGTGTTCGAGTCTAGATTTTCTAGAAACTTAGTTCTTCAGATGGCGCTGTCGGTTGTGATGTCATTTTCTGCAAAGCTTCCCTCGCATCCCACTTCTGACACTAGATGGCGCTAGTTGGCTTATTCACGCAACAATAATATACAATAGTTGCTACAACAGTGCCGACGGTAAACGAATTTGTTGTTGCAATACAATAGTGGACATCACACACCCCTACCGATTGTGGGAGGCGTCTTAGCGAATAGCGTTGTGATACGCCGGCTACTTTCGAATTAGCGAAGTGTGTTTGTAGTACTTTTAATTATTATTAGAGTGTTATTAATGAAAAATCCTTAAAAATCAGTCTACCATAAAAAAACCACGCCCAAAACTAATATAACACTGCTAAGGGATGTGAAGTAATATAACAATTCTTACGTTTCGATACGGCGCATTAATATTGCTATTAATGAGTAATAATTAATTTCTATTATTTTATATAAAGTCATCTAAAAGTATCATACATGGTAAAATTACAGCCTATATACGTCCCAATAGGTACTGAGCACAGGCCTCCGCTCATTTTTGGGAGGGTTTTAGGGCAAGGAATTCTCCGCCGTGCTGCCCCAATGCGTGTTGGCAAACTTCACATGTCTTTGAAATATTTTTTTTCTTATTTCTATGACACGCAGGTTTCCTCACGATGTTTCCCTTCACCGCCGAGCACGTGGTAAATCAGCACTCAAAATTGCAATTAACAATTTCATTGGTGCTGGCGGGGATCATACCCGGTTTGCTCGCGTGCTGTGAAATTTACAGCGAACGCTAACCATCTGAGCTATCACGGCTCAAATCATACATAAAACATTTTAAACAATCAAAATTCATTGTTAAACATAAAGTTAAAATACATTAACTTCGAACATCAAGTATTAAAGGCTTATATAAAACGATCACGCCGTAAATCTATTAAACGGCATATTACTAAATCTTTAGAAAGATTGGGAGAGATCAATATGTATTTTTGTTTATCCTGTTAACGTAAATTTTATATAATTATCTACGGCTATTTTCTATTTTTTATATATGCTTATCACCATTATTCCACAAAAAAAGAATATAGCACGTAACCATCTCGTTAGGTCAGACTCGGTGATTATAGATAGGTATTAGATTTAAATTGCTATGCAGAAAACAGATAGCGGTATATATATAGAGGGAGGAAGATCGTTATAGTTTTTTACCATTATAGTCGCTTGGAGCTTGCTTATATATATATATATATATATATATATATATATATATATATATATATAAAATTTTAAATTATTGTCAAAAAATATGCACTGACATATGTCAAATTAAAAAGCGTGTTTATTTTTTGGTTATATATATATATATATATATATATATATATATATATATATATATATATTTGTGCTTTATAAATTAATATGTGTGTTGAAAGTGGAATGCAGCGAACTTAATATGAAAACCTTGAAATTGAATGAATTACTGTTAATATTCAACCTCCAAGCGACTATAATGGTATATAATAAAATGCCGTTCCATATTGTAAAAAACTATAACGATCTTCCTTCCTCTATATATATACCGCTATCTGTTTTCTGCATAGCAATTTAAATCTAATACCTATCTATAATCACCGAGTCTGACCTAACGAGATGGTTACGTGCTATATTTTTTGGTTATATATATATATATATATATATATATATATATATATATATATATATATATATAACCAAAAAATAAACACGCTTTTTAATTTGACATATGTCAGTACATATTTTTTGACAATAATTTAAAATTCTTTGGCAACGGTCTCTACTCTGTGCGAATATTTGACTACATACTAATAGTCAACATTGACCTTAGAGTAATAAGATACATACATAGTACGTCCTTTAAATCATACTCAACATTAACGATGTACATTTTATTTTATTTAATTTAATGTATTTGTAGCACATATGAAGTAAAAAAATTAGCTTTCTGTATTTCTTATCCATTTAAACTTTAACTACTCGTATGTTAAATATCACACACCTCTTTATGCAAAATATGCTTAAAAAGAGGTGCAAATTTTTTTTCTTAATATGTAAAAAGTCCTGATAATAATAAAATATCTGTAATTACTGTAATTCAACAACGTGACGATCATTGCGCAGCCAAATCTCATATATTGAAAATTGTCGAATATAACGATATTGGTGCTATAAAATATATTTATTGCTTTGACAACAATTGAATTGGGTATTATATTGACAAACAATGACTGATATTAATATATCAGTCGTTGTTTGCAGAGATCGATTATTTTAATTTATATTAGAGTATACAATAGAACAGAATTAACTGTGTAGTTGCGTAAATGAAAATGAAAATTATTTATTTGCTTCATTTGCTGAATCTGTTTACCCTACATCGCTCTTTGGATGTTTCATGGAGAAACTTAGGCAGTATATGGGGTAACCCTTATTAAAATTACGAATGCTAACCCCTGGTTAGCATTGATTATTTTGATAAACTTAAAAAATTTGACAAATTACCCCCCAGGAATCTAATCTATAGGTGCATGTATTCTCCAGCAGTGAATTTTCATAGGATGTAATGTGTATCATGTGTAACGTCCATCTCACACCAATGCCGGAAGTTGTTGCGAGCACTAAGCTCGAATTTGGTGACAAATATGTTTACCTGGGACAAATTGTATGACTAAGTTAGTCCAGTTTCGAACAAAAGGTAAATCGATGGATTCAACTCGGCTAGGCAACGTTCAGGAAATTACGACACATCATCTCGTCAAGTATACCTCCAAACCTGAAAAAGAAATTTTGGAAGAAATTGTGGTCCTTCAATTTTGGCCGTATGAGGAAGCTCAAGGTCGCTAAGCGAGCTATAGAGAGCGCTATGCTCGGAGTTTATTTGTGTGATAAACCTAAAAATGAGGATATCCGCAGTAGAACCAGATTGACTGAAATAGCCAAACGGATTAGTAAGCCGAAGTGGCATTGAGCTGGCCATATAGCTCGAAGGACCGACAACCTTACCGGAAAAAAAGGTTCGTGAGTGGCAGCCTTGTACTGGCAGACCGTCCCCCACTAGATAGATTGACGACCTGGTAAGACATGCTAGAAGGCGATGGATGCAGGTTTGCTGGAGGGTATTTTGTGGCATTCCTTGGGGAGGCCTATGTTCGGCAGTGGATTTGTGAAGGGCTGTAATGATGTTGAATGAGTGGATAGATAGGGTGTACAATATTTTATGGAAATCATTGCTGCTTAATTTTGGGATGTTGTAATGGATGGTATTTAACGTTGATAATTTTTGAAAATCATTTATGCTTTTACTACTAGGTAATTAAAATACTTATGTCAAAGAAGTAATGTTAGTGTAAGATTGAATAGCTCAACTCGAGTTACAAAACCGCTTTCAGTGCCTAGATTATTGCAATGCAGTGGATGATATGAATGACAAGCTCGTGGAAACTGTCCATGCGGTCGGAGCTAAGTTCTGCAAGACCCGTCGCAGAAGAACACAAAAACTCTCCGATCACACTCTTAATCTCATGACTGTTAGACGGGAGATGAGGCTGCAATCGTCAACGGATTTAACAGCATACAGGCAACTGAATACACAGATCTCCAAATGCATGTGGCGAGACTTACGCAACTTTAATACTGCTCGTATTAAAGAAGCGATCGAGTGAAATCAGGGCTCCAAATTCTTTGCCAGAGATCTGTCTGCCAGAAAAAGCCAACTGTCAAAGCTGAAGACTGAGTGTGGCAACATCGTTTCCGGGACACCTGAGATTCTGAGTGAGATTGAGAGATTCTATGGGCAGCTGTACACATCATCGTTGGAGCCACACGCAAGTGTGAGTAACGAACGAACAAGTCTTATCCGACACTATTCCGATGATATCCCGGATGTCAGTCTGAGCAAGATTAGAATGGCTCTCCACCACCTTAAAAACGGCAAGGCCCCGGGCGAAGATGGAATTACAGCGGAGTTTCTGAAAACGGGTGGAACACCGGTACTTGAAGTCCTTCAGAAGCTCTTCAATTCCGTCCTTCATGGTGGCACTACTCCGGAGGCATGGAGCAGAAGTGCGGTGGTCTTTTTCTTTAAGAAAGGAGACAACGCTCTCTTGAAGAACTACAGACCGATTTCCCTTCTGAGCCGCGTCTACGTGCTGTTTTCGAGAGTCATTACGAATCGTCTCGCACGCAGACTCGACGACTTCCAGCCTTCCGAACAAGCCGGTTTCCGAAAAGGCTTCAGTACCATAGACCACATACATACTCTGCGGAAGATTGTACAGAAGACCGAAGAGTACAATCTGCCCATTTGCCTGGCGTATGTGGACTATGAGGATATTTGTTTTATATAAATTTGGGCGGTGCTACAGTCACTTCAGCGGTGCCAAGTTGACTGTCGGTATATCGAAGTGCTGAAGTGTTTGTAAAGTGGAGCTACGATGGCTATCCGAGTACGTAACCGGAGTTCGAAACCTATCCAACTGCGGAGAGTTGTAAGACAGGGTGATGTTATATCCCCAAAACTCTTCATCGCTGCGTTGGAAGACGTTTTCAAGCTACTGAACTGGAAAGGATACGGTATTAACATCAATGGCGAGTACATCATTCACCTTTGATTTTCCGACGATATAGTCCTTATGGTAGAATTGCTGGAGGACCTTAGCACTATGCTCAATGACCTCAATGGTGCCTCCCAACGGATAGGTCTTAAGATGAACATGGACAAAACAAAGATCATGTTTAATATCCATGTCACACCTATGCCGGTAGTTGTTGGGAGCACTAAGCTCGAAGTATTGACGAGTACGTTTACCTGGGACAAATAGTCCAACTAGGTAAGTCCAACTTCGACCGAGAGGTCAATCGACGGATTCAACTCGGCTGGGCAGCGTTCGGGAAATTACGACACATCTTGTCGTCAGGTATACCTCAATCTCTGAAAACTAAAGTGTGTAACCAGTGCGTGTTGCCAGTGATGACCTACGGAACCGAGACGTGGTCCTTCACTGCTGGCCGTATGAGGACGCTCAAGGTCGCTCAGCGAGCTATGGAGAGGGCTATGCTTGGAGTTTCTCTGCGTCATAGGCCCCGAAATGAGGATATCCGCAGTAAAACCAGAGTGAACGACAGAGCCCAAGGGATTAGTAAGCTGAAGTGGCAATGGGCCGGCCATATAGCTCGAAGAACCGATAACCGATGGGGAAGAAAGGTTCTCGAGTGGCAGCCTCGTACCGGTAGACGTAGTGTAGGGTGACCCCCCACTAGATGGAGTGACGACCCGGTAAGATATGCAGGAAGTTGATGGATGCAGGTGGCTCAGGACCGTGCTTTGTGGCGTTACTTGGGGGAGGCCTATGTTCAGCAGTGGACTTGTGAAGGGCTGTAATGATGATGAATGATGAAGATTGAATAGATTAATTGATAAAAACTACGGCAGATAAAAATCACACTATCTCTTCATAGCACAAATGTGACATCTCTACGCGTAACTTTGATACGTCTGTAGACTCAAAAAAGAAGATGGTATTCTTCTTTTATTAAATACTTGTTCATTTATTGAAATTAATAATTATTATCAATATTACTCAAATTTACAAGATGACACTACTCCATGTTACTCTGTGGGTGTGGGTGTGTGTGTGTGTGTGTCGTAAGAGGCGACAGAATAAAAGAAAATATGAGGTGGGATGTGAACTTTGAACTTTAGTGATCATAATGACGAATCGTTAAAAAAATTACACAATACGATTATTTATAAAAGGATTAGAAATAAATATTTAGAACTTAAAAGGCATTTTAAAAGAAAATGAAATTTATATATTTGCTTTTACTAAATCTGTTTACGCCATATCACCCTTTGGGTGTTTTATGGGGAAACTAAGGTCTTATGGATATGAATGGGATGGGATGCGACAAATGTGGCAAATTACCAACTATGAGGTAATCTATAGGGGCCTATATTCTTCAACAGTGGACTTTTGTAGGATGTAATGGGTGGATGAATAGAGTATACAATATTTTAAAAAAATCTTTTCAGTCTAATTTTAAGGATTTTTGAAAACCATTTATGCTTTTACTACTAGGTCAGAAAAATAACTTTGTCGTGGGGAGAAATAGCAAGAAAGCCAGTAGGACTTTACTACTTTTGGTGGGGCGGTAGGGTACTAATTTTAAATCCGGCCCGAATGAATCAGAAAATGGTGGGCCCAATTGTCCCGATTTTAATCCAGGTCGAAGAACATGGAAGAAAATGGTCACGCTGATCACTAAATTTATATCTAAAATGAAGTACCAGAAAATGATGACGCTAATGGTTCCCGGGTTCGATTCCCGGATCGAGCCAAGATTTAAATTTCATTTTATTTGCACTTACTGCCATTTTGAAATACAATAATTAATTTTAAACTAACACAAAACAATCACGTGGCAATGTAAAACGAAAGTTTTGCAATGTACGAGAGGTTAACTATCAGATCGAGCGATATTTACTAGCGACGTATCACTCTTCTACTAAACGACTTCAATCAAACACTTTGAGACGTTTATTTTCCTGAGTGATAAATTTATCACGCACGATGTCGGTAGGTATTGAACTCCCCCTTAGTAACAAACAATATACAACTTTGAAATAATTTGGAATACGTTATAAATTGCGTACACTAACCAAATCAAACGAGCATCTAATATGCAAGAATGCACTATATATAATTCTTACAAATATTACAAATTGCGGAATTAGGTAAACAGAAAACTACAGTGGGTCAAACTAAAATAAATAAGCATATATTTACCTATTGTATGTGCGTGTGTAGCTACAAAGGAATTTCAACTATTTGCAATTTTAAATTTAACAATATGGCGTACCGTCCCCGGTAGTGCTAAGCCAAAGCCGAATCTATATAGCGTAACCAAACTAGAGTGCATTGCCCAAGGAATCGGTTCAGCAGTTCGACTCGATCAGGCCACAGGATGCCACTTCCAAATCCAGCTCGAACGAACCAGAAAATTGTGTAGGAAGGAATGGTGAAAGGCGTAACCAACTTTTAAAATTGTTTTAATACGTAGGTTAAGGTAATCTTATTCCGAGAGTTTATTATGAAACATATTATATTTTTATTTTATACTTAACACGTATGTCCTAAATTTCAGAACTGATTATGTAATTTTGACGGCTAAGTAGGGACGTGGCTAAGCATACACAAATAAAAAAAAGAAGTGATATTAGTTTAAGGTTACTTCCTTGAAATGGATTAATTAATGAAAATTGCAGCAGGTAAAAACTATACTACCTTTTCACAGCACTGACGTGACATCGCTATGCGTAACTTTGATACATATAATGATGCGAAAAAGAAGACCAAAATCTTCTTCCATTAAATACTTGTTCAGTTATTGAAATTAACAATAATTATCAATATTACTCAAATGAGCAAAATGTCACACATTATATACCGTGTGCAGAATAAAAGGATATATTATGAGGAGGGCTGAAACTTTGAACTGTATTTATGATGAGTACGAATTGCCAAAAAAACCTACTTTTTACGATTATTTCTGAAAGGATTAAAAATAACTATTTAGATCTAAAAAGTCATTTGATTTGGATATTTATTGAGTTAAACTTAATGTAACATTAACAAAATCAGTTTTAGATTGTATCGGAATTCGTGGATAGTAATTTATGATTACTGCAATTAAGAGATTAAACAAACTCTATCTTCGGCTTTAAGCTGTGTACGTTTAATGACACTATTTACAAATTATATGTAACTTATCATTTAAATATTGATTGTATGCAATGATTGCCTCGGTGGTGTTTAAGAAAATATCGTAAGCGTTTGTTCACACTATGCGAAAACAGCATCATTATTCTGTTATTTTCTTTTTCCTTTCTTTTTATTCTTAGGTACCCTTTTACAAAATTGAAATGACAAAGGAATTTGCAGTTCATATGATGATAAGCAGCTACTGCATCCCATGAACATCTATAACCATTTTTAAATAAAGAAAGCCACAGATGCGATGTCAGCTCTGAGAATTGAGATTGTATCTATATTTGATTTGATTGTATATATCATAGCATGTAATTGTATGCTCTCCTAGCTGTTGTGACCAGACACAGCAGTGCACACATTTCTATTTGACGGCAGAAATAGAAATTAGCGAAGTACATACCCAGGCGGTGGGCAGAGAGATAAATAAATAATGTACAGAAAAAATTCTTAAGCTAACAAAAACAGTCATATTCACCTGTTATTTGTTACGTAAATAACTTTTTGAAAGACTTAATTATTCAGGTGTTCCTTGACCCCTTACAGTGAATAAATTAGCATTGTTAAACGTCGTATATTTTTAACAGATATTAAAGTACCTACATTTTACTCTTTAACATTCTTAAATTTATATTGTCATATAAATTTGATATTACTTACCTCATTTTCTTATGGTGAGTCCTCAGCCATTGAGCTGTGATAACTCGTTCTTTAAAAAGCACTTGTGATCAGAGGTATCGTATTACGCTAGCAACAGTTAGGTCAATCATTGGATAAGATTCATATTATATACGTGGTAGAGCCATGCTGCAGTTATATTAGTAGTATAGTTGTAGCACGAATGGGTCAACTCGATGGGCACGGACCACGCTCTCACAGAATACCAGTGTAAAATAGTATCTTAATACTGCTGTGTTTCATATAGTGAGTGCAGAGCACCGACGACTCTTTTTACTGGAAACGAGAACTACCTTACTCCTTACGGGTGACAACGCATCTGCATTTTATGGGCCACAGCAACCACTTACCATCAGTTGGACTGTGTGCTCGTTTTTCACTCCATCCTATAAAGAAAGAAGTTAAAAAAACATACAGAGAGTCGTTGTCACTAAGGACTAATATGATTACGACGTCACCAGTAAAAATAGGCTGAATTAGGACACGTGAAATTTATGAACACCTAAAGGTTGTCCACAAATCAAATAAAAATGAAAGTAAGCCGTTAGCATCAGGTGGGAAATATCATGTCATATTTTCCTACTTGCATTCCTAGATTAGATTTAAGTATTATTGGTCATAGTTTTCCCATTTGCATATTATTTTGTATATAATAAAAATCATGTGTAATTAAAACAACGTGTCAGTATATGCTAGGAACCTTCTTGTACAAAATGTTAGTTAATTGATAGAATCAGGCGTTATTTTGCGGAAATCCATTATAATAAAAATCCCCTTCAATCCAGGTAAGACACATCATTGTATTTACTTAACGGAGGGTTGCAAAGTAATTAATATTTTTATCAAAATGTTAGCGTTTGCATTTTCAGATTACTTGAGAAATGGGATCGAATTGCAAAGTTAAATTCATTAGAAATAAATAATGGAATTAATGAATTCCACTACGCTATAGTAAGCGTTTCCATTTTTTCTTGATTTTAATGTATTATATTTACCTATAGTCATGATTTAAAAAGCATTATCACCGTAATAATGGTCTCTTACTTAATTTTGTTGACCGCAACAATTTAATGAATAATTACTCACTTATAAAGTTGATTGCGTTTCTTAATCTACGATTCGTATAGGCTTATGGCGTGGAGCGACTGCAAAAATATTTTAGCTTATGACATAATACGAGTATTTTTCTCTTCTATTCTTTTTGTATACTTCTTACAAAAATATACGAAATGTACGTGTAACAAGAAAAAGTTGAAGGGATTTTCTGAGCCCTTTTAATTTTAAAGGATTATGGAGAGAAAATTTCCTCGGTCACTACGATAGTGACAAATGACTCCCGAGATTAAAAGAGACAAATCTTCAGGCTTAATTCGCTCTACGAAAGTATAACGAAAGATTTGCTATTAACGTTAGGTGTTTTTTTTTTTTGAAAAATCTGTAGATTAAAGCTAAACGAATCTGATAATTACTTTATGGTAATCTTACCATGTAAATTGTAATCAATGTATGTTTAGGACGTTTAGTTATTTACTTTGTGTAAATATATCGCAAATATGTAAATAATTTTTAATACGAATTAAAATTAGCCGTGTCGTAGCGGCGTTATAATTTATCTCCCCACATCGTCTCGCGCGTGTAGTAAGAGAGAAGAATATGGAAAATTCTATTAAAAAAATTAAGGTTTTGGACTGTTCGTACGTTACAACTATCTCGATAATGTAACAAACCCAAACTGTTGACCGCGACAGTAATCAGCGTCAAAGATGTGAAACGTCTGGCATTGAGATCATCAATCCATCCGCCACGCGTGACTATTAATACTAGAATTATACAGAAAACAAAAAATAGCTCCATATCCAACAGTGGAATAAAGATTTATGAAATAAAGAATACTCGTGTAAATTACTATAAATGTTGTAATAACTTTAATAAAAGAATAGAATAGCTTTTATTCAACATTAAGAAAAATAACTAATATTTAAAGTTTTTTTGTTTGCAACAATTTTTCGGAAATAACTTTAGCCCTGGGAAAAACTCTTTTTAAATTATAATTTATCGTCTTATTACCATGAGTGAGTTAGTGTTCTTTAATATTAGACCCTCTAATATTTAATCCTGTTTAAACCTAGTTTAATATATTAATATAATTACTCTTACAGAATACCAGCGTAAAACATTACCTTTATACTACTATGTTTCGTATGGGGACTGTAGAAATCTGCAGACATTTTTTACGGGAAACGAGGCATTGCATCTTATTCCTCAGTGGTAACAACGCATCTACTCCCCACTGATTCTAAATCTCACAAGCCACAGCATGTCATGTGGACTGTGTGCTTGTCACCCTTATTCTATAAGAAAATATAAAAAACGAACGTCACTGTAACCAAGAATATTTCGATGATAATCAAGTTATCAAATCAACGTAGTTATTTTAACATTTTATTGATTTTTTTTTAATTTGTCTATCAGGCCCAATAATTTGGGCAGGTAGAAACCAAAATTATTTGTTTAAACACAAGATGATCATAAAATCAATATAAATTATATCATATTTTTTCTGAATATATAATGCAGTCACGAAAATGCCATCAGCAGCTCTTATCTTGCAGATGTCTCAATCCGTTGGAAATTTTGATCAACTACATAAAAACCAATTAAAAGCGGCGGTTGCCAAGCGTGGCAACTTTGGCGAATTTCCCCTAAGGATATCTTTCAAAGAATTCATGTTCAGCAGTAGACTTTTATAGGCTGTAATAGATGAATGGATCAACAAAAAACCATCAAGAACCATTCAAGTAACTACACATTTGATTATGCTAAAATAAATAGAAATAACAATCGAAACATAAGTTTGTGAAGAGCACGAATAATAAGTCGTGTTGGTTTTTTTGCATAGACGTAAAAAAATGGCTTTGAAAAAGAGATAAATGTTTCATTCCGTAAGAAGCGACACGCGTCAACGGATGTGATTAACGATCTACTCATGTTTTCTCATTGCCGTGTTAAAAAGACATTTTAATATTATTTTATATCGACAGTTATTATTTTTCGCTTTAATTTTTTTTAACACGTTTTAAATTTAAAGATAATGATATCTATTCTTATAAAACTATAAAAGTTATTTAAAGTGTGATAAAGCTAGCTTACAAAATTTTACAATAATTATTATCATACCATGATTAACCAAATGATGTGTTTCTTTAGATACTATGTATTTAAATAAAAATTAAAAATTTCCTTTATTTCCGAAAATCCTAGTACAAAGATAAGTTTTCAATTTAAATATAATTTCCTTTATGGGTCTACTGGAAGATATTTCAGCGAATTGATTTTGAATTGATTTGAAGAAATTGGAATAAGTAGAACCTTTGTACGTAATTACTATAAGACTGCTTCTGTACCTTAATGTGTGTACATAAAATAAATTAAAAAAAAAGATTTGTCGAGTCTTCCCTTTAAGTAGTCATAGACACTTGTGTTGGGAATAACTCGCTATTTCCCTTACGGTTGGCTAAATAAGATAAACTAGGTAGGTATATTATATCTAAAAGCAATCTGTAAAAAAAATCAATCTGTAAAGTATCTGTAATTACTAGCATACTGGCGATAGTAACTTGCTGACAGATCTTTTATCGGCGTTTAAAACGTATTCAAAATACAATATTTTCAAAGTTTCATAAGTTTACAAAGTTACTAGGTAACATATTACGTAGATACATAATATATAAAATTATTTATTATGTATCTACGTATATATATATATATATATATATATATATATATATATATATATATATATATATATATATATATATATTACAATTTCATAAATACATTTTCGCCATCTACGTTCCATCATCGGATTACCAGGCCGACTGGCTGTATGTATTCGAATCAAATGGTTTCGTCCATAAATTATCAAACAGCAAAGTGGCGGAATGATTTCCTTCCATCCGATTACAATGAGAGCGTTCGCCAGAGATAATTATCAACCAATTTGGGCGGACTTCGCAAATCCTCTAAATATATTTATTTTTTTATTTTTCAAACATGTATATTACTTCCCGATATTTTCTTCAAGGTCTCGACCGTTTTAAATAAGTGCTATAATTAAAATAAAGTATTACGTTGAAATTGTTTAAATCTTTTTCCTTCTTTAAATTCGACTTTTAATTTTTATTAAAAGTATTTTTCTTACTGTTTTGAGTGATATGGGAAATACACATTCTCAGAGAAACGTCTGAAATGTAAAATGTATATGAGACTGTTCCTGTAATCTGTCTGTCTTTTCTCTCTCTCGTTTATTTAAAAAAAAATGTCACTAAAATGGGTTCATAATTTCCGAGTATATTGCATGACATATTATGTAAAAAAATAACACAGTCGAATAGAGAACCGCCTCTTTTTCTAAAATCGGCTAAAAGGGCAAAAAACGGGTATTTTTGGCACTATGAAAACTGACATTTACGAAAATGAGATGTTCCAAAATGTATGGAGCCTGGGCTAGGTCCTTGTACACTATGCTAAAAAGTAGGGAAATACATTTGAAATAGTTCCCAACTGTCCAATTATTTTATAATGGCTTTTTTAGCTGATAAAGCACAAGAAATTACATTTGTAAGCTGTAATTTTTAGGGATAAGTGACGTTTGATATGTTTATTTCTGTGGAGGTTGAAGGTTGATTCCTGGAGGTAAATAGTAAGTAGATTTATGGTAATTTTAATGTGGAATATAACAAACAAAATCCCTAAGACCTACCTTATGAGCAGCTGCGAAAACGTACTTATTACGGAGCAAGCAACGATGGTGACTGAGCGTTGGTACTCTTATTACGTCTGTGAAAATCTTAAATGACTAACGTACCTAGAAATTTTATTTGATGAATGTAATAAATAAAGACCCACACCGGTTTGTAGATAAATTTTGATTATTCATAATGTCTTTATTTCCTATTAGCTAAGCATAAAAGTAAATCATAATGTCTAAGAACTAATTATTATTGAAAGCCTTATCGTTATCCGTATAGCACTATTTGAGAAAAACTCCGACAGAAGTGATGTAGCGATCTTTTGATTTTAACTACATAACTACATATATGAGAGTATGTAAAAGTGAGTGTCCCTTACTTAGGATATCATGCGCACACAAGTATATTACGAATGTAAAGAAAGAGATGTAGGTACTTTCTGAAATAAAAAAGCAATTTACATTTTATTTTCTATCAGATTTCTAAATCTTCTCTCCTTAATATGTCATCCAGAAATGAAGTCGGTACTACAACAGTGCTCGTGCCGAGCCCCACCCAAAACCAAACAATGGTCATTGTGTGCGCATAGCAACCTACTGTACTGTGTACAACCGCTGTCGAGAGATACGGTTGCAGTAACAACTAATTATTTTTTCATCCCAACTTCTTCCTTATCTTTTTATGTGTAATAAGTTCTTTCTGAATGATGAGAAGAGATGAGAAGAAATAAAAATGAATTATTAAAAGGTTCTGTTGGGAATGAGGTAGCTTGCGATACTACTTCCAGATGGTCAGATACTTCTACCTGAAATGACCGACGTTGCCTCTCATAGTCGCCGTAATAACTTGTGACTTGCATAATTTGATTAATTCCCAGCGCAAACATTTATTAGACTTGATGTGGCCATTTCAGAAAAAATATCTAACTCTGGAAGGTGAGCATTGATGTCCGTAAACTGGGCTCGGAATCGGTTTATCCTATTGCTTGCTAGACATACCTTTTTTTTATAATGCGCGATTTAAAATTATTTCAACATCCGACCTATTCACAATGTCTGGATGAAAAGCATTAATAACGGCTGCACAAATCCAAATATCATCCAACAGATGGGTGGCAGCTAGATTAAAATATTGTTGTCAGAATAATGAAGTCCCTATTAAACCAGTCATTTACTACCTCTACCCCCCATCTTCATAAAGTAATGCATCTCGACTTGTTAGCCTTGATAGTAACCAACTAAGTCTCTTCTTGTTCTGGGGGTTCGGTTTGATGTACTTTGTATCCCACAGATTCTATAAGTGGACCCTATCACGATGACAAATAGGGGACGTAATTTTAATGTAACTACACAAACAAAGTTCTAGTCGTCAATCATTTGGTATAATTAATATAAGTCAGTGACTCAAGAAGGTTAAAGAGCATTGCCTTCTTCTTTTATACATTCCTACAGATTAACGGTGTCAAAATTAGTTTGCAAAGATCCGCGCAATGAAATAGAATAATGCGTTTTACCTAGTTTAAAGAGCACCTCCCGCTCTCTCTCAATCCCCTTCACCACTAATAGCAGAACCATTACTCCCAACCGTAGAATACTATAATACACAATAGAATGGCCTTCAACCTTATTTTGTACGAGGATCAGCGTCGCCACATGTACACATGTACAAGCAATTACGTTGTATTATCAGTTATCACTACTACAAACCCGATTCGCTGTGTTGACAGACTGATATGACACAAATGTTTCTTTATTTTTGTTTCTAATATTCACAAAATATAAATAATTTTGACTTACTGGTTGTAGAATATGTATTCTTTATTTAAATTCCATTTTCCGCTGTTCTTTGGACACGTAGTTATTGCACAATTTGCCATTTTTTAAATAATTTGCATGCAGCGACGCTTGACACGAAAATTCGAAATGCTTGATTGTGTTTACATTTATAGGTGTGAATTGAGATGTTAGTGACATGTTTGTGACTATACGGGCTCCACCTACTCTCCCGTTTAATTATAATTCTATTATCTTTGATCAATAATAGTATTAGATGAAGGATCAGGAACAAATATAAGTCGCTAAAGTGGCCAAGTTTGCACACACGTAAACATCTATATTTATTAGAAAAAAGTGAAATAACATTAACAATTTCAGTTTATTATAAATTTTAACACTCTAACTTAAAGTTTAGTTATCATTGCAAAATATATTTATTTAAGTCTTTTCTTCAGAGAAAGGTTAAAAGCAATTAATTAATGTAATTTAAAAAGTAGCTTGAAAATAAAAAGTCATAGGTACAAATATATTTATTCTTAAACGAAACATAAAATCTTGAGTAATACGGTTAAAAACATTATGTTCACAATTTCGTGTTTACTCTATTTTGGTAGTAGAGGTAGTTCTTGGTATTACATTTCAATGCTCGGAACACACAACACACACAAAACAACAAAAGTGCTAGTGGTCTTATTTTTCGAGCCGTTTTTGAAGCGCTTATCGGGAATCTAGTACTATTATTGATAGAAGTGTATTATAGTATTCTATGCTCCCAACACACTACGAAAGACACCACCGTCGATAATAAAGTTTCCGCAAAATAACGCCTGATACTTTTATTTATTCCTAAAGGTTTTATGTTACAAGCAACTGCTATGAGTTTGGCTGCCGTTCAGATCCTAACTCTTTCATATGCGAAGTTGTCAATTCAATCCCGAACATTATTTGTACCGAACTTGTACCTTTTGTATCTTTTCACATTTATGTTTTGGTAAGATTAAAAATTTCACCACGGGTACTCAATACTAGTACAGATAATAATTCATTTCTCAGAGGCTTATCACTAACAGTTGATAAGTAAAACTCGTGTAGTACTTACAAGTTGAAATGCCTCTTTTTTTTGCGTCCGAAGCAAATATGGGCAACCCTCCGGAAAGCGGGGGAGGGAGGTTGGGAATGCTCATAGCATACCACGCAGCCGGCTGCGTGGTTATGTGGAGACTTTTACCCACTAAACCCAACCTCTTAGGAACTGGCTTAACGATCTAACTAGAGATCTCTAAGCCGTATACGAACGCGACCCTCTTTGGCAGAAAGCCAAATGCCTCTGAAACAACTCAACTTTTAAGATCGTTCCACAGGTTAGTTCTAAAAAAATTGCCAAATTCAGTGGAATATTTCATTTTTTACAATGCTCAAAGCGCTTACCCTGTCAGGCTTTTAGATACCTATGTTATTTTTATTTATCTTTAGCTGCCATTCAAAACGAAACCGACAGCTTTTTGCTGCTGTATTAATCTATGACTTATTCGCAGAAAATAAAACGTCCAAGTAATTCTTATTATATGTTTTCCTCGTAATTCGTCTTTGAGCGTAAATTTTTTTGGCACGTTTATTTTTACCTCCTCGAGATAAACACCGAGCGTTGTTTGTTGCATTAATAACAAGTAGGAAGTTTGCCTTTCTCCACCGGATATTAGACTTCGGCAAATGTTCTGTTGTATATTGTTGAACAAACTTTAATTGTTCTGTTTGAGTAAATATTTGTAATTTAGTTAGGAATGTTATGCTGTAACTATTAACTTGGATAAGTTTCATTTAAATGAACTAACTAATATATAGAAATATCTGTTTTGAGGTTGACCAAAATTTTATTTTTATAAACTTTACAATTTTATAATAACAGTGACAAATTTGTATTATAATCCTATATTCAGAATGCATCGCATGTATGAGCGAAACATTCGTACAGAATGATGTTTTCATTCTGTACTGAGGAAGTTTTAAATCATCGATTTGCTTTTAAAAAAAGCTACACCTCTTAAGCAGTATAGCAGCTCGTAAGCATAAACGTCTATA
The DNA here is from genome assembly GCA_036936625.1 of Parnassius smintheus behrii. NCBI lineage: Eukaryota > Metazoa > Arthropoda > Insecta > Lepidoptera > Papilionidae > Parnassius > Parnassius smintheus. The sequence goes on along the minus strand of JAUPFT010000009.1, from coordinate 17,225,333 downwards.
CAAATAAATAAAATTGAAGTGTTTGTTTGTAATTTCAAAATAACAGCTTTTTACTTAATCCATAGGAAACTATATACGATACTTATTACATTTTTTTTAATTTTGTCTCTCTGTTTGTTAATCTCTGAAACGGCTTAACCGATTTGGATAAAATTTTTACTGGCACATAGTTGATATTGGGGAATATCTTAGGGTACTTTTATTTTAGGGTTAGGGCGTAGTCGCGGAAAACTGCTAGCATGTAAATAAAATTTATAAGTCTGACTGTAGTATCGAAATAACTGCTTTATATTGGGATCAGGGAAAATTTGCATGACATGAAGTATAAATTTAAACTTATTGTAAACAAGTGGTACAATGTGTACAATGTTGATGGCGATGATAGTACTACAATGTGGATAATCTTACACCGCCTTTACACAAACAAATTATAATCATATAATATTCCTTAATACTGTTATAATCTTTTCATAAAGTCTTTATTTGTTAGGTCCACATAATTATAACAGTTTATAGCTTTTATTATAATAACAGTGCATTTAGTCGCACTATATGCAATTCTACTACCAAACTTAAGAGTCCCCAATGATTAGCAATAACTATCTAAGGCTGCACCTATCGATTCTGCATGTCTAATGTCATCGTCCTAAGGTATTTCACCGATACACTGAGTTTACTTTGCCAATAAGATACTCCGACTTAGAAACCCTTCTTTTCCAATATATATTCCAGAGTTCTGTGATCACCTACATTACCACACTTTTGATATTGTAGCGCCATGCTGCAGCTATAACATACTAGTGCGAATAGGTTGGCTCGACCGAGGAAGAACCACGCTTTCACAGAACACCAGCGAATAGTAACAGCATAAAGTAACATCATTTTACATTGTATTACGTATAGCGAAAGTATAAACTAGAAGTCTCTTTTCAATAAAAACGAAGAATCCCATCCTAGTCCTCAAAGATAACAATGAATCAACATATTAATTTTTTTCATGATTAATGTAGATTTACGTGGGTCACAATATCTACTTACTTCTAATTCCAAATAGATTTAAATAAGTAATGATTCTGTTGCTCGGCAGCTAAATTCGAACAGTGAAAATTCATTCATAAAGTTTTAGAATGTAATTAATTGATTGATGTTTTTTATATAATTTAAATGCTTTATTTCTATTATCTATTCCTTTCTTAATGGTAGGTAAAATAGCGTTCTAAATTTTATGTTAGAAACAAAACAAAAACCAAAAATATCCTTTCAAAAAAGTAAAGCTGAAGCGGCTGTTTGCACCTTGGATGACGACAGAGGTTTGCATTGCAATGTGGTGCAGAGACCAAGCTTTTCAAAGGTATAGGAAATTGATTGCAGTATTCTACCTCCATTGTTTTTTCAATAGTTATAAATCTCATTACCCCAAATCTTCAGTGTGCGTATCATTCGTATTGGGATGACCTGCAGTTGTACTCACAGGCGTGAGTCGATTGTATGTCTATAGAAATTGACTCAGTTGATAGGGACCAAGAGTATATAAATAACTGATCCAACAGGTTTGGCTTTAAGGTTAATGCATCCGAATGTAAGGCTTTAACAATAGGTAGCCATCGGTAGGTAAAGAGACTGGATCCTACAGCTTTATCTCCGATCGTTTATAACGGTTATATTTTGGAACTGAATACTACCGTAAAAGACTTGGGCTTCCACATTGATTCCACCATGAGCTGCCAAACTGAAGTGGCACTATTTGTCAGAAAGCCACAGGAATTTTGCGTGCTCTCGATTGCCTGAAAACCTTTATCTTGTCCAGGACTAACGCGATCACTTTGCAGACCTTAATTTTTCTCCTTTTTGACTATGACAATGTGTGTTATTTTGACCTGAATGCAGAACTCTTGATCAAATGTGACCATCCTCTTAATATTGTTCTTAATAAGAAGACGATACATTTTCAATCATTTGTCTACTTATCGCTCTCAACTTAACTGGCTTCCTATTCGTCAGCACCGTAGTGTACGTGTACTCACTACTCTTTATTCCACCCTGACGTCTCCTCTTTTGACAAACCCATCCAAAATCATAATTTATGATGTTATTTCCATGAGTCATCGATCTAGTACTCATTAATATTCTAACAACCCTTTTTATACCAAGTTTAATATATTAATACAAATATAGAAACGAACGTCACTGTAACCAAAAATATTTCAATGGTCATAAAATCGTCAATTGGCCTATAGTTACATTAAGATTTTATTGATTTATAAATTAGTTTGTCCGTTAAGCCAAATAATTTAGATATTTAGAAAGAAAAATGGTTTATTTAAACACTAGATGCCCATGAAAACAATATAAATTATGTTATATTTCTTTCAAATACGGTATATTGCAGTCAAGAATGCCACAAACAGCTCTGTATTTTGACATAAAGTTGAAACTGATAAGGTTATAGGCATTTTGGTATTTCCATAATGGCCATCATAACCATGGTTTCCGTTACTGAATCCTTGTTGTCATCTCCTTTAAGGAGAAGTCACCCTCTCCTGAACCAGTTTACCCTGGCTGCAGGTCAGTTATAGGCCAGGCATATACAAAGCGAAGAACTCCATCCTCTGAACTTAAAATAATGTTAAACTCTTTTGCAAAAAACGCAATTAAACAGTATTGTTCCTTAAAAACTTGGTGGCAGTTTTGTATAAAACATGAAATAGATGCTTTTCAGGCTTCTATTCTATTTATTTTGAAATTTCCATATGACTTTTTGAGAATGGTTAATTATATGGTACTTTTAACACTACTAGGTTAGCCCTATCATTACTAATAGGGTCTAGAATTTGTTTATATGAACGTATTAAAAGGTTCATGAAAGGAGTATTCCGGACTAAGCCTCCAGCACCTAAATATAATGTGACGTGGGATACAATATCTCTAGAGCAGCTAACAAAGAAACTTGTCACTATCCTGGCACTAACAACTGATCATAAAGTACAAACATTGTCCAAGATCAACTAAGAAAATATCAAATTTATAAGTGAATGAGTCCGCATATACATTCCAGATTTCAGATTCAAAGAAAGGCACTTTATAGTCAATATTATACTTCAAGGAATTTACTGATAAGAATTAAACTTGTCCTGTCACCACTCTTAGGTCATATTTAAATTTCACACACAATCAAAAAAGGCCATACAAATAGACATCCACTTAGTCTATGTCAGTGGATTAAATCTATACTCGGGGAAGCTGGAAAACACGTTGCAACTTTCACGGGCCACAGCACCCGATATGCTTCGACGTCTGCCGCTAGCAGATCGGGTGTCAGTAATGACCAGATTCCTGAAGCCGCTAGCTAATCTCAAGGTTTAGGGACATTTGCCAGACATGATGACAGACCTCATCAATCAAAGGTTGATTTTTCAAATAATATATATTTTATGATTTTTAATTTTAGTTTGCTAATATACATTTTTTATTCCAATATTGAGTACATTATTCATAATTCTAGCTTTAAACATCTTCTTGTAAATATCGTCTCGGAATAGCAGTGGAGTATAATTAAAAGAATAAACGAACATACCTTAAGTGAAATTCTATCTCATTCCAAAATCCAAAAAAAAATCCTAAAAATTAAATCCCAACCCAAGCATAAAGCTGAAAGACTTCAAGATACTATAAGTTCATACTGTGTAGATTGGAACAAAAATTAATAACTTTAATCTGTGGGTAACCGTGGTTAACTATGACATCGGGACGTCGAACACCTCAGTCCCAGCTGCAAAGTGCTTGAAACGTTGGGATTATAAAAAGTTAATATACGTGATAAAATACAAAAAAAATAGTTTTGACTTTTAATTTTTTGACCTTTTTGATTGGAATTATAAATACACGATCTCAGAGAATCGTCTGGAATGTAAAATTTATATGAGACTGTCACTGAAATCCGTCTGTCCCTAACCTATTCAATAAAGAATAATCATTAAAATACGTTCATAATATCCGAGCATATCACATAACATATGTACAAAAAAGAACACAGTTGCGTAGGGAACTGCCATCTTTTTGGAAATCAGCTAAAAATAGAAAATATAACAGTTGGTCCCTGTCATTTATGAAAATTTTCTATCTTCATCCATAAAAGTTACACCTTAGTACTTACATGTAAGTAACATTTGCGTTTTTTTTAACTTTAATTAAAGTAAGGTTGTCATAAATAAGTAATAACTTAAATTTTTATCAATTTTCAAAATAATATTTTAAGTATCTATCTAACGGTTTTAATTAAATATTGCTATTCAGCGAAGAAACGAAGCCAGCACGGGAAGTAGGGCTGTATGATAATTTAAATTTTTAGTTTGAGTTTTTTTAATATTGTGTGTAATCTTTTAGGAAGATTTGATTAAAACTAATAATTATTTTCCGTGTACAGCCGTGTAGTGGCGGTTAAGAATATCTACTACACCATGTCTTCCCATGGGTGTCGTAAAAGGTGACAGAGTGAAACAGGCAGGAGGTGGGCAGCAGCATCTTCATGATAACAGCAACTGAACAAAAAAAACTGCAGTTGCCAACCCGCTCGCCAAGCGTGGCAACTATGGCAATATACCCACATGAACAATTACACAAATAGGCGGCCCCTATTCCCCGGCGACCCTGCTATTCCTGGCTACGGTGGTGACCATGGTAACGGTGGGGCAGGGGGTGCTAAGAATCTCCGGTGGAGGTTCGGTTGCCACCTAAGGCGACTCGACCTGGCAACATATAACACAGGCACCCAGAGGACTGATGAGAAGATCCTGGAGCTGGAAGTAGAGACAGACAAGTTGTGCTGAAATATTATAGGATTAACCGAGGTCCAAAGAGAGGGGGAGGACTTGGTGATTCTCGAATCCAGCAACTTGTTCTATCACCGGGATGGCAATCATCTGTCCAAAGGAGGTGTTGGATTTATCTTCTACAAGTCTCTCGTTAACAACGTTTTAAATATTGGGAGTGTATCGACGAGGGTTGCGTAGGGTACGCAGAATCACCAAACGGTATTCGCTTAAAGTCATACAGGTTTACGCGCCAACGTCGGAACATCCCAATGAGGAGGTGGGGGAAATGTATGAGGATATTTCTGAAGCCATGCATTCCTCCAAAACCCACTACATGGTGTTGATGGGAGACTTCAACGCAACTAGGCACAAGAGAAAGCGGTGAGCTGAAGGTAGGAAAATTTGGAGTAAGGCAACGGAACCGAAAGGGCCAGCAGTTGACTGACTTCATGGAGAAAGAGGGTATTTTTATAATGAACTCTTTCTACTAGAAGCAGCCCCACAGAAAGTGGACCTGGTCGAGTCACGACGGTTCGACAAAAATGAGATTGATTTCATTATGACGGTCAGACGCCAACTGCTCAGTGATGTCTCAGTGATTGCAAGGGTGAAAACTGGCAGCAATCACCGAATGGTTAGAGGCACACTGAACCTAAACGTTAAGTTGTAGAGGTCTCGTCTAATGAAGTCAACGCTCCTTCCCCCTCATGCTCTAATCCAGAATCCCGAAACTTTTCAGCTCGAGTTACGTAAGCACTTTCAGTGCCTAGAAGATGCAGTGCAGTGGACGATATGAACGACAAGCTCGTGGAAACTGTCGAAGCGGTAGGAGCTAAGTTCTGCAAGACCCGCCGCAGAAGAACACAAAAACTCTCTGATACACTCTTAATCTCATAGCTGTTACACGGGAGATAAGGCTGCAATCGTCAACAGATTTAACAGCATACAGGCAACTGAACAGACAGATTTACAAATCTATGCGGAGAGACTTACGCAACTTTAATACTGCTCATATTGAAGAAGCGATCGAGCGGAATCAGGGCTCCAAAGTCTTTGCCAGAGATCTGTATGCCAGAAAGAGCCCCAAATGTCAAAGCCGAAGACTGAGTGTGGCAGCATAGTTTCCGGGACACCTGAGATTTTGAGTGCAATTGAGAGGTTCTATGGGCAGCTGTACACATCATCGTTGGAGCCACACGCAAGTGTGAGTAACGAGCCAAGAGCAAGTCTTATCCGACACTATTCCGATGATATCCCGGACGTCAGTCTGAGCGAGATTAGGATGTCTCTCCAGCACCTTAAAAACGACAGGGCCCCCGGCGAGGATGGTATTACAGCGGAGCTTCTGAAAACGGGTGGAACACTGGTACTAAAATTCCTTTAGAAGCTCTTCAATTCCGTCCTCCATGGTGGCACTACTCTAGAGGCGTGGAGCAAAAGGTCTTCTTCTTAAAGAAGACCTCTTCGGTGGTCTTCTTCTTAAAGAAAAGCGAAAACGCTCTCTTGAAGAACTGCAGACCGATTTCCCTTCCGAGCCACGGCTACGTGCTGTTTTTGAGAGTCATTACGAATCGTCTCGCACTCAGACTCGACGACTTCCGGTCTCCCGAACAAGTCGGTTTCCGAAAAGGTTTCAGTATCATAGACCACATACACACCCTGCGACAGATTGTACAGAAGACCAAAGAGTACAATAATAAATCTGCCACTTTGCCTCGCGTTTGTGGACTATGAAAATGCCTTTGATTCCGTCGAAATTGGGCGGTGCTAAAGTCCCTTCAGCGGTGCCAAGTTGACTGTCGGTATATCGAAGTGCTGAAGTGTTTGTACAGTAGGGCTACGATGGCTATCCGAGTACAGAACCAGAGTCCGAAACCTATCCAACTGTAGAGAGTTGTAAGACAAGGACCGTGCTTTGTGGCATTACTTGGGGGAGGCCTATGTTCAGCAGTGGACTTGTGAAGGGCTGTAATGATGATGACTATGATGTATTTAGATAATTTAATTAAAATAGATATGTTTATAACCAGATACATGGAAAAAATTACATTGAAGTAGACAGTTTTGGTGACTTTACAATATTAAATCGAAATATTTTCGTAATTTAGGTTTTGCTATACACTTAAAGACTCTAACATGTTCCATTATAACAACGCTTAAAATAAAGTATTTTAGCTTATAATAATGTGAAAAAAGTAAATTAGCAGTGGACTTGTGAAGGGCTGTAATGATAATAATGATGAATAATTGTTTTCACGGCTTAAAAGATTTTAGATGGTTTCTTTCAAGGATCAGTCTAACAAAGGGCTTATATTAAGCTTTTTATAATTTCTGGTCAAACTTTGCCCATTCCGATTTCATCAAAAAACTTCGTCAATTTTTTTTTATATTTTTTAAAGACAGCTTGATTGAACTTAAATACTTTTCTAGTTGGAGAAACGCTGCATTCATCAGAATATTTTGATTATTATATGCTTCCGTATGAGGAAGACTAAGGTTGTTTTGTAATTTATGAATAAGACTACGCTCGAAATTTCTCTGTGTGATAAACTTCGTAAAGATGACATCCGCAACAGAACAATTGTAACCGACACAGCCCAAAGTGTCATTTAGATAACATAGCTCCATGAACTTAAAACCGATGACGAAGGAAGGGTCTCGAGAGACAGCCTCGTACAGGTGAGGGAAGTGGTGGAATGGTTTCTAATGGGCCACATAAATATTACAAATACGGAACTCAAAGCCAAAAATTTTGTAAGTGACGACGATTCGACTACGAGGTGGAGTTTGTTAGATACTCTCTTACGGTAGCTCAGACCCTTGGTAAAGGCTGATTCAATTTAAATAGATAATTTAGAAGAACCAGAAAACCAACTTCATCAGCTGCAAGGCAGCAATGCTGACCCATTTAACAGGCTTGCGGAAAGTTCTCGTTAGCGGTATTTCACACTCCATCATATATACCAGATTTGTGAGTTTTTTTAACATTTCATTTTATACACGTGAGATGAGGCAAAGAAACGGTGCTGCGATACGTACACGTACGGTGCGCGTTCCTCAGGTATGTAGTTGGCGACAGTAGGAAATGCACTAGACTAGAGCTTAACGACGAGTGAGGTGCATTCGTAGGTCATACACACAAGGTATAAATACACAATTACCAGGATGAAATATTCTATTTAAGACAAAGACAGACAGTGACCTAGCGCCGCGTCCAGGATATGTCAGGCCTCTTGCCACTAGATGGAGTAATGATCTGGTATGTATTAGTTCTAAATAGCTCTTTCTATAAGAGATTAGAGCATGTGGTGGCGCTGTCGTCGCGCCACATGCGTAACACATCGAAGTCTAAATCACGCTATCAGAGTACCAAATTAAAAGTAGTATACATAGAATAGCTCCGAACTACCAACCGGTAGGTTGACCGCTCCCCGGGCAGTACACCTTGCGTGGCGAGAGATCTTCCCCTTTCCACCCACTGCCAAACTGGTGACTAACCGACGTGATGTAAACATGCAACCAAGAACCTTTTGAAACTACAACTTCAAGCCTTTGTCATTATTATCAAGAATCCTTTTTTCTCACTACTGAGAATCGTGTTCTGCAGTCTTCAGTTTCTGCAAGCCAGTCCAACTTTTCTTTATCTCGACTCACCGATATATCTGCAGCGTGGCTCTACAAATTAAGAAGCTAAACGTCGTACCGCTTCAATACACGTATTGATGATATTTATTTACGGCTTACTTGACAACACACTTTAAAATATTTAATTAGCAATATATTTTATTATTCTTTGTGGTAAGTACTCGTAGAATTTTCGTAGGGAATCTAATGGGCCGTAAAATATAGTAATTATTTTTAATGACGGGCAACGTCTACTCTATGTATTTATGTATATTTTATGAGTGTTTTCGCATTCCAATATTTTTTTGTTTTTATCCTAACATAAAATGGAGATCGCTCTTCCACCTGCCATTAAGAGAAGGATCCTATTGACGCATTTTAATTATTTAAAAAGTATCAGTCTATTAATTAAATTCTGAAATTTTGTGAATGAATTTTCATGGTTCGGAAGAAATATCATATGACCTTGAATTTGGGCACGACCTGTTATTAAGCTGTCGAGCAACAGATTCATTAACTATTGAAATCCATTCGGAATTACTTCGACGAAATGTAATGAACCATAATTGAACTTTGTGTTTGAATTGGGCAACACTACAATAATAAGTTCCCGGTCATTACTTTGACGTAATTAGAGAGTTATGATTATAAAGATTATGTTGTGATCCTAGATCTATGGAGCAAAAGAAGTTTGTTCTGTTTTTGAATATCAAAAAAACACACAGTCCAGCTGATGATAACTAGTTGCGGTGACGCATGGAAATCAATATTTAGCCGCAATTACGGAACAAAATTCAGATTCACCGTCATCTCAGAAGACTAAGATGAAATGCCCCGTTTTAAGTGAAAAGACGTCTTCGGTGTTCTGTGCTCACTATATGAAATAAAACAGCATTAAGTTACTATTTTACGCTAGTATTCTGTGAGAGCGTGATCATGCGCCAGTCGAGGTGATCCATTCATTTTAAAAGTATAGTATAGCTGCAGCATGACTCTGCCACGTAGAAAGCGTGAACCGATGATAATAAATGGCAGTGGGTCGATCACAGAACTCATATATAGAACATTTAAATGTTAGTCTTCAGGGGTGACAACGCATCTGCATTTTGAATGTTAATTGAGGATACATGTAGATGTACATGGACAGCATTCACTTATCAGGTGGAATGTTTGCTCTTCTATCACCCGTATTATATAAAAATAAATCTTATAATATTATTTGCCGAAAAATTCTTATGACTGCTGATATATAGCGGTATAACAATCTAGCTTACGCCAGAACTAAATACCCAGACTAGCGACGGGCAGCAGCACCAAATGTGCGAGACGTCTGCTACCATGATTGGCATTCCACCTGCCAAGCATGATGGTTAAGGCAACTTCTTCCAATGACTGGAAAGCCTATCAGTCAGCAGTCATCAGCCCAACTGTGGAATTTTGCGGGCTGACGAAGAAGAAAAAGCGTTCGTAAACTTGCAATTAAATTCTGAAAGCAAAACATATATTCATCGTTTTTATTTTTATTTCTATCTATGACTCAATTGCACTCAATTACACTGACTGACTGCTGACTACTGACTCTGTTTCTCTACACTCAACGTACGAAACTTTTTTACGTTGGTATCGATATAAAAATGATCACACGAATTTTTACATGGTTGGATTATGCTTGGCACACATTCAGATCACAAGCTTTGTACCGGCGAAGATGATCTCAGTTTTACATTTATGTTTTGTGGCACATCATTAATTTTTGCAAAAAATATTCTTTGGTTTATCTACAAAATATACTTAAACGTGTTTTTCGCTTAAATTTTTAAGATTTTATTTAAAACGTAAAAATCAAATGTCGATAAAGTTCACAAGTACTGTATTGTACGCGATATGTTGCGCTATGTTATATAATATACTAGAGGTACTAAGAATGATAATAGAAAATCCTTAAAAATCAGTCTACCTTATGGAAACAAGGTCCAAAAGTCGATTATTGGGACTGCTAAAGGAAGTGAAGAATTATATCAATTCTTACATTTTGAGACGACGCATTATTTCTATTGATAAACACTAATTAATTTCTATAAAACGTAATCAAAAATATTATAGGTGTTATATTTTGAATATTAAGTTTTATAGTAAAGTAAAGGTAAATGCTTAGTATTGTTTTTAAAAATTATTAAATTTATTCAAGCTCAGCTTAAAATATTCAAAACGTATTAAGTAATAAAATTACAAGTCGTTGTTAATACAATAGCAAAGATAAATAACATTTATAATATTATAATTGAAAAATTGTACAAAAAGTTGGTAATTAGTTATTGATTGTGTTCTTGTATTGCAGTACATGTATTGATTGCTTTAATAAGGGAGTGGCCGAAGACGCATACCCCTGGGTATTCATAAATGTGGGGTAGTCAAATGTTTGATTACATATCTTGTGCAACAGTAGTGCACAATGTAAAGTTTTATATTAATGAGTAAGGTCTATGAAATAAAGCATATATGTCATCAAAAATATAAAAGCATTATATTGATAGAAACGGGACATCAAAAGGATTATTATAGTTGCGTGTAGACTGCATCAAAGTGTCCGAGACCGAGGTAAGCTTGGACTCGCTAACCGGTATGTCTAAGGCATATTAACTTAGTGCCGGTGGAAAGCGGGTTTACTCCAGCGATTCGACTTGCCAGAGACATTGCACACCCCTACCGATTGTGCGAAGCATGTTAGCGCGTAGCATTAAGATATATCGGCTATTTTTATTTTATATGAGGGGTTGAACAAGCATGCGGCTCACCTGATGTTAAGTGACTACCGTCGCTAATGATCAACCGCAACACCAGTGGAATTAAAGGTGCGTTGCCGGCCCTTTCGAAAGAAGTAAGCTCTTTTCTTAAAGGTTCCTAGTTCCTTTCGGTCCGGAAAAATCGCCGGTGGTAAACTTTCCAAAAAACGGGGTTCTTTAGCTTCATAGTGGGTAATTTGCTATATTTGCCACGTATATTGAATTAATGAATTCTAATCTCCCTGGTCAGCAATCGCAGTTTCCATAATCCCATCTAATGCCTGAGTTTCCCCATAAAATACCCAAAAGGCGATATGGGGTAAAAATTCAGCAACTAAAGCAAACAAATAATTTTTATTTTAATTTCCGCCACTACATGCTTAATTATTTTCTATTGTTCCTAATATCGATTAAAATAATCTATTCTATTTCTTTAACGTATCGGGCGTTGCTTTTCAAATGTAATACCCAATTTAATAGTTACCAGAGCAATAAATATGTTTTATAGCACCAATATCGTTATATTTTATAACCTTCAAAATATGAGATTTAGCTGAACAATGATCGCCACGTCGTTAAATTACAGAAATTACAGATATTTTATGACTATCAGGGCTTTTTACTTATAACCATGCTATTTATTTATCTGTATTACAAAATATCCGTATATTTTATGATTTTTCAGGACTTTTTACTCATAGCCTATAGTGCTATTTATCTATATATTAGTACGTGAAGAAAAATCTTTGTAACCGTTTTTTTAGCATATTTGTAGGACACGAGCAGCCTCGTCCCCCAAAAATACAAATTTATAAGAAAATAATAGAATATTTATACTGATAAAACCTGCACATATTTGTGACTGTTAAAAAGCGTATAGCATTCATGAATTACTATCTCGTTGGAGTCGAGTTACTGGTATACTACTTTGTGCTTGTTTCTAGTATTTACAGAATGTACACCATTATTTTAAATAAAACTTTTTATACTTTTGGATTATTTTTATTAGTTTAGTATTTTTGTGAATATCATTAAACGTTTATATACTGAACCAGCGTGATGGAATAGTACAGATCAAATGCAAAGTTCGTGCTAGAACGATTTTTGTAAAAAAATGTGTTTTCTATTTAAATAATTGTACACCGATTGAGATCAGTCAGTCGGCGACATTTTTCTCGCAATATGTAAGGAGAAAACCTCGATTGTACATACTTACATACACGTACACACATAAACAACCTCCTATAAACCATAGCAGACTCCAGAGACCTAGAAATGTGTAGATGTATCAAAACTCTAAATATCTTCCTGTTTGTAAGTAAAAAATCGCATTAATTACCCTTCACTATTTATTCCTAAAGCTCCTTGTTCTGTGAAAATATTTAACTGAAACCAGCACCAAAGGATTGCGGTATATGGTCTCATTAAAATTTTAGTCTCACTGTCTCTTGTTAAAAAGTTGTTCGAGAAATATATGTCTTCATTAAAATAAAACTCTTTCCTTTTTCTTTGCCAACGTATCTTTTCATTTTGCTTAATTGCTTGAGTAAAATAAACATCACGTATCAATTTTAACAAAGACTTAGCTAGTACCTCAAATATATAGCATAAATTATTGATATAAGTAATAGAATCAGGTGTTAATTTGCAGAAACATATTTATCCGGCTTTATTAATTTATTTAACTGAATTTAATTTTCTGTACTATATCAAGCATACACATTATACTATATAAGTTTTGTGTGTAGTATACGCTAATATATCATCATCATCATCATCATTACAGCCCTTCACAAGTCCACTGCTGAACATAGGCCTCCCCCAAGGTATGCCACAAAGCACGGTCCTGAGCCATCGACTTCCTGTATGTCTTACCAGGTCGTCACTCCGTTTAGTGGGGGGTCGCCCTACACTTCGCCTACCGGTACGAGGCTGCCACTCGAGAACCTTTTCCCCCAACGGTTGTCGGTTCTTCGAGCTATATGGCCGGCCCATTGCCACTTCAGCTTACTAATCCGTTGGGCTATGTCGATTACTCTAGCTCTACTGCGGATATCCTCATTTCTAAGTTTATCATGCCGAGAAACCCCGAGCATATATATATATATATATATATATATATATATATATATATATATATATTAGTATTTACACATCCGATACAGACAATTAAATAATAGAGATACCCATTATGTAATTTGATTTCTGTTTATGTGGACCCAACACATTGGAAAATAATATTTTTATCGCGCATAATTTTATACTTATTTTACTTATTTTTACATTTCCGTTGGTTCGGGTATTTTGCAGCACCTATGGTCCCCACTATAATTAAAACTAAAAGTAAATTTAATAAACTAATAATTAGTAGAAAAAGTGATAATGTAAAAAAATAAGAATCAGAAATATTTGATGAACAAGCATTGTATACAAAGTATAAAATAAGCCGTGTTGACTACAAAATTTTCTATATTCATAGCCATTTTTAGCACTTTTAATTTTTTTTTCTAATTTATGGCAAGCGTTCAAGCTTAGATCGAGAAATCACTGTTTCAACAAATATGTATTTCATGGACGCTTTGTTTCATTTGACTAATGGAGCTAAAAATGTAACTGTGATATTAAATATAACCTTAATATTTCTTATCCCACAACATTATCTGAAAAGAAAGTATGCTCTTTCAAAATGTCAGCAGCAAATGTTTTATTGATAAATTATAACGATTAATTTTTTCCTACCATTTTAGTTTCAATTGCAACTTATAATTTCGGTCACCCTTCAAATATTTTTATACTGTTTTCCGTTTATTATTAGAGATCACTAGAATATTTAAACACCACATCTCTTCCCGATCTGCAGCACTATTAATGGTTCACTGACTCTCATAGATACCTCAAAATGTTCAAGCATCGCTTTCTTCGTTCGCTTTTTATGGTTTTGTTAGTCTATATTAAAACAGTATTCAAATTGTCTTTTTTGAAATGAGTCTTAGGCAATATGACTCCTTTTTTCTTTAGGTGTTCATCTGGGTAGGAAGAATCTTTTAACTATTTTTGTCATCAAACTATAGTTTTAAATCGCACATTGTGTGGTATTCTATGTTAGTCCTCAGATATAGCAACGCAACTTTCTTAATAAAATAAAAGTGCAAATTATCAGTCCACCTTATGACAAAAGGATTTTGTGGCCTATAGATATCTACATCTATCCTGGATTAACCTCTCAGTCCCCAAGCGGTCGAATCCGACCGCGGCGCTACTCGTATTCTGTCAAAATTCAAGCAGTCGGATTCGACCGCGCACACACACAGCACTTTAAACCATTAAAACTTATATTTAGAGACTACTTTTCCATGAAGAAGTTAGGCATTATAGAAATTTTAGAAATTATGAAATTTTAGAAATTATGAAATTTTAGAAATTATGAAATTTTGTATACTGGATGTCAGTGTAATAAAAAGTTAAGTTATGTTATGAATATTTGTTTATAATCTACGTTCATTTCATACGCCATTTTCTCGTGTTGATTTTTGAATTTTTCTAGTGTTTTATTAGGGTTTTAGTATAGTGTTTTATGATGAAATTGTTGTCAAAGTTTTTGCGTGAATATAATTTATCTTTTTACATAAATCATCATCATCATCATCATTACAGCCCTTCACAAGTCCACTGCTGAACGTAGGCCTCCCCCAAGTAATGCCACAAAGCACGGTCCTGAGCCACCTGCATCCATCGACTTCCTGCATGTCTTACCAGGTCGTCACTCCATCTCGTGGGGGGTCGCCCTACACTACTCCTACCGGTACGAGGCTGCCACTCGAGAACCTTTCTTTTTTTTACGTAAATAATTCCGAGTAATATATATTGAAATAATTGTGACTTTCACGCTGCTGACATTCGCTTGTTATAATTTGTTTTGTCCTCAAAATAAAATACACGTAGTCTTTTTGTATTGAAGTAAAACCCGACATTTATATAGATGATTTTGCATAGACTTTATAATGCCAAACCTCTTCATAGAAAAGAAGTCTCTAAATATAAATTTTAATGGTTTTAAGTGCTGCGGGTGGGTGCGGTCGCATGTGACCGCGGCGGCTGATTGAGAGGTTAAGATTGAAAAAAGAAGAATGCGTAATCATTCCTGAGGGCAAAGATGGTAAATTTCTAGTAAAAGAGTCTCCGATTTCCTACGCTTATCATAGGAAACACAACAGCAATAATGTGCTATTTCATGCTTGTATTATGTGAGAGCCCGGTCCTTCCCTGTTTGAGTCGACGGATTCATGCTAAAACCATAATATGATTGAAAAAATCATTACACAACATTAAACTGCAATTTGTATTTGCTTGTGATTGTGCATCATTTAACAACAGGAAAACTTTATTGACTTAAATTTCGTTTTGTGATAAATATACACTTCACTCGCTGAAGTAGTATATAGTAAGTAGTATAGCGTATCTAATAAACAATTGAACCAACATATAATGTAGGTGTTTCTTGTTTTATTTTCTCGATAAATGATGCTAATATAAAATATTTCTTTACAAGAACAGCGAGTACTCTTCATACCTAGGTTTCATACGTGACTTTTAAGTATTATGAGAAAATTCTTTCAGTATTGTTTGCTAAGCATTCTTAGTATAATGAGAATCTAAAATATGAATATAAATTACTGCAATAGAACGTGAGCGAACAAAGGAATGTGAATCTTTGTAGACTTTGTAGATTTTAATTTTTTCTTTGTCGAAATGGTCAATATAATATACAATGTAGAAGAAACAAACTCTAAATGTGAAACCGTGGAAGTTCACGGAATAAATGCTCGCTGCTAATAAGCCGCGTTCACGGTGGGCGCACGGGCTCATGTGGCAGTAACGTGAGCCAAATACTCTGTCTGTATGGATATGCCCCAGGGTCGTTTTGGTGCACGTTGCCTCGGCTGAGCGTGCCTCGAAGTCGAGCCGTCGACTCTCGATAACCAGGACGTACTGAGGCACAGTAAGCGCTGTTCTTTCGATGTATACGGTGGTTTTAGTTCACGAGGCTATTTTAGAGATGTATTTATGTACCCTAAATAAGTATTGGAAGCCAATATAAGAGTCTCTACTTGATAAAAATCTTAAAGTATTAAAAAATTCTCGAAGAGTGATTGTCCCTCTATAATTTGTATGGCACTTTTTAATTTTCTCAGACAATAAGGCATAAGGTTTCAAATTCTTACAAACGCATACGTGCAAAATTATGTAAGGTTTTATGAAAACCTTCAAAAATATTTCAGGATTGATTGCGACGCTCATAAAGTTTTTTTAACCTCAAGCGTCTTGATCTTTTTTTAAGACAACTGTTTTCTTTTCTTAAACAATAAAAAGTAAAGTAAACTTCTTAAAAGTAGCTGCAGCAGAAATTAGATAACTGGTCATTTTGGACATTCGAGGACTTTTGATGGCTCGGCCTGACTCGCGAGGCTCGCCTCTGTGTTTACGGGCAAACTACGAAGCTACGGAGGCACACAGAGGCTGCCGCGCGGACCTGTGCGTCCGGTGTGGACGTGGCTATTCAAAGAACGCGAGCAACCCGGGTTCAATAATCGCAGGCAAACATGAAATTGTTAAGAGGATAGAGTAAGTCAGCTCAAATTCTAATTTCGCCCCCACTTCCCCGCGCGTCGCATGCTATGTACCGATATGTTTGTAATCACTAATACTGTAAGTAGAAAGGTCGTTAGACACTTATTTCATTAGGTTTATCATATTTATGCCTGTTCCTTAACGCCAAGCCAGCCGCTTCTTATTTTTATCACGGTTATTTCCCATTTTAATTTTACGTCGTACTGTTGCGTAATGTATATTCTGATCGTAAGCGACACAACTTCTCCCTTCAAAAGCCTAAGCGATACTAACGGGACGACAGGAATCAAGCTTACGCGCTGATAGTTTAGGTAATTTCTTTTCACAGTGAAAATAATGGTATTTTAAAAAAAAGTAAATAACATAAGCACTGCTTTATAGTTAGTTCAGTTAGTATGCAAAGTTTCATGATCTTATTTAAAGTATTTTATGAATAACAGCGGTTTATTGTTTATTTTGGAGGTAATGTTTGATTTTTTTTCCATCGAGAAAATTTGAAGAAATCGTGTTTTCGTCTAACAGAATCAATAACATTAATCCTCAACTTTACCATATATTTATTTCAAAATTAATACTGCAATATTTTCGGCATAACAAAGGATCTTGCTAAGCCATTTGACATTATATTTCCCCTTAATTTTGATGTCAAGCGCTGCATTATGCCGTGTTTAATGGTGAAAGTAACATCGTGAGAAAAATGCACGTACGAGGAATAAAAATATTTCGAAGATATGTGAAGTTGGTCAACTCTCACATACAGTGACACATATACAGGCTGTAATTTTTAAAGGGTATATTATTTTGACAATACTTGATAAATGATTAAAATAAAACAGCTGTAAATTAAAAATTATTACGTACAAAATATTATGGGATAAAAATAGTATTTGTTTTAATATACAAGTAAATAATATGTACGTAAGTTAACCTTTGATATTCCTACTTTATTTAGTAAGCAGAAACAAAAGTAGCTATTGTAGCTTTAAATTTCAAACAAAATTTAAAATCGTGATTCTTTTTTTGCACCGTGCAGATTTCGACGTTCATATAGGCTTTAGCCACTGACCTCATTTATACAAGTACGCTGGACTGGCTGCATGAGAGCATTTGATTTTCGTCATTGTGGCGCTAATAGCAGAAGTGAGCGTCACAGAATTTATAATAGATATAGGACACGGTGACAAAGTATATCAATGAAAATTCTATACTCACACACATCATTTTGTTTATTTATCAATTTAATGTAATATAATAAACAAATTTATTAAGTACAACAAGCTTTATACCAAAGAAGATATATGTACCTCATATACAAAAAAAATCGTCGCAGCGATAGTCTAACTAGGTTTCGTCATTGGGTATGTATGAAACATTTGAAAGGTGATTATAGGAGCCAAGCTGCAACTGTTGTTGCACGGTATCGGCTCGACCAAGGACCACGCTGTCACATAATACCATCGTGAAATAGTTGATTAAATCTCCTGTGTTTCGTATAGTGGGTGTAGAGAACCACAGACTCTTTTTTACAGGAAATAAGCATTCCATCGTTATCCTCAGGGGTGACAACGCAATGTCCATTATGATTTCTTATATTTACGCGAACACTACACATTGAAATAATACTAGTTTTTACGGAAATTATCGCGTATATTTAACGTTTTAAATACCCGACGTTTCGAAAGCTTTACAGCACCCATGGTCACGGGAAGGACTGAGATGTTCAACGTCCAGATGTCATAGTTAACCGCGATTACCATAGATTAAAATTTAACTTTTGTTCCGATCTACACAGTATGAACTTATGGTATCATGAAGTCTTGCAGTTGTATGCTTGGGTTGGGATTTAATTTTATTTATTATAGGATCCCAAGCAGATGGTAGCACCCAGCCATCTTCTCTATTGAAATTAGGATGTTTTTTGATTTCAATAGCCTCGCGAATCATCCTTGGAAAGAATCGGTGTTCTTTAGCGAGAATTTGTGGTCTATCAAATCTGATGTAGTGACGGGGGCGATCCTGTACATGTTCACAGACTGCATACTTCCCGAAGCGTCGATTCTTCACATCAGCTATATGTTCTTTGACGCGGGTTTTAAATGATCTTTTAGTTTGTCCTATGTAGGAGAGACCACATTCATAATCAAGCTTGTACACTCCTGCATCTTGCAGAGGGACGTTACACTTGACTGATGGTAAAAACTGACCAATCTTCTTCGGCGGCTTGAAGTATGTTTTGATGGAAGCGCGCTTCAAGGTGTAGCCAATCTTGTCAGTGACTCCTCTAACATATGGCAGTACAGCAGGTACACGCTCGACTGTGGCCGGCTTCACTCGTTCTCTGTGACGTAGGCGCGGGACCCGAAGCTTGTTGTCATGCAAAACTTGCTTGACGTGTTGGAGCTCGGCAGCCAGGTGTTTACTGTCACAGATCCCTCGTGCTCTCTGAAACAAAGATTTACCCACGGTAGCTAACTGTGAAGGATGCTGGTAAGAATCACCGTTTAAATATCTATCTGTATGGGTCTTTTTTTCTATACACAATATGGCTCAAGGTGTTATCAGGATTCCGAATCGTGATAATCGGAATCCTGATAACACCTTGAGCCATACTAATTTAAATTTAAACGGTGATTCTCACCATCATCCTTCACAGTTAGCTACCGTGGGTAAATATTTGTTTCAGAGAGCACGAGGGATCTGTAATAGTAAACACCTGGCTGCCGAGCTCCAACACGTCAAACAAGTTTTGCATGACAACAAGTTTCGGGGCCCGCGCCTACGTCACAGAGAACGAGTGAAGCCGGTCACAGTCGAGCGTCTACCTGCTGTACTGCCATATGTTAGAGGAGTCACTGACAAGATTGGCTACATCTTGAAGCGCGCTTCCATAAAAACATACTTCAAGCCGCCAAAGAAGATTGGTCAGTTTTTACCATCAGTCAAGTGTAACGTCCCTCTGCAAGATGCAGGAGTGTAAAAGCTTGATTGTGAAGGTGGTCTCTCCTACATAGGACAAACTAAAAGATCAATTAAAACCTGCGTCAAAGAACACTAGTAAAATTCCGCCTCTAGGTCCTTCAAAAGAGTCATTGCCAAGGCAAAGTCAGAACAGATAGGCAGAATTGGCGAGATACTAGTTCGTCTTCCTTCTGGAACCCGTGCATTCTGGTCTCTCGCCAAGGCTCTCCAGGGGAATTTCTGTCAGCCATCTCTTCCTTCTCTGCACAGGGAGGACGACTCACTGGCCCACACCGCAAAGGAGAAAGCCGATCTTCTAGGCTGTTTCTTTGCGTCTAACTCGACTCTCGATGACGGGGGGAGTACGCCGCCGACCATCCCGCGGTGTGAGTGCTCCATGCCGGAAGTGCAGTTCACTCAGCGTTCGGTTCGCAAAGCACTCCTCTCCCTGGACAACCACAATTCGAGTGGGTCCGACGGAATCCCCCCAATTGTGCTGAGGACGTGTGCTCCAGAGTTGGCACCGGTTTTAACGCGTCTTTTCCGGTACTCCTACTCCCTAGGCGTAGTCCCAAAATCATGGAAGACGGCTTTCGTCCACCCGATCCCTAAAAAAGGCGACCGCTCAGACCCGTCCAACTACCGGCCTATCGCCATCACCTCCTTGTTCTCCAAAACAATGGAGTTCATTGTAAACTGCCAGCTCATGAGGTACCTTGAGGATCACCAGCTGATTAGTGACCGCAAATACGGTTTTCGCTGTGGTCGGTCAGCTGGTGATCTTCTGGTCTACCTCACTCACAGATGGGCGGAGGCAGTAGAGTCCAAGGGGGAGGCATTAGCCGTTAGTTTGGACATTGCGAAGGCCTTTGATCGGGTTTGGCACAAAGCGCTTCTTTCGAAGTTCCCTTCCTATGGGCTTCCCGAGAAATTGTGCGATTGGATCACCAGTTTTCTTGCAGATCGGAGCATCAGGTCGTTGTAGACGGTGCAAGCTCCGATTGCAAGCCTATTAATGCTGGTGTTCCGCAGGGCTGCGTGCTATCGCCAACGCTGTTTCTTCTGCATATCAATGATATGTTGCAGACCCGTAACATCCATTGCTATGCAGATGACAGCACTGGTGATGCTCTTTACACCGGCCGAACCAATATTTCTCGGGAAAACGTCTCTGCGTGCCGGGACAAACTTGTGTCTGAAGTCGAGTCTCTGCTGGACAGAGTCTCGGATTGGGGGCAACTAAATCTAGTCCAGTTTAACCCCCAGAAAACACAAGTTTGCGCATTAACCGCTAAAAAGAACCCCTTTGTCGTATCCCCTCAGTTTCAAGGCACTCCCCTTGTTGCCTCAGCCAGTATCGGAATCCTCGGCGTCGACATATCGAGTGACGTGCAGTTTCGTGGTCACTTGGAGGGGAAGGCCAAATTGGCCTCTAAAAAGCTTGGCGTGCTCAGCAGAGCGGGACAGTATTTCATGCTGGCACACCGCCTTTTTTTTTACACGGGGAAATGCCTACGAATACCCACCTCGCGGGGGCAAGGACGGGTTATGTCGGACTCGCACCGACTAAAACCCCATGGTGTTCTACCTTTGTCGCTTATTGGCAGGGCCACGGGAACACTTTCGCACACATCCGCTCGGGAGCGGAATACTCCTTCCCGTTCTCCTTCACAGGTAAGGCGCACCAGAACACATGGCGCGCCTTCCTTCTCGGCCTCTAATCACATCTGCACAACATACGCCCCCGCGTCCAATGCAAGAAGGCCATGGGGCCAGGAAAAACAAGCACTTAGAAGTAATAGCCTTCCCGACCCCAGCGGCGGATCTGGTCTATGGCTCCGCCGCCAACCAAGATTCGGCTGCGGAGGGTAGGGAGAGCGGCGCCTCGGTATTGCACCGACAATCGCCGCCCCACCATCACCGCATCAACGGTGCGGCCCCGTTTGAGTCGCGGAGGATAGGGCGAGTGGCGCATCGCCATACCAACACTCCTCTTCCTCCGCGACTCCACCTCGGCTGCAGCGGTAGGTGAGGAGGACACACCTCTCACCGCAGTCCACCAACACACATCCGAAGTGGGCTTCCCAAGCCCACTCGGAGTGGCCACCTCGGGCCGGCCCTCCGCTTCGGACCAGCCATATGGGTTCCTCTTTGTTTCGCCGTGGGTGACCAAGCCACCGCTTCTAAGCCCCCCCCCCCCGCCACGACAAGGCGGGATCCCGTTCGGGGGGGGGGGGGGCACACCGCCTGCAACTTTACAAGGCGCAGGTTCGGCCGCACATGGAATACTGTTCCCATCTCTGGGCTGGGGCTCCCCAGTACCAGCTCCTTCCACTTGACCGCATCCAGCGCAGAGCGGTTCGAATCGTCGACGACCGAGTGCTTTCCGATCCGCTCGATTCACTGGCTTTGCGAAGAGATGTTGCATCCCTTTGTATTTACTTTCGCATATACCATGGAGAGTGCTCTGAGGAATTGTTCGGATTAATCCCAGCCGCCAAATTTCGTGAACGCACTACGCGGCAAACGTCCCGATACCATCCACACCATCTGGATGCTTGGCGGTGCACCACTGTACGTTTCAAAAGTTCTTCCGCGTACCACCTCTCTGTGGAATAATTTACCACCGGCGATTTTTCCGGACCGATACGACCTGGGGACCTTCAATAAAAGAGCTTACTCCTTTCTAAAAGGCCGGCAACGCATCTGCAATTCCCCTGGTGTTGCAGTTGATCATGGGCGGCGGTAGTCACTTAACATCAGGTGAGCCACATGCTCGTTTGCCCCCTCTTCTATAAAAAAAAAACATATAGCTGATGTAAAGAATCGACGCTCCGGGAAGTCTGCAGTCTGTGAAGATGTACAGGATCGCCCCCGTCAATACATCAGATTTGATAGATCACAAATCCTCGCTAAAGAACACCGATTCCTTCCAAGGATGATTCGCGAGGCTATTGAAATCAAAAAACGTCCTAATTTCAATAGAGAAGATGGCTGGGTGCTACCATCTGCTTGGGATCCTACAATAAATAAAATTAAATCCCAACCCAAGCATACAAATGCAAGACTTCATGATACCATAAGTTCATACTGTGTAGATCGGAACAAAATTTAAATTTTAATCTATGGTAACCGCGGTTAACTATGACATCTGGACGTTGAACATCTCAGTCCTTCCCATGACTATAGGTGCCGTAAAGCTCTCGAAACGTCGGGTATTTAAAAAGTTAAATATACGCGATAAATTCCGTAAAAAATAGTATTATTTCAATGCAATGTGCATTGTGCAATGTCGCATACATTCACCGCGCCACCGGCCACCGCGTCCATTTAAAATCATATGAATTGTGTACTCGTTTATCATCATTATTATACAAAAAAACCTTATTAAACCTTATTTTTAGGGGTAGAAAAACTGGAGTAGGTAACTAAAAAATAAAAAGAAATACAATATTGCAAAGAATATATTGTTTAAAATTCGTATATTTCTCGGTATAGAGAAATTCAGTTCATCATCATCATCATCATTACAGCCCTTCACAAGTCCACTGCTGAACAAAGGTCTCCCCCAAGTAATGCCACAAAGCACGGTCCTGAGCCACCTGCATCCATCGACTTCCTGCATATCTTACCAGGTCGTCACTCCATCTAGTGGGGGTCGCCCTACACTACGCCTACCGGTACGAGGCTGCCACTCGAGAACCTTTCTTCTCCATCGGTTCATCGAGCTATATGGCCGGCCCATTGCCATTTCAGCTTACTAATCCGTAAGCTACCGAAAATTAGTTAGCTGCCAAAATATTATTCCTACTCTTATTTCAACAATATTCATAGTTATATACAATTAGATTTTTAAAAACTTTAAATTTTATTTAATAATGGCATACAAGAAATCATTGACATCATATAAAATTAGCTTCAAAGGCCAATTCAAAATTTTTATGTTTTAGTCACAGTTTTAGTATAGAGTGAATTCGTTGAAAACCTGTAAATTCATAAATATTTCATAATTTTCTATTGTCAGCGACTTTCATTGTTGTAAACAGATATAAGTTGAAATAAAACCTCTAAAAGTAATATAGACAAGGAATTTATCAACCGTATTGAATTTTATTGTATATCAAAACAGTCTTTCAATGTCAATTTATATACAATGTGTCCGGTTACCGGTGTCGGAGCTTTTAATGCTATAAAATATTAATCAATTTCATCGACAAACCATGTCCCAAATCTCATTTAGATCTAGCTGTATTTAAATGGCAGCCATTTAAATATTTCAGTGTCACCACCTCAACTTAAAATTACAATATTCATCGATGTAGAAGTCTTACATTCTTTAAAGATGTATCATTGGATAGATAAAGATACGCGTAATAAATATTAAATTAAATAGTATAAGAATTGTACTTTATCAAACACGACCTCTTAAAAGCGCAAGCTGCACGTACAGGATCATTTATGTATAGTTCAAGAGGCGACCAGGGCGACAAATTTTTCAAAGGTCATATTCAAACAGTTATTATAATACTGATTTTTTTGGTTACAATTAATATTTTTATGTTTTTGGTTAGGAAATGTTCTGATCTATCTGATTAATGTAAAAAAAATCATAAGGTAAATGACTTACTTTTTTCATTAAAGTCGAAAATGTAAAAGAGTAACCAATTTTTTTTACATTTTTATTTTCTTTTCTAAGTCTTTTTAGGATCTAAATACAGTTAAAAGTTTGCTTTTATTTTAATATTCGTTATTTATTAAGCATTTTATAGGGCCGAATTTTTTTTAGAAAAAAAGGAATGCGCCAAATTCTTTGTTTGTTTTCCGTTTAACATATTTCGCGCCCAACCGTTATCACAAGAAACTCGCCTTCTCGAAATCATTTTCAATTTATTTTCACATTTATCAGTCATTCACCCGTTTCTTGAAAGTGTTTTATTCCTTTTAAATTCAGTTATTTGGTTCTAATATGTTTTTTTAATCTAACTTACATTACTGCTTTACTATAAACATATTTTCGAATTTCAAATAATTTGAAATAAAGGTGTGAATTAACATGACCAAAAATGGGGCAAAACCCTTAGTATTTATTCAAATGTGATAACTATTTGTGCAACTTATAAATTATAGTTTTTAGTTTCACATTTTTTTGTAAGCGTCTCTGTGAAACTTCAAATAATGCACGGTTATAATAAGGCGGAAGTTATATAGATAATACTGCATTTTTCCGTTTTTAAAGTTCACTTCACTTAAAGATATTCTCTTTTATCATGGATTCATAGAACCACATAAAATTCTAATTACTAACCTCTAGACACAGTAAAATAATTTATGTATGCACTTGTTTTTCTAATTCCGCAGGAGCCGAGCAACTTAAAAGTCAAAGGTGACTTCGTTACCAAATCGTCCATGGATAACATATTTTTTATTGTACAAATATTAATATTCGTAAAATGCAGGCGTTTATTCCTAAATTTTGTTTGATTGTAAATTTGCTTTTAAAATTATGCAAACAGTTTAAATAAACTACGACTTCATGGGATTTATTGACTCAATTTCATTCTGTAATTTTTGTGTTTTGCATATTAATGGGCTTCACATTAACATTGTTATTGTGATAAAACTTTTCTCAGCAAGTGCACAATAAATAAAGTTTTAGTCATAGAACCAATAATCAAAATGTTACTTAAAACAAATTCTTCTTCAATATTTTTTTTTTTATAAATTCATACCCATCTGGAAGTCACACGAAGTAGAGCCAAGCTGCAGCTTTATAATGATACAACCACGTATGGTTCAGCTCGACTGGGGTGGTACTATACCTTCGCAGATTACTAGCTTAAAATAGCAACTTATTTCTATTTTTTTCTTACGGTGAATGTTGAGAACAGGAGACACTTTTTACAGGAAACACGACATTACATATTAGTCCTCAGGTGTGAGTGGCAACGTATGTGCATTTTGATTCTCAGCTGGAAAAAATGAAGATGTCTATAGGCCACAGCATACATTCACCATCAAGTGGACTGTGTGCTCGTTTTTCACCGGTATTAAATAAAAACTACGGTTTGAAAAGGTAGTAGGTAGTAACTGCAAATTAAAAAGAAGTTATTAATTTTATAAATAATTTATTGTTAACCGTTCATTTATTCTTCTTTAACCCAATAAGCTACCAAATTATTATCCCCACTCATATTTCAACAATATCCATTTTTGTACAATTTTCATTGTACCTATACAATTAGAATTCTACAAACTTTAAATGACGTTTATGAATACCGTACAACAAACCATTAACATCATAAACAATTTTTTTGAACGTCCATTCACCAATTTTATGCTTTTTGGCCACAGTTTTAGTACAGAGTGAGTGGGAAACCTGTATACTGATAAATGTTTGTTGTGAGTTTAACGGTTGTAAACAGATATAGGTAGAAATTAAACATCGATAAGCATTATCGACAAGGAACATTTCAACCCTTTGTATTTAATTGTTTATCAAAAATAGGTACATAATTTAAAGTCAAACATAGTAATTATATTTAATAAAATAAGTGACAGATTGTTAAGAGAATATATATTATCAAATACTTTTAATTTTTTATATAAACTGTACTATTACTATGTATATAACTATTATACTATTCTTTTTGGTTATATTAATAAAATAACATAAATAACACTTCTTATTCTAATTTAAAACTTTAATATACTCTTAGGCGTTTTAAGAAAAACAACGGACATTTGCAAATTATGTCAAATTATGATTTTGACTCAATGGCGGCTTTGTAGTGTATATCCGTATAGCCAGTCCGGCGTACTAGGAATAAGTGAAGGTTAGCGGATATAGCTTTACACAAGCCCCAATTAAAATATTTAATTTTGTATTTGGATTTGAAAATAATGTCAAAGAATTTTTATTTATTTTATCACAAAAATTTCAATTTATCTAAACATTTCCTATTATACAAAAATATTTCGCAGCTTTACACTTGTGAACTTTGCTTTACCAACATTCTAATCAATGCAAAAATGTGGAATAATATCCTCCTTGTTTGTCAGTATGTTGTAATAAATATTCCTATCAGTAACTTGATAGTAACAGGTTAATCTGTATTTTCTTATTGTATGAATATAAATTTATAGTTAACTTAATACTACACAAAGCAAACGATCGTTTACAGATTTTGTAATTTTCTTTTTTACACGAAGCCCACATATAAAGTGATATACGTTAATCTAGACCATAAATACATAATTCGTAATTAACTTGGCTCTCATCTCGCCGAAGTATAATTTACTATATTTTGTGAATATGTCATTAATTGTCATATCGCTCAGTAGTTCACTTAAAGTCGTACTATTTTAACTTAAAAATAATATCCACTACATTCTAGAAAATATTATAAAATATTAGAAGACGTATTTTCACAATAAATCACACAAAAAATATTAGTCGCTTCAGAAAGAAGAAAAGGAAAGCGGCATTGTGAAATATCGTCATTGTTATCACCGTCATTATCAATAACATCACCAGCATTTTTGTAAATGCTCTAAGTATACGTTTTGTTTTTTCTGATAAACAGGTATTCCTATTTACTCGGAAGAGCAGTAGATCTACGTTTTATTTCTTCATCAAGAAAAAATATAGGTGTCTGTGGATAACGACATCCAATTATCATCGGATTTACGTTCACTCATTTATCACTTTTACTTTTTAAGACTCGAGCTACACCATCTTACTTTAGTTTCAAAAAACACAACATGGATCGCGGGTGCAGGGACTAATACGATATTTTAGAAAATTATTAACGACTTGATCACGATTTTTGCAGCGATATGACATGACTCAAAGGTAAGTTTAATATTATTTATTTTATTTTTTGTTTAAATTGTGTAATGTAGATTGTGTATTTGTAAATTTTTAATTTTATTTCCAGATACATGACACAGCAATGGTATAAGCGCTACTCAAAAAATTTATGAAAGTTAAATAACAATTATGTCCTATTGATGAAAACATGGGTCGTGGGGAATATTAATAGGTAATTACTGGAAAACCAATGAGTGTGTGCACGTCTCAAAGCATCACGGATTACAGATCTGAAGACCAGAAGGTACCTACATGCACAGAATTCAAAGTCAGTTTTTCAATAAAAGTAATTGACGAACCCGCGAACCTATGTTGTAGTTCTAGAGTTAAAAAAAACATAAGTTTTCTATTAATTGGACAGATATTTAGAAATAAATATGAAAACTTAGGCAGCAGTTTGTCTATATGATTAAACGTAAATATATGCCACATGTGGAACATTTATTTAGTATATCATTTTTAGAACAAAATCTGAAGCGGCTGTGCTTTTCAGCCATGAACAGGATGTGGTCTGCTTTTTGAGTGTGTCAAGTTAAAGATGGGATTAGATATCTAATATACGATTTTTAGATTTTTCGTTCCTCCTCTAAGCATCCGTAGATTTCTTCATCAGAGCTTACAGTATTTATGTCGACCATTTGTTCTCTCAACTATGATTTAAAATATCTCATTTTCAGTTGTAACCGTTCCACTTTTGATGGTTTAGATCTGATTATTAATTGAATGCTAATTGGTTTTTACAGGACTTAAGACCGTGGTCCTTGAGAGTGAGAATTTGTAATAGAACAACCACAATGATATTTTCTAGTAACACATAAGCATCGCGTAGTTGAAGTATACGCACCCTGGACATGAATAAATTACTTATGGTGCTTCGCCCAATTTACATATTCATTACGCGATCATCTTCGAAGGAGTCGCATAGTGAAATCCTCAGGCCAGTAGTGAATAGCTGACAACAAAGGGTGGGGTCGGAGTGTATGCTTCCTTGGTGTTATGTTAACTAATTTTTTACTTATTATTTGTGAAGAAATTTAAAATATTACCAATTTTTTTTTGTAATATAGAAAATGTGAGTTTCACAGATTATCTGTTATTAGAAAGTTTATATATTTTTTAAGTTAATACATATTAAAACAATCACAGTAATTTGAACAATTTATGCAGTATACAACAAGCAACCAGTTCGTCGTTTCAGGGACGTATAGGTATGCAGATATCAATGGCAATTATGATAGTGAGATTTTTTTTGGTTGCTATAAAGGGAATTTTAGGTTTGCTAATCAGGTAATATACTAGAATTAATATTTATACAAGGTGTAAGTGTAAACACGGTGGTCACTAAAACCATAGGTAGTTGGCTTAAATATAAAAATATTTATCCGAATTAAAAAAAAACGCTATTTTCTTTCACGGCACACAAAGCACGGTCCTGAGCCACCTGCATCCATCGACTTCCTGCATATCTTACCAGGTCGTCACTACATCTAGTGAGGGTCACCCTACACTACGCCTACCAGTACGAGGCTGTCATTCGAGAACCTTTCTTCCCCATCGGTTATCGGTTCTTCGAGCTATATGGCTGGCCCATTGCCACTTCAGCTTACTAATCCGTTGGGCTATGTCGTAAATCCGGTTTTACTGCGAATATCCTCAATTCTGAGTCTATCATGCAGAGAAACCCTGAGCATAGCCCTCTCCATAGCTCGCTGAACGACTTTGGGCGTCCTCATACGGCCAGCAGTGAAGGACCACGTCTCAGTTCCGTAGGTCATCACTGATAACACGCATTGGTTGTAAATCTCAGTTTTCAGGCTTTGAGGTATACCTGACGATAAGATGTGTCGTAATTTCCCGAACGCTGCCCAGCCGAGTTGAATCCGTAGATTGACCCCTCGGTCGAAGTTGGACTTACCTAGTCAGACTATTTGTCCCAGGTAAACGTACTCGTCAACAACTTCGAGCTTAGTATACCCAACAACCACTGGCATAGGTGTGACATGGACATTAAACATGATCTTTGTTTTGTCCATGTTCATCTTAAGACCTATCCGTTGGGAGGCACTATTGAGGTCATTGAGCATAGTGCTTAAGTTTTCCAGCGATTCTGCCATAGGGACTATATCGTCGGCAAATTGAAGATGAGTGATTTACTTGCCATTGATATTAATACCGTATCCTTTCCAGTCCAGTAGCTTGAAAACGTCTTCCAATGCGGTGGTGAAGAGTTTCGGGGAAATAACGTCACCATGTCTTACACCTCTCTGCAGTTGGATAGGTTTGGCTCGAGCTCTGGTTCTGTACTCGGATAGCCATCGTAACCCTACTGTACAAACACTTCAGCACTTTGATATACCGACAGTCAACTTGGCACAGCTGAAGAGACTGTAGCACCACTCAAATATCGACGGAATCAAAGGCTTTTTCACAGTCCACATACGCCGGGCAAAGTGGCAGATTGTACTTTTTGGACTTCTGTACAATTCGACGAAGGGTATGTATGTGGTCTATAGTACTAAAGCCTTTTCGGAAACCGGGTTGTTCGGGAGACTGGAAGTCGTCGAGTCTGCGTGCGAGACGATTCGTAATGACTCTCAAAAACAGCACGTAGACGCGGCTCAGAAGGGATATCGGTCTGTAGTTCTTCAAGAGGGCGTTGTCACTTTTCTTGAAGAACAAGACCACCACACTTCTGCTCCACGCCTCTGGAGTAGTGCGACCATGGAGGATGGAATTAAAAAGCCTCTGAAGGACTGCAAGTACCGGTTTTCCACCCGCTTTTAGAAGCTCCGTTCTAATTCCATCCTCGCACAGGGACTTGCCGTTTTTAAGGTGTTGGAGAGCCATTCTAATCTCGCACAGACCGACGTCCGCGATATCATCAGAATAGTGTTGGATAAGACTTGATCTTGGATCGTTACTCACACTTGCGTGTGACTCCGACGATGATGTGTAAAGCTGCCCGTAGAACCTCTCAATTCCAATCAGAATCTCAGGTGTCCCGGAAACGATGCTGCCACACTCAGTCTTTAGCTTTGACGGTTGGCTTTACTGGCAGACAGATCTCCGGCAAAGACTTTGGAGCCCTGGTTTCGCTCGATCGCTTCTTCAATACGAGCAGTATTAAAGTTGCCTAAGTCTCGCCGCATTTGGAGATTGTTCAGTTGCCTGTATGCTGTCAAATCTGTAGACGATTGCAGCCTCATCTCCCGTCTAACAGCCATGAGATTAAGAGTGTTATCGGAGAGTTTTGTATTTTTCTGCGGCGGGTCTTGCAGAACTTAGCACCGACCGCATGGACAGTTTCCACGAGCTTGTCATTCATATCGTCTACTGCATTGCAATCTTCTAGGCACTGAAAGCGGTTGTGTGACTCGAGCTGAAATGTTTCGGTGTTCTGGAGCAGAGCACGAGTTGGACGGAGCGTTGACTTCATTAGACGAGACCTCTCCAACTTAACATTTAGGTTTAGTGTGCCTCTAACCATTCGGTGATCGCTGCCAGTATTCACCCTTGCGATCACTGAGATATCACTGAACAGTTGGCCTCTGGTCGTCATAATGAAGTCAATCTCATTTTTTTGTCGAACCGTCGGGACGTCCTGTGGCGTCGCTTCTGGAAGAAAGAGTTCATCATAAAGAGTCCCTCTGTCTCCATAAAGTCGGCCAGCTGCTACGGCCCCTGCGGTTCCTTGCCCTAATCCAAATTTCCCTAACTTCAGATTACCGCTTTCTCTTGTGTCTAGTTTTGCGTTGAAGTCTCCCATCAACACCGTGTAGTTGGATTTGGAGGAATGCATGGCTCTGGAAATATCCTCATACATTTCCTCCACCTCCTCATCGGGATGTGCCAAGGTTGGTGTGTAAACCTGTATGACCTTCAGCGAATACCGTTTGGTGATTCTGAGTATTAGGTACGCGACCCTCATCGACACACTCCCAATCTTTACAACGCTGTTGACGAGAGACTTGTGAACGATAATTCCGACACCACCTTGGGACAAATGGTCGCCCTCCTGGTGACAGAACAAGTTGCCGGACTGGAGGATTACCGTGTCCTCCCCCACTCTTCGGACCTCGGATAATCCAATAATATGCCAGCGCAACTTGTCTACCTCTTCTTCCAACTTCAGTATCTTCTCGTCAGTGCTCAGAGTGCGTGCGTTGTATGTTGCCAGGTCGATTCGTCGTAGGTGGCAACCGAACCTCCACCGGAGATTCTTAACACCCTCTGCCCCACCGTTACCATGGTCGCCACCGTAGCCAGGAATAGTGGGGCCGCAGGGGACTGGGGACCGTTTGTTTGCGTCGTTACTCATGGGGGATATTCTCCATAGTTTCCACGCTTGGCGAGCGGGTTGGCAACCGCAGTTTTTTATTTATATTATTGTTGTTATTAGGAAGATGCTGCTGCCCGTCTCCTGCCTGTCTTCCTCTTACGATACCCACGGGAAAATATGGGGTAGTGGATATTCTCAAC
Organism: Parnassius smintheus behrii; assembly: GCA_036936625.1. Classification (NCBI taxonomy): domain Eukaryota; kingdom Metazoa; phylum Arthropoda; class Insecta; order Lepidoptera; family Papilionidae; genus Parnassius; species Parnassius smintheus. The sequence goes on along the minus strand of JAUPFT010000009.1, from coordinate 17,193,180 downwards.
CGCCACCACACGCAGGCTTGCGAGTAAGTGTTATCAAATTAATGTCTTCAAAATATTATTATTTTACACAGACGATGTCTTTCACAAGATTTTTTGATAACGTTAAAAATCAGCATTACAATTCTTTTGAATAATTACAAGACAGTTGAAACAGGCGGACTCAAGTGCTTTAATATTTACAACAAAAAATCGACCTCTCAGATACTATGGTAAAGCACGTGAAACAGCTTCAATCGATATATTCCTTTGTATATTAATGTGTTTATTCAATACAATTTTTATGACTAAGCTTCGTTTATATCAAGCACCATTCATTAACATATTATTAATTGGTTAACCCGCAGTGTGAAACAATACATTTAACACGAAATCTAATAATCAACGTAACATTTATGTCCCTTATTTGACTCTTAGATTAGCTTTAATTAATATGTGAATTCTTAGAAAATCAGAGCCTGTAAAATGTTCCATAATAAATAGTGAATACGCCCAATCCTATCCTATACTGTGGCCCGTAGACATCCACATTTATCCTAAACTAAGGATCAAAATCCAAACCCCTGAGGACCGATATGGAATGTTTCGAATCCAGAAAAAGGGTCCCCGGATCTCTACGCTCACCATACGAAACACAGGCAGCATTACGCTGCCATTTCATGCTGGTATTCCGTGAGAGCATGGTCCTGTCCTGGTCGAGCTGATCCATTCGTGCTACAATAAAGCTGCAGCGTGATTCTCTCACGTAAAATTCAAGTAAACGAAAGCGTAGTCGTATATCGTGTTTAAAAGTGCGAAGAATAAAAACTCTTTTGCGAATTCGTATTATCAAAATAAATGTTTTCAAAATATTATTACTTTACACCAATCATGTCGTTCACAAGTAATTTTTTTGATCAATTTCAATACAGTAGAAACGGATGGATTCAAGCGTTTTAAAACTTACGACAAGCAGTCGACCTCTCAGCTACTGTGTTAAAGCACGTGAAACAGCTTCAATCAATATTAACCTTTATATATTAATGTGTTTATTCTATATAGGTGATTTGTATGTTTAAGCGTCGGTTATAGCAAGCATCATTCATTAACATATTATTAATTAGTTAAGCCGCAGTGTGAAACAATACGTATAACACGGAATCCAATAATTAACGTAACACTCACGTCTTTTATTTGACTCTAGCTTTAATTAATATGTGAGTTCTTAGAAAATCCCCACTACGCCAAATTCAAAGCAATTGATGTGTTTGCCACGCTTATCAGTTGGATGAGCAGATGAAGAGATTAAAAACTCTTTATTAAAAGACGTTGCCTTTCCGAAAGGACTAACATTTTTTTTCATTATTGGTTGAAAATTTGAATAAAGTCGTGTAAGGAATGCTGAATAATTACAACTTTAAATGTTGTTCTTCTACACAGAATTCAGCATTATATATTATAAAATAATTGTTTGAGTCTGTTTCTTTTTGTTTACATCCTTCAGTCCGTGAAAGTTCCTAGTTAGAGGTGGACCTCTTTTGTTGTTGGGAGGATTTACCTTAATCACCAAGCTTGGCAGTTGCGTTGATGATTGCGATACCGCACTTCTAGAATCATTGATGATACTGCTGATGCTGATTACGTTTAGTGTAAACGAGATGGTTATACCGCCATCTATTGGAATCTAAAGGTTTCCTTAAAACCTTCATAATACGAAAAAATGTGTGTTATTTTGTTTGTGTATTTGTTTTTTAAATATTAATAATGGTGATGAAGTAGTAATAATGTAATAATAGAAGTGATTTTTAATACTCGTAAGCGAATATTTCTTGTTAAACAAAATTAATTTTGCTATAATCGCGTCTTTCAACATAATGCTAAGGACGGAATTTTATATTGCTTTCTGCCACCTATGGTCGAACTAATTCTCCCTCCCTTCATTGTAGATAAATTAAAAATGAACCAAAAGGCCCACACGTGAAGAAGCAAGCATAATACCACGGAGCTTAGAATGTTGAATGACAAGTATTTTAGCATTCTATAGATTGCATTCAATAATTACCTAAATCATTCGTTGTGATGATAAACTATTTGCATTTTGGTCATTAATTCAGAATCTATAAAAGAAAGCTAAGCATTTTATAGGTCTGGAATTTGTTTTGGAAAGAAAGGAATGTGCGGAATTCTTTTCTTTGGTTTCCTTTTAACAAATGTCGCGCTGGACCGTTATCACAAGAAACTCGCCTCCTCGAAATCGTTTTCAATTTGTTTTCACGCTTTTCTCCTATTCACCCATTTCTTGAAAGCGTTTTGTTTCTTTCAGATTCAGTTATTTTGTTCTAATGTGCTTTTTTAATGCAACTTACATTACTGCTTTACTGTCAACATATTTTCGAATTTCAACTTTATTAAAATAAATGTGTGAGCTAACGTAACCCAAATAGGGCATAACACTTAGTATTTCTCCAAATGTGATAACTATTTGTAAAACTAATAATTCATAGTTTTTAGTGTCACGTAAGTGTGTTGTAAGCGTATCTGTGAAACTTCATATACTGCACGGTTACAATAAAAGCAGAAATTATATAGATAATATTGCATTTTCGTTTTTAAAGTTCACGTCACTTAATGATATTCTCTTTTATCATGGATACATAGAACCACATAAATTGCTAATTACTAACCTCTAGACACAGAAAAATAATTTATGTATGCACTTGTTTTTCTAATTCCGCAGGAGCCAAGCAACTTTAAAGCCAGAGACTTGGTCACTTCGTTACTAAATCATTACAAACATTAATACGAATACATAAAGTTTGAGACAGGTGACATAATGTGCTTGTAGAATGCAGGCGTTTATTCGGAAATTTTGTTTCATTGCTAATGTATTGAAATTTGTACAAATAGCTCGAATAAACTGTCACTTAACGAGATTTATTGACACAATTTCCATTTTTAGCTTTTTGTGTTTTGCATATTAATGTGCTTTACATTGAACATTGTTATTATCATAAAACTATTTTCAGTAAGTGCACAACTAACATAGTTTTCGTCATAGAACGAATAATCAAAATATTACTTTATACAAATTTTTCATCAATACTTCCTTTCCTATAAATTCATACCTATATGCAAGTTATACGAAGTAGAGCCAAGCTGCAGCTTTATTAAGCTACAACCACGTATAGGTCGGCTCGACCGGTGTAGTACTACGCCCTCACAGATTACAATTTGCAGCCTATATACGTCCCACTCCTGGACACAGGCCTCCTCTCATTTCTGAGAGGGTTTTAGGGCAAGGAATAGTCGACCGCGCTGCCCCAATGCGTGTTGGCGAACTTCACATATCTTCGAAATATTTTTTTCTTATTTCTCAGACACGCAGGTTTCCTCACGATGTTTTCCTTCACCACCGAGCACGTGGTAAAACTGCACTTAATTTCATTGGTGCCGGCGGGGATCGAACCCGGTTCTCACAGAATAATATCTTAAAATAGAATTTTATTGCTGCTTTGTTTCTTGCAATGAGTGTTGAGAACAGGAGACACATTTTACAGGTAACACGGCATACCACATTAGTCCTCAGGGGTGACAACGCATGTGCATTTTGATTCTAAGTTGGAAAAAATGTAGTCTAAAGGCCACAGTATCTATTCACCATCAAGTGGACTGCGTGCTCGTTTCTCACCGTTTTTATATAAAAAATAAGATTTAAAAAGGTAGGCCCACGGAGAAAAAACTAATGTAGGAAACGACAAATGAAAAAGAAGAATACTTTCGTGAAAATTTATTGTTAACCATTAATTTATTTCTCGTCATAGATAAACCCAATAAGCTGTCAAATTATTATGCCTACTCGTATTTCAACAATATCCAAAAGTACAATTAGAATTGTAAAAACTTTAAATTACTTTCAAGAATATCATACAACAAATCATTGACATCATAATCAATCTGCATAGATCGCCCCTTCACAACTTTTATGCTTTTTAGTAACAGTTTTACTTAGACTGAGTCAGTGGAAAACCTGTAAATTAATGAATCTTTGAAAATTATCCGTTTTCAGCGAGTTTAATTGTTGTAAACAGATATAGGTAAGAAAAAAAAACATCGATAAGTATTATCGACAAGGAACTTGTCAACACTATTGAGTTTGTTTATCAAATATAGGTACATAATTTAAAGTGAAACATAGTAATCATATTTAATAAGATAAGTGACAGACTGTTATTTGATTGATTGTTGTCAAATAGTTTTCCTTTTTTATATAAACTGCATCCTTTGCCTTAACTATGTTGTTACTTGTGAAATATTACCACTCTTCTCTTCTGACAAGAAATTTTAACTGATTAGAACATAACTAAACTACGCAACACACCTCTTATTCTAGTTTAAAACTTTACATTAATCTTAGGCGTTTTAAAGAAATTAATGGCGATTTGGAAATTATGTAAAATTTATTTCCTAGTACACTTAATGGCGGAGCTGTAAATCAGCACAAACAGTTTGTAGTGAAAAGCCGTATAGCAAGTTCAGTGTACCTAATAGTTATAAATGAAGGATAGTGGCTTTAGCTTTAAACAAGCCTCAAGTAAAAGTTTTAGTTTTGGATTTGAATTTTATAATACTGTCAGAAATTTTTATTTATTTTATCACAAAAAAATTCACGTATATATATATATATATATATATATATATATATATATATATATATATATATATATATATATATATATATATATTACTTCATCTTACCTGGGAGAGCTTGCTTAATGGCAACCGAAGCTATGCGATCATTGCCTGGAGCGGCTCTTAATGCACTTCTATGCCTAACGCACCTTGATCTTTATCTAGAAAAGGAGGCGAGGGCTTATTTTGTATAGGATTAACGCTTAGGGCGGTCTGAGCTTGCTCTACTACAGACTGAGATCCATGCTCGACTCAATTAAGGAAACACCGGTCTTATGCATGATCTCAGATAGCATGCGTCCTCTACACACTTTTGATAAAAAATATATAGTGAAATTACCCTCCAGATCAAACTGGCTGAATGGCCAGGTTACCGGTCGGTAACCTCATATGGTATACCGATGGGTCTAAAATGGGCTTTGGAATTTACGGGGAAAGCCCCAAATTCAAACTTAGTATGAATTTGGGTAGATTTACCTCTATCTTCCAGACAGAAATTTTTGCCATACTTCAGTGTGCGGAAATCAATCGGGAAAAACACTACGACAACCATAAATTTTTTATAAAATCTGATAGTAAAGCAGCACTGCTAGCGCTTAGGTCAAACTAGTGAACTCGAAGCTAGTTGGAGACTGCGTGAACCGTTTAAATGCCCTGGGATGTATAACAGGATGGGTTCCGGGTCAGGTGGGTGTTGCAGGCAATGAATTTGCCGACAAACTTGCCTGGGAGGGCTCAATGTGCACATAATTTGGACCTGAGCCATTTTTTGAAATCTCGAGAAGCCTAGCCCGATTGACCTTTGAAATTCTTTATCACAATAAATCACATAAGGTCTGTTCTGACACACAAGGCTTAAAACATTCTAAAACATTACTCGGGGCTTTTGATCGTTAATTCGTTTCAAAAGCCCTGGGATTAAGTAAAAATACATTGCTTACTGGTCACTGTTGTCTTAAAAAGCACATGTCCATTCTGATACTAAGCAAATCATGGATGTTTCGGTTCTATAACATAACGAAAGAAAAGCCCTTGCACATCCTAACTGATTGCGGACCCTTAATACCCAAACGTAACACTCATCTGGGAAACTATGTACTCTGCCCAGAAGAAGTAAAATTGCTCACGGCTAAGCAACTCTTTCTATTCATTGAAGACATAGGGTTGGTTAGGTGGTTCTATTCATTGAAGACATAGGGATGTGATCGATGCTGTGGCTATAGTTCAATGCTAAGGCATTGAACTATAGCCACAGCATCGATCACAATAGATATTTTAGGTTACTTTAATACTGGTCTCTTTCCCTAAACGTGCATAGCTGCTCGCACTTAATAAAAAAAAGTAACCAGCTTGCATTTTAACGATGAAGTAGATTAGCCTTCATAATTTGTTGTTATATTATTGATTGCTTTTTTAGAACCTCTGGCTGGAGCCCACAAAGTTCGATTTTGAAGATATTTTCTTATTATTTTGTCTGAGTGATCACACTTTACATAAATAAAAATAACAACATAACTGTTTCGGACGGCATGGACACGTCCAATGCCCGCACAGTCGCCCTGGGACAATCTCCCACTTGATGACGTATGCTCCTTGATGTATGCTCCTTGCTAAACGCTGGTGACTCACGTCCCACGCACCCCTGAATGCGTATGTATAGTACGACCCTACTGGTACCTCGAGAGAGAGAGAGAGGGAGATATGAGTAGCCGGGAGGACACAAATTAAAACACTATTTTCCTAGGTAGCTTCTTGTTCCTTAGGTTTCGGCTTCCCTTTTTTCCTTTGTTGTTGCCTCTTCGATGGCTGTGCTGCGACTGCGACTTGAGCTACGATACGCTGTTGTCTTCTGCATGGGCTTTCTGTCCAGCAGGTATCGGGCCTCGGGGTAAACCCCCTTTACCCGGACATTCCTCACGGCACACTACAGTGTGCCGGTCCTGGGCGCCTTGATGATAAAAGGCGTTTAACATGTAAATAGCGACTTTTCGTTGCAGTCGGGTAATAAAGTCAAAAAGGGAGGTTGTGTCAATATTTGTGTTTTACACAAATATTATGTCTAAGTTGGCCTTTCTGTGGCATTGTGGGATTTAATCAACTCCCTAATCTATATAGGGAGGAGTTCTCTTGGATAGGGTCGCCCATCTGGGGGCCGTGACTGCAACGGCGTGAACCCGTTGAGGTGTTCATGTGGCCCGTTTACGGCGCGGTCGAACATACTGCGCACCAGCCGGACCACGAATTCTTGCAGGCTCTCAATCTTTAGGTTCGCCGCTATAATGTCATTCCGGACGTAGCGACCCGCACTGACTATGGTTCATAAAGACAAGTTCTGCTGTGTCTGTAGTCGCCGCTTCTGTTGCTCGCTCAGGAGCGCATACCAGGCTGAAGCAGCGTATGTTAGCAAGGGTCTTATATATGTTTTATAGATGGTTAACTTCGACTTTGTCGGTAACTTGAATGCCAGGACAGGACGGAGCATCGCCCGCGCACATCGAGCTTTGCGGACAACAAAGTCGACGTGTGCAGTCATGCGCAACATCCTGTCAATCCGACATCCAAGGTAGGTCACGGCCTTCTCATATGCGATCTCCTGGCCTCTGAGGGTTAGCAGTGGTGGTAGATTTCTATAGCAGCGAGTGAGTAGAGCGGTCGTCTTTTAACATTGACGGCCATCTTCCACTCATCCAACCAAGGTGGCAACAGGTCCAGCAGACGTTGCATCCTGGCAGTGGCGATATGGGCTCTTCTGGACGAGGTAAAGTAGGCGCTGTCATCCGCGTAAAGCTCCAGCCCGACGTCATCCTCCCATTCGTGCAGATGTCCTGCCAGGGTAGGGATGTCATTGGTGTAAGCCGCGTATAGGACTGGAGATAGACAGCTGCCCTGTGGCGCACCAGCTGTTATTGGTTTTATTACGGACTCGGCGTCTTCTATACAGATCTAGAACTTCCTGTCTACGAGGAAAGATGCCACTAGCCACAATATAGCAGGAGGGACACTGGTCTGATCGTCTAACTTGTAGAGTAGTCCTGTGTGCCACACCCTGTCGAACGCCTTCTTGATGTCGAGAAAGACGCCCAACGATGTGCGGCCGCGGTTGTGCTCGGCCGCAAGCAGGTGCAGCACTCTGGTCAGCTGTGTTGCTGTTGAGTGATCCTTCCTGAATACATGCTGCTCCGCCCCAAGTTTGATGCACGGGCGGAGATGTCTGAGCAGTATTCTTTCGAACAGTTTAGCTATATGCGGTAGCAGCGTGATTGGTCTGTAGCTGGCAGCTCTACGCCTGTCCTTCCCGGGTTTCGACAAGACGATGATTTTGCCTTTCTTCCAGTCCTCCGGGAAGTGGGATGTCCGCAATACGCACTTGTAGAGTCGGCCTATCTCTACAAGGACTATATTGGGCAGCTGTCTTAGTGCAGCGTTAGTAATCCCATCGTGCCCAGGCGCCTACCTCAGTTGCAGGCGGGTTGCTAACTTCCGCAATTCAGCGGGGGAGATAAAACACTCTCCTGCCCGCGGTGGGGCGGGCGACGACAGGAACTCCTGCACGCGGCTCTCCTTCTGGGTGTGGATTTCCATAAACTCCGCACTTGCTGAGTTCGTCATAAACTGCTCCTCGAAGTGCTCAGCTAGGATATCCGATCTGCCCTTGGCATCATAACGTTGTTTGCCCGCGTTGTTGGTCAGCGGGCAAACAGGTGGTCGGGTTTTCGTTAACTGCCGGTTCAATGTGTAGAGCGACGTTTGATGTTCGTCAGCCTTCCAAATGCGCCGCTCCCGGGCCTCTCCTCTGTGGGCCTGTATATGTGGGCCGACAGTTCGTCCGTTAAGGTGTTAAGTTTTGTTTTTATTCTGGGGCAGCGAGTGCGCTCCCAGAGCTTTCTTAGCGCTCTTTTGTGTCTCAGCTACGCGTATATTTAGCGGCAGCTCTTCCTTTCTTCCAGAGAGAGGGAAGATCGTAGAAGCCGCGTTGAGGGCCTCCTGGATGCTCGTGGTTATTCCAGTTGCAACGGCCTCTACGTCATACGCTGAGTGTATCGGTGCGTGGACTGGAGGTCTCTCCTGCAGGTGTTGGTGTTAGAGCCTCCAGTCAATCTTGGTATTAATGGCTCCGGGCGGCGAAGTCACTGCCTTAGTGCCAAGGGTAATCAGAATCGGGAGGTGCTGTGTATTTAAGTCGTACAGCACCTCTACCACTACCGGGTAGTTGACGTTCCTAGTGAGCACGATGTCCAATACATCCGGACGCTTCCTAGAGTCAGTAAGGACGTGCGTCGGTTCCTCGGGACCTAGGACGTCGTAGTTCTGGCTTTCTGCGTCATCATATAGTTCACGACCCGGCGGGTTGATCAGTCTTGATCTCCACGCCGGGTGTTTGGCGTTCAGGTAACCGGCGATGATGGTGTGTGTCGTACCTTCCATAACCGTCCGGATGCTCCATTACGTCCCATAGTGAGCCAAATCGATTCACCATCTTACAGATTGGCTCAACACTTAGCGAAAATACTCTCACCACTCAGGGGACATACAGGAGCACACATAAAGGATTCCTACCATTTTGTCAGTTAAAGACCTACATCTGGCAGACAATGAAACTATGGTCAGTTCTGATGTGCAGTCATTGTTTACATGCTTACCTGTTGAAGACTGCATCTCAATTGTAACTAGAAGGCTGGAAGAAAACAACATGCCCGTAGAATATGCAGTATTACTCAGACACTGCCTTACATCTGGCTACCTATTGTGGAAGGAGGAGTTCTACAAGCAAGTAGATGGTGTGACGATGGGCTCACCTGTATCTCCCACTGTCGCCGACATATTCATGGAAGACTTTGAGGAGAAAGCCCTGCTTAGTTCTCCCATAAATCCAAGGTTCTACAAGCGGTACGTAGACGACACTTTCACAATTCTACCTTTAGATAAAGTAACTGCATTTTTAGACCATCTTAACTCTATAAATTCTAAAATTCAGTTCACAATGGAGTTAGAGGCAAACAATTCCTTAGCTTTTCTAGATGTGTTAGTAATTCGGAATCCTGATAACACCTAGAGCCATACTGTGTATAGAAAAAAGACCCATACAGATAGATATTTAAACGGTGACTCACCACCATCCTTCACAGCTAGCTACCGTGGGTAAATCTTTGTTTCAGAGAGCACGAGGGATCTGTGACAGTAAACACCTGGCTGCAGAGTTCCACCATGTCAAGCAAGTTTTGCATGACAACAAGCTTCGAGTCCCGCGCCTACGTCACAGTGAACGAGTGAAGACGGCCACAGTCGAGCGGGTACCTGCTGTACTGCCATATGTTAGAGGAGTCACTGACAAGATTGGCTACATCTTGAAGCGCGCTTCCATCAAAACATACTTCAAGCCGCTGAAGAAGATTGGTCAGTTTTTACCATCGGTCAAGTATAATGTCCCTCTGCAAGATGCAGGGGTGTACAAGCTTGATTGTGAATGTGGTCTTTCCTACATAGGACAAACTAAAATATCAATAAAAACCCGCGTTAAAGAACATATAGCTGATGTGAAGAATCGACGCTCCGGGAAGTCTGCAGTCTGTGAACACGTACAGGATCGCCCCCGTCACTACATAAGATTTGATAGACCGCAGATCCTCGCTAAAGAACACCGATTCCTTCCAAGGATGATTCGCGAGGCTATTGAAATCAAAAAACATCCTAATTTCAATAGAGAAGATGGCTGGGTGCTACCATCTGCTTGGGACCCTATAATAAATAAAATTAAATCCCAACCCAAGCATACAACTGCAAGACTTCAAGATACCATAAGTTCATACTGCATAGATCGGAACAAAAGTTAAATTTTAATCTATGGTAACCGCGGTTTACTATGACATATGGACGTTGAACATCTCAGTCCCGCCCGTGACCATGAGTGCTGTAAAGCGTTCGAAACGTCGGGTATTTAAAACGTTAAATATACGCGATAAATTCCGTAAAAACTAGTTATATTTCAAACCGTCCGGATGTCTGCGGAGTGGAATAGAGTCCCTGGCGGGCGGGATACTGTAAAAATCCTTAGTTCCTCGCCCGACGCCTCCATTTTTATGCCGATTGAACGCATCGTCTGGAAGTCTGGTAGGTCCAGTTCTTGGTGGACGATGTCTATCCTCACCAGAATCGCTGTCCCTCTGTAAGCGATCCCTTGAGTATTGACCTCGTTCCTCCTGTAGATAGTATAGTTTGGCAGCTTAAGATGCGTTGATGGTCTAATTTTGGTTTCACTCAGCAAGATCACCTGGATGTCCTGCTGCTGGGTGACTGTGCGGAGTTCGTGGATCCCTTTTTTGGATCCCGTCCAGGTTCCAGTAAAGCAGACGCAGGTTACTGTCCTCAGTAGTGCCTTGACGGCGGTTACTGGATCTGTCCCGGCCCTTATGTCGGCCAGGACTTGTGTACTGACCTCGATAGCTATGCTTACCAATCTGTGGATGGCATCAGCTGTCTCGAGCCCGGACGTTGATGGTCTATGTTGTGAAGGCACTGTTCTCGGGGCGTTTGTGGTGGCCTTTTCTCTGTATATAGAGCGCGCTCTCTATGTAGAGCGCGCTCTATGTGTAGAACGGGCTCTACTTTCTGGTAGAGCCCTTTCTAGCACTCTACCCATCGTGTTTTTTGGTTATGGTCTCAGTCTCAGTAACCTGCGCCTGTGAGGCTATCGGTCCTGTTATTGTAGCGGTAGAGGTAATCACAGCCTGAGGAGGGGCTGTTCAGTCTTCCTACTCCTGTTCCTCCGCCTCTTCTTTTGGAAAGGTTGCCTCTCCGTTGCGTTGTTGGCAGGAAGTTGGAGAGTCGCCCCGGTGGTTGCCCTTTGTTCTATGGGATCCACCGTTTCCATTGGTATTGTAGTAGGGGGCTAGGCTGGTTGCGTACCTTCCCTCTGGTGACTATGGCCCACCCATCCTCTCCTGGATGCCGGCGTTACCGTACGGACGCTTATGCGGTTTTGCATTCCTCGCGTGTCATTTTTACTTTAAGCCGAAACCTTTGGAGCTTTTATTTATTATATTTTTTACATAATCCTTACAATACATATATCATTGAATTTCTCAAATTCTATTCTATAATACGAAACAATAATAATATAAGCTATTAATTCCTTAAATATAAAATTTCTAGAACACAAACATAAAAAAATTGTTCAATCTACATAAACATAACATAAACACTCAGGTCTGTCACCCAGAATTGTGACAAAAATTGTTGAATCTATATACATTTTATCTTATATTTTTTAAAATATATGCCTGATCTACTTAGTTCTTTTTGTTCATAGTGTATTACATTTAGACCTTTAATTTCACATTAGTTTCCAAGCGATAAACAAAATTTAAATTTTTCGTAAGTATTTAAAATACGAAATTTAACTTAAAAACTCCCTCATAAATTATTTAAAGCTAACCCTTATAAATTATGTTCCAATACGTGTAATACACGCTAACTACACTAATTAGGAAATTATAATAGTCTTATAAACAAAACACGTCATACGTCATTGGTTAGTTTTCCCTACAACTATGTGCACCTAGGAGCGCAGATGGCGTCTTGTCGCCGACAATAACTGTTCATCATCATCATTACAGCCCTTTACATGTCCACTGCTGAACATAGGCCTCCCCCAAGGTATGCCACAAAGCATGGTTCTGAGCCACCTGCATCCATGGACTTCCTGCATGTCATGGAATGACTCAAGTCGTCACTCAATCTAGTAAAGGTTCGCCCTACACTTCGTTTACCAGTACGAGGCTGCCACTCGAGAACCTTTTTTCCCCAACGGTTGTCGGTTCTTCGAGCTAAATGGCCGGCGCCTTGCCACTTCAGCTTACTAATCCGTTGGGCTATGTCGGTCACTCTGGTTCTACTGCGGATATATTTATAAGTTTATCACACGGAGAAACTCCGAGCATAGCCCTCTCCATAGCTCGCTGAGCAACTTTGAGCGTCCTCATACGGCCAGCAGTGAGGGACCACGTCTCAGTTCCATATGTCATTACTGGCAACACGCACTGGTTGTACAACTTAGTTTTCAGGTTTTGAGGTATACCTGACGATAAGATGTGTTGTAATTTCCCGAACGCTGCCCAGCCGAGTTGAATCCTTCGGTTAATCTCACGGTCGAAGTTGGACTTACCTAGCCAGACTATTTGTCCCAGGTAAACGTACTCGTCAACAACTTCGAGCTTAGTGCTCCCAACAACTACCGGCATAGGTGAGACATGGACATTAAACATGATCTTTCTTTTGTCCATGTTCATCTTAAGACCCATCCGTTGGGAGGTACTATTGAGGTCATTGAGCGTAGTGCTTAAGTCCTCCAGCGATTCTGCCATAAGGACTATATCGTGGGCAAATCGAGGGTGAGTGTACTCGCCATTGATGTTAATACCGTATCCTTTCCAGTCCAGTAGCTTGATAACGTCTTCCAATGCAGCGGTGAAGAGTTTCGGGGAAATAACGTCACCCTGTAACAGTTACTAGACAATAACTGTTACTAGACACTATTACCAATGAATTAAAAAAAACGAAAACCTTATAAATCAAATTAGAAAAAGGAGCAGACTTCATTTAAGACAAGTTTAGCTTAATACGCTCTAAATGGCTTAAGATATCATCCCCTTCATGATCTTTCATACAATCCCTATATAAGTAATAACAAACTACCGATTACACAAATGCCAAGGAAGCAATAACACTAATTTCCAAATATCTCAGTTTAATAGTTTGAATATAATTTAAAACAATGTTGAGCAGCCTATACAATACAACAGATTATCACAATTGCAGCAATTGCAATCCGTCAAAAATAGTCAAAAATTTTTTTTTGACTATTTTTGACGGTGAATTCATTGACACTCGCTATAATGTTGTAAGGCGCGACAGATATCAATCGAATGCACGTAAATCTGAGGGCGGGGGAATTCTAATTGCCGTTAAAAAAGAAATAAATTTTATTTATCAAGTTTCCTGGAATAGTGAGCTAGAAGACTTGTGGATCAGTATATTGCCAAAAGCCACTAATGTTAAAATTATTAATATTTGTCTCTGTTATCTTCCGCCAGATCTGCCTTTAGACTGCATCGAAAAATTTTTTACAAACTGTCAAAACGTAATTATGCGATATCGCAACACAGAAGAATTTCTTTGTATAGGGGATTTTAATATACCCGACGTTGACTGGTCTAAATCATCACAGTATAATTATATGATTCCTCTTCACCCGCGAGGTCAAAAAGCTAATCTGCTTTGTGATACCCTTAGAATATGTAACCTCGATAATTATAACAGTATATCAAATAAAAACGGACGATTTTTAGACCTAATTCTTTTCAGTTCAAACAGCATTCAGGTTTATGAAGTGGAGCCATTGAGTCGCTTAGATAACCACCACCCCTCATTAGTTGCAGATATTAATCTTGTTGAAATAAACTCAAATAATTTTAAAAACAAAAAACAAAAACGACCAAATTTTTTCAAAAGCAATTATTCAAAAATAAATCTTGAATTAAAATCAGTTAAATGGCATAATATCTTGTCAATTCATAAAGATATTGATAGCATGACTGACGCATTTTACGCAGAGCTTAGGAATATTATTGCAAAATATACACCTATGACCAAAATTGACACAAACAACTATCCAGTATGGTTCACGCCTGCTTTAAGGCAAAGCTTAGAAGAAAAACTAAAATATCATCGTCGTTTCAAAAAATATAAGAATCCTCGGGATTATGATACATTTTCCATGTTACGTAACAGATGTAAAAAACTTATTAAAAATGACTATAAAAATTTTGTATCGTCCGTCGAATATTCTTTAGATGACGACATAAAATTCTTTTGGCGTTTTGTCAATGACAAGAAAAATAATGCTAATAGTATTCCCAAAACGATGAAATATGGTAATCACATCTCCTCCGATGAAAAAGAAATATGTGAGCTTTTCTCTAATTATTTCAGTTCTGTCTTTGCAAACCCAGAGGAGACTACCTTATATTCTCACAATGAATTATCCAATCGTAGTAATTGTACCCTAAGTGATATCACAATCACACCAGACCACATACAGCAAAAGATCGCGAAATTAGACCAAAGAAAAGGCTCTGGACCAGATGGTATTCCTCCTTTATTCATTAAGAAATGCGGGAAGAATTAAGTAATCCCTTGTGTATTATATTTAATGCATCCATTAAGGCAGGTATTTTTCCATCAGTATGGAAAATAGCTCATATTGTTCCGATTTATAAATCTGGCGACAGATCAAATTGCGAAAATTATCGACCCGTAAGCATCTTGTCTTGCCTTGGTAAATTGTTTGAATCATTGGTGTATGATTCTCTTTATCATCATATTCAACCTTTCCTATCGCTTCGACAACATGGCTTCATTAAGAACAGATCGACGACTTCTAATTTACTTGAATACAAACACTATCTTTGCAGTGCTTTCGCCAAGAGAAAACAGGTAGATAGCATATATACCGATTTCTCAAAAGCATTCGATAGAGTAAACCATAATATTTTATGTATTAAATTAGCATGTTACGGAATACATGGGAGTCTGTTGAGATGGACTGAATCATACCTCAACAGGAGAAGTCAGTTAGTTACTATAAAAGGTTTCAAATCCCCACCCGTTTCTGTGACATCGGGTGTGCCACAAGGGTCCCATTTAGGTCCTTTATTTTTTATTACGTTTATTAACGATCTCATTGATAAATTGACATGTCCATGCCTGTTGTATGCAGATGATTTGAAGATATTTTCCGTTATTGATACACTCAGCGATTCGTTCATTCTTCAGTCGAATTTAGACTCCATTCATAATTGGTGTAAGGAAAATCTAATGCATCTGAATACGAGAAAATGTTTTGTGTTATCATTTAGTAACAAGAAGCACAGACTTACATTTGAGTATAAAATAAATGGACAGGTACTTGATAGAAAATCCGTAGTTAAGGATCTTGGAATACTGTTTGATGAAAAGCTTACGTTTCGCGATCATTACGATCATGTAATATCTAAAAGTACAAAACTTCTTGGCTTTATATTTAGAACTGCAAAGACTTTTAAAAATCCACGAAGCTTTCTTATTTTGTACTGTTCCCTAGTACGCAGTATTTTAGAGTACAACATAATTATTTGGTTTCCATACTACGCTGTCCACGTAGATCGTATTGAACGTGTTCAAAAGAAATTTCTATCAATCCTCTGCTATAGGTACGGTTTAAATAGAAGTCTGCCCTCCTATGAAGAGAAACTGAAAAAGTTTAACATTATGTCACTACAAACTCGGTGTAAATATCAGGATATGACTTGCCTTTTCAAAATCATTCATTCTTTTATAGATTCCCCCACCCTCCTTTCATTTGTCAAGATTAATACTAAGCCCCATCGTCGGTATACTTTCCTAAATACTTTTGCTTTGCAAGTTTATAGAAATAATACGTCCTATTACAATCCTCTTGTAAGAATGTGTCGCCTATATAATGACTTATTGATTAATAATAGTAAAAATATAGACATTTTTAATAACAAATTAAACAATTTCAAAAAATCTGTATTAGATATATTTTGTAAATAAGGCATTCAAGGCTTAAAATTTAAATATATAGGTTAATGAACATTATTTTAATAAAGATTTAATTTTTCAAAATTTTCCACAACATAAGTTCATAAATATAGTATGTTTATAAGTAAGGTTATAATTATTTGTGCTGTAAAATCGTTACTGTTACTTAATATCATGTTGTGTGCACATGTTTTGGAATACCATCCAGATTGTAACTTTGTATTTATTATTTTCAATTGTTCATATTTTTGGTGTTATTCTGTTTTGTGTACCTAAATAAATAAATAAATTGCAGTAGTTAAGTAATTTAATTAATGTAAATAATTAACATGTTTATCTAATAAGGCCTACATTAAAGTGTAAAATTTTAGCCAATATTTGATAAATCTTACTTCATCTGGCTAGAAAGTGTCCTTAACTATGTTTTCTTAACCGAGGACTCCACTGGTTCCACCTGCTCCAATAGTCATTCCCATTACGACTGGTGTGACTATCCACATGTCATTTGAGCTTGCAAGCAGTCTTGCTAAGCTATATCTAACTGTTGTAGGGAATATTTTGTGAATGATTATTTATCACATAACATTTTAATGTACCTTTTTGCAACATAATTGTTCATATAAATGTTTAGAACTAAAGTTAAATCTATCGTAAATCCAAACTATGCAATCGTTCGAAGTACACCCTTTAAAAATCGCTGGTTCAGAATTTCCAAATTAAATTGGCTAAGTTGCAATACAACGAAACAAAAGCGAAAACATTTGAGTGACGTAACTAATGAACCAATTAGTCATCCGTACTAACGATAACAATAGAGAATAACTGCGACTCAAGTTTGTTTTATAGCATTTATAGACAATAAATTGATACTTAAAGCCTTTTAAGTCATGTTTTCGTGCAAATTACATACTCGTACTAATAAGAAAGAAAGATAGAAAGAAAGAAAGAAAACATTTATTGCTCAAATACGCCACATGTATATTTAAACCATAAACATAAAAAATACACAGTAAAAAGAAAAAAAAAGAAGAATAAAAAAATATTAAACACATCACACATTTTACGCACACAAGTGGGTGTGGCGTACACGGCAAACAGACCACACTCAGCTTAATGCCGCAGCCGATACGAGACTACAGCGCCGGTTTTCAGTGAGCCTGTAAATTAAGTGACGTGCGGACGTTCACGCCGTCATTGATAGGCTAATAATAACTAACATAGATTACATGAATGAACCAACTGGATCAATACCAAGAATGTCCGAAACATTTTTATTAAAAAAAAGTGTTGTTACCACCATAAGAGTCATGTATCTATGAGGTATCAGTTGGAAATAATATAAAAGAAGAAACACTAAATGATGGCACCCTACAAAAATATTTTCTCACGGGTATGTAATCATAACCATAATCTTAAACAACAATATTATCATTATTAGAAACAATATTTTAATAAAGTCAATAGTGATTGCACGTTAAACATATACTTGTATCATAGTTATCATTAATAGCATGAAAAACACTTTTATTTCAGCCTTTAAGTATCAATAAAAGTACTATGCACTCATATGCTTTCCGTATGACCCCGCCGGACAGCGCTAAGTGTCTGTAATTATTTAGGTGGGTAAATATCAAGTCATAGCTTTTTGAACAATAATTAGGTGAGTTTTATATTTTATTTTAAATGTATTTAATGTTTTCAGACTACGAAGCGGTGGTGGCAGGTTATTCCAGCATTTAGAGGCAGAATATTTGAAACTTCCACGAAAGGCGATGGTACGATGGTAGGGAACAACCAAAGAGTAACATGACGAGCGAGTGATCTTTGATTGTACGTCGCGAGACCACACTAATTTATGATAAAGATAAGGTGGTACATTATATTTAATTAATCCAAATAGAAATGTGGCTAGGTGATGTTCTCGCCGATACTGCATTTTTAAAATATTGTGCTCGTTTATGTACGGCGTAACGTGAGCGCGGGGAGGTATTTTAAAACAAAATCTCGCACAAGCATTCTGCACCCTCTGGACAAGTTTCTTGCTACGCACAAGCAGACGAGGGCCATACACTATATTCATATAATTAAATTTAGACAGAATCAAAGAATCGCACAGTCTTATCCGCATATCGGTATTTAGGCAATTTCTAATTTGATATAATACTTTTAACCTATAAAAACATGTTCTTGCAGTGTTTATTATGTGACTTTCAAAGCGTAACTTATCATCTATCAACAAACTCAAATTACGAGCCTCAGTCACGCGTTCAATTCTTTCGCTCCTTATGGTTACCTTAGCTTCATGTTTTGCTATTTTTTGTATTTGCTGAGCCGTACCTAGAATCATATATTTAGACTTGCTTCCATTAAGGACTAATGCGTTCGAATCTGACCAAGCTGCAATTCTTTCGAGATCGTCATTTAATTTTTCCACCGCTAATTTAGTCTCCCCCGGTTTACAAGGTATATAGATCTGTGTATCATCCGCGTACATATGGTATTTGCAATGCTTAATACAATTTGTTATATCCGCACAATACACGGCAAACAAAATAGGTCCTAGGATAGATCCCTGCGGAACGCCTTGTTTGAAAGCCTGAGCGTTCGAAATGACTGGTAACCCATTTTCGTCTGATATTTCTTCTTGCTGTATACGATGCTCGAAATAACTTTCGAACCATTTTATCGCAGATATGTCGAAACCGTAGTAATGTAATTTAGACAAAAGCAATGGCACATTAAGACAGTCGAATGCTCTGGAAAAGTCAAGCAAGGCTAAAATCGTTCCTTTGCCACTGTCTATATCTGATAGTATATCGTGGACAACATTTATCATAGCGGTTGACGTACTGTGGTGTTTTCTAAACCCTGACTGAAAACTGGGAAGCACATCGTTAGTTTCTAAGTATATTCTTACCTGCTCAGCCACGACTTTCTCCAAGATTTTTGATACACAGGGGAGTATACTAATCGGGCGTATGTCCTTCATGCTAATAGGATTTGAGTTTTTGGGTATAGGCCTGATGAGTGCGTGTTGCCATTCTGAGGGATATGTTTGCGTTGTAATTGATTTATTAATTATCTCCGTAATAACAGGTGTTGTTACGGGAAAAGACATTTTCAACATATCCAAGGAAATACCGTCTGCACCTACCGCATTTGACTTTAATGACTGTGTTATTTTCACAATATCACTTTCTTCAATTGTCTTCAGTTTGAATACATTTGAGACTTTGACGTGTGATGTGAAGAATGTCATATATGAAATAGGGACTTGATTATTTCCGGGCATATTTAAAAAGCTTGTATTAATCAAATAGGGGTAATATATGTGTGTGAGTGTGTATGTTTGCGCGCGCGCGTGTGCGTGTGTGCGTGTATGTGTGTGCGTGTGTGTGTGTGTGTGTGTGTGTGTGTGTGTGTGTATGTGTGAGAGAGAGAGTGTGATAATACCTAAGAAATCTTTAAACTGTGTGTGGGGGGGGGTAGCTTAAGGGAACCCATTATCAATTTCGTACCGTGGGTGTCGTATACCCCTATGAGAAACGTGAAAAGAATTTTATGGCTTCCATCTGACTATGGTATAATATCACATATCACATCCTGTTAACCCCATACAGGTCGAGGACTGTAAATGTTAACAAAAGTGTTTAATATCTAATACTGCGATCGCTAATTCGTCAGCAATAACTGACAATTATAACAAATACTTTTCGAGATCGAATTTCGGTCACGACGGACTGTCTCATCGGAGACTAGCCATATGCGCAAGAGAGGATAGTGAGATAGTGTCCAGCTGTTTGTGGAACAGAGGTACCCTCTTTTTTTCCTAACTCTCTTACTGCGATGGAAAGGCAATCCGATAGGTCATGAGAGATCGGGCTTAAGACTAACAGATTAACGTTCTTTCATGTGAAATAATGCCAAATTTGGTTATAGAAAAATTCAGAAAATAATTTTTAGGTAGACTCGGGATTCTAGCCAGGGACTTAATGAACAGTAAGTCACATTAACAACTACTGTAAAAACAAGGCAGTCGAAATGAATGAAGTTTGAATGTTTTTAAAAAAGTAAGTTTACTAATATTCTAAAAAAAATTGTGTTATAGCCACGATGTAGCTATTTTATGGTTGCATCGAAAGAAAACCACACACTGTTTTTGCTGAATGAATTACTTCTCGTTTAATCAATCATGCGGTTATATCTGTTTATCACTTTGTTTTGACATATGGTCGGACACAACTGGTTATCTTGCCTAGGCGGATCCCAGATGAAAAAGATCATGTACCTTCCCTATTGGACAATCTGCTGACCTCTCATCAGGTCTCCGTTGATGCCCCTCTTGGCTCCTCGAACCAATATCTGATCCGGAGTCCGGTGCCACTCATGCTCCCATCGCGGTTGCGTACTGGTTGCCGCCGTGTTTGGCGTTATAGGTCAGCCGATTGGAACGGGATGCGATCTTTTTTTGCATACTACCCTTGGAGGCAGGTTTGCTACTCGCCAGATGACTCCAGCATTGTTGCTGAATCTGTCGCTGATGTGGTGCTACAGGGAATGGATCATTTTATTCCATCATCTGGGGTACCTATCGGAGGCAGAACCCGGCCTTAGTTTGGTTGCTCCTGCAAAATTGCACTTATTTATTTACTTATTATATGGACAACAAAACAGATAGGTAACAATCAAAATACATTAAAAATTATAATATGTTAATTATCCTCACTTCTATATATAAAAATAAAGAAAGCGAGACAAAGGAACACAATACGTGGGGCGCTCAGTAAGTTTTGTAAAATTAAAAAAACTATGGTTAGAGTTTTTACTAGTTTTGTACCAATTTTAAAAATCTGTTTGCCTAGACACCTCTTCTATGGCCCAAGCACTACTTGTGCATCTAACGGCGACATAAATGATTCAGCTGATATTTTTGGAAGTAAAAAGCAGTCATACGATTTTTTCTAAAGCCGAAATGACACACGAATTTATAATCCACCTTATGGTAAGTGACTACCGCATACTACAGCAACGGGCATTGTCACCTCTGCCCGTGCAGACTAAGATAGAATACCTCATAGTCTGCGAATTATACTGTCTCTCTATTTAGCCGCTATTTGATGTCAGAAATATTTAAGTGGATGTTTCCTAAACTGACGGACTCCTAAACAGAAAAGGAGTTCTTCTGACGGATGTACTGTTCGAAGTCACCTTATAATATCTTATATAATATGTACATGTGTAAGATTTCTAAAGCAGCGTCAACCCCTGTCAAAAGATAAGCATTTTACAGGCTCGGAATTTCTTTTAGAAGAAAAGGAATGCGCAAAATTCTTTTCTTTGTTTTCCATTTAACAAATGTCGCGCTGGACCGTTATCACAAGAAACTCGCCTCCTCGAAATCGTTTTCAATTTGTTTTCACGTTTTTCTCCCATTCACCCGTTTCTCGAAAATGTTTTGTTTCTTTCAAATTCGATTATTTCGTTCTATTATGCTATTTTAATCCAACTTGTCTCACTGCTTTATTATTTAAAAGTTTGCGAATATCATCTAATTTTAATGAATATGTGGGATAACATAACTAAAAACTATGGCATAAATCTTATTGCAAAATATTATAACTATTTTGATTTACGTGTTATTGTAAGCGTCTCTTTGACGCTTCATATGGTGCACGGTTATGATTAAAGCAATTGTAATATAGATAATATTGCATTTTCCCCTTTTTTTTTAAATTTACACCCCTCAAAGATAATTTACTTTGTCATGGAGGAATGTAACCACATAAATTACTTATGACTAAAATCTATACAAAAAAAAATTATTGTTATGTATGCACTTGTTTTTCGTTTTTCGCAGGAGCCAAGCAACTGTAAAACCACACGCTAAGTCACTTCGTTACCGAGTCGTCAATAGATATTAGATTTTATTGTGCAAGTGTTAATACGAGTAAGTACATAAAGTTTTATAAACGTGACTTGTCATGTAAAAAATTTGGTTGTTTGTTATTTCTTTGAAAATTAAACAATAACTACCACTTCGCGGGATTTATTGACTAAATTTCCATTTTAAACTTTTTGTGTTTTGCAAATTAATGGATATATTTACATGAACAATTTGATTGTAATAAAACTATTTTCAAGTAGTGCCCAAAATTAACATAGTTTTCGTTATAGAAGCAATGATCATAGGATTACTTTAAACAAATTCCTCTTAAACATTTCCTTTTTTATAAATTCATAGGTATATAAAATAAAATAAAATAAAAATCATTTATTCCTAGAAATAGAGCTACAGACTTGAACATTGGGAAAAAAGTGACTTATATTAAATTAATTTTAACTTATATAATTGATAGAATCAGGCGTTACTTTGCGGAAATCCATTATAATAAAAAATAAAAATATCAATTTCTTTGCAACTTTCCGCTAAACAAACATTGTTTAGCGGAAAGTTGCAAAGAAATTGATATTTTTATTTTTTATTTAACTTATATTATATTAAATTAAATACTAATTACATATAAATTCTTATTACATATAAAAAAGGTACTGGCGGGCCCCAAACTAGGCATAGCCTGTATCTTGGGGACCAGGAGTAAGGTTATCAGTTTATTTACGTAATTAAAAGTACCCAAAATTATACAGAACAACAAATTATTTCTTAATTTAGGAAGATATTTTTTGAGTATTTGTCGCTTATATTAATATTTATTTTTTATTCCTAGGAAAAATATGAATACAATATTCAAGTGTGAAACGTAGATACAATTTGGTATTATTTTTGCTTTAATATTAAGTTTTCGGTATCATTATAATTTAGTGTGGCGAGATATCTTTTTACTATATGTTTAGCTTTCAAAGTGGTGCAATTTTTGATGTCACAGACTTTAAGTATTTTGTTATAAATATGAGGATGTGAGAACTGTGGAAGACGTTGCGCGAAAACAGACCTGGCAGCCGGAATTGGGATTTTAAATATTCTTTTAGTGATTAGGTTGTCGTAAATAGGCGATTGAATTACTTGCCCATGGGTTTTTAAAACTGCGGATAGAATATACAACTGGCGTACACTCAAAACCTCGCTATCCCGATAAAGATCGTATGTCGTCGTATCGTATTTATATGTATGTCGATATGTATGTAAGTTACACGAAGTAGAGCCCAGCTGCAGCTATATTATCCTACAACCACCACGAATGGGTCGGCTCGACCTCGGTAATACCACGCCCTAAATACCAGTAGCAGAATACCAGCGTAAAATAGCACCTTTCAAGTGTTTCGTATAGTGAGTGTAGAGAACTGGAGACCACTTTTACTAGAAAACGAGACATCTTAGTCTCAATTGGTGATAAATGTAGATATCTATGGACCACAGCATTCACAAACCATCAGGTTGTCTGTGTGTTTGTATATTACCAGTATTGTACAAAAAGTTATCTTATTACGCCGTGTGGTGGCAGCGAAAAGGAATTTATTAGCCTATTTTATCCAGTGGTGTCAAAAAGGTGATTTTTGGAAATATCTGAAAATTGTTCTTTATATAGCGATATAACAATACAGATACAGCCGGTTTGGGCATTTACGTTTGTCAGTCAACAATCAGCAGTCATACCCAGGAGTGGAATGTTACGGGCTGATGAAGAAGTAGAACCATTCATAAGCTTGCAATAATTTTTTTTATAGGATAGGGTGACAAACGAGTACACAGTCCACCTGATGGTAAGTGGTTGCTGTGACCCATAGGTATCTACATCTATCCTCGATTTCGAATCAAAATGCGGATGCGTTGTCACCCGTGATGACTAAGATGGAATGCCTCGTTTTCAGTAAAAAGGGTCTCCGGTTCTCTACACTCACCATACGAAATACAGCAGCATTAAGCTACTATTTCACGCTGGTATTCTGTGAGAGCGTGGTCCTTCCCCGGTCGAGCCGACCCATTCGTGCTACAACTATACTACTAATATAACTGCAGCATGGCTCTACCACGTATAACCAACCTTATATTAATGGTTTTTGTTTAAAAAAATCCTTACCATTGTTGTGATTTAAAAATCAATGAAAGGTAAAAGCGACCCTAAAAGAGACAGATATATAAATGTGTAGGTTAGGCCTAAGAGAGGATTAGAGATAGTCAATATAAAATATTATTATAATAAAGCGGAAGAGGTTTTTTATTTGTTTAAACATGCTTAACTTTAGACTAATAGACCAATTTGATTAATTATTTTTGTATATGATTTAAATTTAATTAAGGGATAGTACAAGCTATCTAGCATTGGGCTAGTTCAAAGTATTGGTTTTTGTTAATCAAGTCGAATGGAAAATCTCTCCCGAGCTGCTTTAACTGCGTGCGCTACCGTAATGGCTTGTGATACGTAAATACTATGTACAACAAAAATATGAATATTTCCTTTATCTAAAAAAAATCGGAGACACCATAGGCCTTTTTCTTATACATGTATTAACTTTAATATGGTATTTTGTGATGAAGGAAATACGAAAATTAAAAATCGATATATGAGCGTTATAATTAGGCATGGAATATTAATAAAAAGTGTGTATATTACTTTTTTATTATGTAAAAACTAGGAACAAACAAAAACTAGTAATACCAGTTTCCCGACTCCACAGACTCAGATATTCATTCTTATGAAAAGAATGCACACAATTACAACAAATTCGCAGAAAATATACAAGATCTCTCCAATCCCCAGATTAAGTTTTGAATTTAACAAAACCTGTATAAAAAGGTTATCATACATGGTTGATAATAAGCCCTGGGAATGCGGTGGTCGTTTGAAAGCTGTTCCTAAATAAATTGTGTAAATAACTTTTAACCATTCATATTGTAATTTTTTTAAATGTTCCGCTAGATTTTTTGCTGGTACTTCCCAAGAAAAAGGTTTTTCTCCGAACCAGTGGTAAAGTAAAAATTACTTTTGATAAGAATTACATGTGATCTATGTTCAATAAAAATTATTCTATGCTATTCTTATCCTTACGAACGAAAGTTACATCATCATCAATACAATTTAATAAAGATCCGTTACGACCGGTGAGAGATAAAAAGTAGGACCAAGGCTTTAGATGATTCCTGACTTCGTGTTGTTAATGAGAATTACTAGAAGAAAACCTCAATAACGCGATCCTTATCGGAATCGTTCTATAAAATTTTTAACTGCAATTTAATGTGCTGACACATGCACACAGCCAGAATAACCTATCAAAGATTTTCTTTTGTTATTGCTTGTATAAAATTGTCAACCAAGCATCATTTAACCATTCAAAAATATTTTTTTTTAATTTTCCTGTCGCACAACCTAATAGCACCGATTTTAAAACTATAATGATAGTGCTAAAATACGTGTTACTGGTTCTGTTTTTTTTAAATATTTTACTGTTTTGTTTTAATAGAATTAGTAAAATATTGATCGTATATTTGCCTTACCATGTATTAGATATTCAAAGCCATTCCAAATGGAAAAAGTAAAAAAGTAAAAACAAAGCTAAAGGTGAGAACCATGAATAAAAGTTTGTAGGTAATAAAACTAAACGACTATAAGTAACTGAGTTAAATATTCAAGAACACGTTTCTCACCATAAATAGGACATTAAAAATAAAAGACGGAAAAATGTCAATCAAACTGTATCGATTAGTGTTATACATAAATTATTCGAAACAATGTAATGAAAACTCTCCTAATAAGGACAATCACATTCGTTACTTAAAATTAAGAAAAGAAGATACATTTTTAAATCTTGAATTATCGAAATATCAATTTAAAAATCTCATTACTTATTTACGTAAGAGATAGTTGAGATGCTAAACCAGATGTATTTTTTTTCTTCACCGGCCCAAAAAGTTCGCCGATGGATATGGATCTCTACTATTACTTATTATTGGGGGTATCTATATAGTTTTCTCATCTGGTTGGGTTCTATCAATATATAATTATTAATTAAAATGAAAAGACATATATTCATAAATATCAATAAAATAAAATAAATACAAAAATAAATAAATAAATAAAAGCCCAACTAGATCGAAGCAAAGAGAATTGAGTCCGTCTCGCAAAGGTCCCGGCTGGCTTCCATATAGGTCACCAGCATTGGGTTCAGAACCCTCACGATAGCCCGATTCCGCTTGCTTAGGGCTATGCGGGAAAGTCGCAGTCGATTTTCGAGAGGCGTACTGCGCGTTCCTAAAATCGCCTCATCCAATGTACTCCTCATTTGCTCCAGTTCCAGTTCCTGTGCGACTGTTCCATCATCGTTTAAATCAACTAAAACTGGGGTATTCACGGCGGCATCCAAGTTAGCCGGTTGCTCTGCAATTTGTGGCGCCGAATCCTCAGCCGTAGCATTTTCATCCGAAGAAATAACAGCCTCACGTCGTAGCCGTTCGTGTTCGGTGACATCAAATGTATTTGAGCGCAAGATATACCGAACTCGGTCTGCCAGGTTTTGCTCTGTTACAGATGGCTCCAGTTCAGCAAAAAGTCGATGCATCCCTGCCCGATACGCAAGATCTCCAATTTCTCCCCCTATCGCCCTGAAATACGCCCGCAATGTGTTGCTGTTCATTTGAGTTGTCCAACGCATGCGGCGTATTCCACCAGTGACGGGTGCCGATTGCTGGGCCCGCGAAGAATTTGCCGACACCAAACCAGCTGGTGGGGGTGATGGATGCGAGAGGCTGCTGGATGGTCGTGCAGCACCTCGCGCTCGTCGGCTGGCGGTTCGCGTGCTGTCGCGTCCGGCGCCAGCTCCAGACGCGCCCTGGCGACTTCCAGGCAGCGGCCCTTTGCGCATTCTAGTCAAATCCATCATTCATTATTATTCTTCTTATTATTATTATTCTTACTATTCTAATTTTCATGGCAATATCGTATACATGGCTTATAATATATGGGTATAAAATAAATTCCAACCTTTGCTTGAAGTCCAGATTTGCGTAAAATATAAGCTTAGTTTAGTTTTATATCTAAAAAAAAATTGATTTTTAAAGTGGTAGAGCCATGCTGCAGGGAACTACCATGCTCTCACATAATATTCATGTAAAATAGCAGCTTAAGACTACAGTGTTTTGTATGGTGAGTGTAGAGAACCTGAGACCATTTTTACTGGAAACGAGGCATTTGAACTTATTTCTCAGTAGTGACAAAGGATATCTGCATTTTGATTCTTAATCCATGCTAGATGTAGATGTCTGTGAGCTACAGCACTCACTTACCATCAGGTGGACTGTGAGCTCATTTGTAGCCCTTACTCTATAAAATGAAAATAAAAAGTGAATATGGCAAATATTTCGAGGCAATCGACGAGGGCAATCTATCTTTAATAGAAGACGAATAATAGGCTGAAATAAATGAGACCATACATGAATGAGGATCACAATTCCCATAAAAATCTAAACTAATCTAATGAATAAAAAATACAGCCATTAAAAGCTCTCTTTAAATATGTCCCTGGGCAATCGTTATACCTCGAAACGCTTAACAAAATGCTATTAAGAAAGCGTTTGTGTAAACTTCGTTTAAAATATAAACTTTATTGTTATTATGAAAGTGATTAATTTATATAGCTGACTTAAAAGACCATATATGTAAGAAAATTAAAATATTAGCCCCTATGTACATTAAACCTAGAGAAATACAGGTCGTCCCAATCGGAGGGGGTGGCCATACCCGTACCATACCATACTCAATTTAAAATAATACGCACATGTGTACACGTACTCGTATATGTCCAAAATCGTTTGTATCCAAACAACAGGTTTTATATGTTTACGAGTAGTATGTGTACGTCTAGTAGTGTACTTTTATGGTCTGATAAGGAAAGAAGGAAGAAAGATGTGATCGTGAGTGCGTACTAGGCTGCACTAAAATTATCGGGAATGGAATATTTCCACTGTTCCTGTCATATTAAAATCTTTTTTATTTGAAAACTCCTTGGTTTTAAAAATCGAATACCATTTATTTTTTTTTAAAAAAGATTCTCGGTCTTGTCACAAGGTTTTGTCAAACTTGTTTAGTCGTTGAGAAAATGGAATTGACTCGAGAAAATTCAAGAGCGATGATTTATTATTACTTTTGAAGTGATTTAACACAAAAACGGTGTGTTGATCGGATGATTTATGCATTTGGTGATGAAGCCCCATCCAAAACCACAATTTATCGCTGGTTTGCTGAATTTCAACGAGGACGTGTTAAGCTCAGTGATGATTCCCGTCAAGGTCGTCCAAAAACTGCAGTCACCCAAGAAAACGTTGATGCTGTGCGTAAGCTGATTGAGAAAGATCGACGTGTGACATACCGCGAAATTCAAGCAACTTTAGACATCGGCATCAGTTAAATACAAATAATCTTGCATGAACAATTAGGTGTAAAAAAGTTGTTTTCCCGATGGATACCGCATTCGCTCTGTGAAAAGCAAAAAGCGGCTCGCGTTACTTGGTGCGTCAGAACTCTCAAAAGATTCCACGCAGGATCCTCAAATGATGTATACAACATTGTATCAGATGACGAATCCTGAATATATACGTACGAACCCGAAACAAAAAACCAGTCTCGAGTTTGGGTGTTCGAAAATGAGTTATAGCCAACATAAATTGTTCGTTCACGGAGTGTTGCGAAAAAATGGTGGTCACGTTTGTCTCCAAAACCGGCCATGTTACGACTATTCCTCTTGAGGGACAAAGAACGGTTAATGCAGAATGGTATGCTAGCATTTGTTTGCCACAGGTCGTTTCTGAACTACGTAAAGAGAACTGCAACCACCGCATCATCCTCAATCACGACAATGCGAGTTCTCACACCACACACAGAACAAGAGTTTTTAGAGCAAGAAAACATAGAATTATTAGACCATCCGCCGGACAGCCCCGACCTAAGCCCTAATGATTTCTATACTTTCCCTAAAATAAAGAATAAATTGCGTGGACAGAGATTTTCATTACCTGAAGAAGCTGTGGACGCCTACAAAACGGCCATTTTGGAGACCCCAAATTCCGAACGGAATGGTTGCTTCAATGATTGGTTCCATCGTATGGAAAAATGTGTCAAATTTGGTGGAGAATACTTCGATAAGCAATAAATACATTTTTAAATAGTAATGTTGTGTCACTTCCCTGATTCCCGACATGTTCAGTGCCGCCCTCGTATCAAGAAGTTGATCACGGCATCGCTTAAAAAGTACGTAGCGCTCCGTCTACCCTTCCTTTATCTAAGTCTGTGGGTTCTGTCAATTAAGAAAAAATTTTTTTCAATAATAAATTCTCGCGAATAATACCAGCATAAAGTAACAACTGAAACAGAAACAGAAACTTTTTTTATTCAATATAGATTATAAAACACATATTGAAAGCCAAATTTTTTCATTTACCACTAGTTCGCAAAAAAAAACCTCTGTCCTGGGAAGTAAGAAACCATTCGGGGCTATATTTTCAAATTATAGCTTGCAATCATGTTTGTTACAATTTACAACACAAAACTAATTAGAAATGGATTAGTAGCGATCACCCTTCCCAGGGGTTATTATCATCCATAAATTCCTTAATATTATGATAACCCTTTTTATACAAACTTAGTTTAATAAAATTTTTGAACTTTGTGTATGTCAAATTTTGTATATTTTCTGTGATTTTATTGTAAATGCGTATACATCACCCCAAGAATGAACTACTGACTCGGTGGAGTCGAGGAACTGGTACTACTAGCTTGGTCTGTTCCTAGTATTTACAGAATGGATATCACATATTTTTGTAAAACTACTTTTAATAAAAAATAAAAATATCAGTTTCTTTGCAACTTTCCGCTAAACATATAAAATGATGTGTCTTACCTGGATTAAAGCGCACCGCCCTCCCTCAATTGCATACACTAACTCCGTCACCACTAGACCAAGCACCACTACTCTCAACACCACTATTCCAGGCAAGACACACCATCGACGATAATACGACACGTGTTTCGCCTCTACACGAGGCATCCTCAGGTAATATAGACTCTACGGCGGCTGACCGCTAAGCTTAGCGCTAAGCTAAGATATTTTTATTTTTTATTATAATGGATTTCCGCAAAGTAACGCCTGATTCTATCAATCATCAAAACTACTTTTATTTTTGTGTACATTATATTTTCATAAATGTATTCAGAGAGTTAATATATTAATTTCCTTAAATTTTTGTCTGAGCGACTCTTTTGGTTTTAAATCATATATTGCTCTAATGGCCCTCTTCTGTAAAACAAGTATAATTTTGGTGTCAGTCGCGTGTCCCAATAGAAAAATACCATACGACATAATACTATTGAAATAGCTAAAGTAAAACATAACACTGCTTTGTTTCGTAAGGTGAGCCACGAGAATTGTAGATCCCTTTTTACTGCTAATGAAGCATTAAAGTGAATTCGAAATTTGAATTTCAAAAGTGATTTTGACCTCGAGGTCACGGCATCTGCATTTTGATCTTATTATGTAGGTGTGTCTATGGGCTGCAGTGTTCACTTATCTATGGGCCACGATGACACTTCAGTTAACTGGCATCCACTAGTTTCATGTTCTCATTTTCAACGGCATTTTATTATATTTATTTCAGTATTCATTTCTTATCTTAAATTATCAATTTAACTAGTTCCTTTTCTGTTTCTTTTCTATATTTTGATGATTATTTTTGTATGTATACACTTCTGTGGATTAAAGTCCCGATATCAAAGTAAACCCAGAGTACCTTCACCTTTTAAACTACTACTTTTGTACTGATGTACTCGTACGCGAAGTGACCATGGGTGCTGCAAATTACCCGAAACGTCGGGAATTGAAAAAATTTTTATCGCGACAAAATCTGTAAAGGTATTTTTATTCAACTCACGATTATTTATCATCTCTAATATGTACCAAAAAGTAGGGTAAGTGTAGGGTAATATTTTTCACAGAGCAGCTCAAGAATTTCGTGACAGGAGAGCTAGGTATATGGAAAAATAAAACCTTGACTCCAGAAATTGTTATGTGGGAATAATATAATTCTTTATTTTATAAAATGTTATTTTTTAATATTTTGAGGAGTATATGGTTATATGACAAGTTCAAGGAAAGTTTTAAAAGGAAAAGAATTAAACAATTTCTACAAAACAGCTTCCGAAGTTAGGCTATATTGTTCTTATATATACCTAGTTCTTTTATGTTCTAGTATAAAATTCTGAGGTTGCAGTGTGATAATATTTTACAGTCATTTAAAGGCTTTTCGGCTTTTACTTTTATTAAAAATGTATTTTGTGTAGAAAACACGCCGACACTAGTTTTAATTTTTCAAATGAAAATACAATAAAGACCGTGCCAGTGCTACGTGACAGACGTAAACGACTCACAAGAGTATATTTTCGTCGTCCCTCAGGAAATCAAGGGCAGCAACTGGCATCGTTTAATGTGATGATGGTTGAGTTTTAGTGTTGTAACTGATTAGAAGCCTTAGAACCCTATTCATTTTTTCAATTGTGAAACTTTTATTTCTTGGGTTAAAAGTAGAAAATATACTTAGAAATGCAATTTTTTTATATATTTCTCCCCTTGGTGATGCGGAATTAAATAAGTTATTACAGGGAGTGCTGTTATAAGTAGTTAAATATTTAATTAAAATAAGTCACTAGTTTTATAAAGCCTGTTCTTTGGAACAGCAAGTTTAGATTTACAGCGCGTGCTAAAACTATGTACATCGTTTATTTTATCAAAGGTATCGAAATCGTTTCTTACATTAAAATATTATTATCTTAAATGAATAATAATGCGACAGTTAGGACATTGAAAAATGTTATGTTAGTTCTTGGTTCAATGTTAATATTTTCGTCATTTTGCTGGTGTATCTATACATGAAATACTCAATTAATTTCTTAATCAAACAGACACCTTTCCTTGACGCATTTTTTTTTCTACACGATAACCATAAATAATATTTGTCAATAATATGAAAGTCATGTTTTTGCATTACGTTTTTTATCGGCAAATGTTGTGTATTTTATACCTTTATTTTCTGTTACTGTCCCAAATAATCTTTTAAATTATCTTTATTGATAAACATATTACATGCACACAAATTTACAGTGGTCAATAGCCCCTAAACTAAGATATTAAAATTTTATTTAGAGGCTAGTTTTCCTTCCCTATTCCTGTTTCTTTTTATTATAATATATAATATTTACAATTATTTCTTTACACGTGAGCCATTATAATTTAAAAAGAGTAATAATAAAAAAGGAACGTAATATTTTGTCCACCGAATGACGCACGCTTACATTGTTCCGAATCAATTTGAATGCAGTGGAGAAGAGAAGGTTATCCTCGCCTTAATTTTATTTTATGATTGTATAAGTTATAATTCTTAAGATATTAATATTATTTTGATTGCTACGCGAGTGTCTTGTTGATTGTTTGTATAATTAATAAAGTACGTACCAACTTTTTAGTGGACCGATTAACATGAAACTTATAACTAAATACTTGAAAACCTATTTGTTTCAAGTCGGAATAATGAAATCCCAACCCTAAATATCCCTTCGTTCAGTTGCAAGGATGTCTGCACAGCCTGTATAAGTAAAACCAGAAAGTCTACAGTTTTTTTTTTATTAAATAAGGGTAACAAACGAGCACATAGTCTACCTGATGGTAAATGTATATTGTGACCCATAGATATCTACATTTATCTTCGATTAAAAATCAAAATTCAGATGCGTTGTCATTCCCGAGGTTTAATATGGAATGCCTCGTTTACAGTAAAAAAGGGTCTCCGAATCTCTACACTCACAGTATTAAGCTGCTATTTGCGATGGTATACTGTGAGAGCGTGGTCGACTGAGGAAGGACCAAGTATTTAAATGTACGTATAACGTATGTATTGTTTTAATAGTTATGTGTGAGTTTTGTGCTACAGACGATGGTTTTGTGTGGGAGTCTGAGAAAGTGTGCGTGACGCCAATTCCCCCCGCAAAAAAGGACAGACAGATTGGTATCGCAATAAAACGCTATAACTACTCCTCTCTTGTGCTTCTGCATGTTACGGTCCGCTTAAATTATGACTCAACAAGAAAATATTCTCACAACTAACAGGCCAAACGCAAAATCAGAACTCAAAATCGCGCGACCTGGCAAGCTAGGTATTATAGTGCAGAGCAGGGCCAACATACCAAACGACTGCTTCCAACACTGGAGGATATCGAGAAGTTACGCACTATCACTAAACCCAGTTTTACCTCACCCAGGTGCTCACCAACCATGGTTTTCACAAAGCTTATCTTTATCGCTGCAAAATAATTGACAATAATTATTGTCCTTGTGATAACGTCACCCCACAAACTCTGGAACATCTCACTGAGCATTGCCCAGCATTTTCAGTGCAACGATTAAATCATGTCATACTTTGTGAAAATTTAAGAACTCCTCCATTTAACTTAACCGCATTAATGAAGAAGGAATCCCTTTTGGACTCTTTCATTCAATTTGTTAATAACATTTTTAAAAGACTTAAGAACTTCAATAAGAACTGTGCATCTGTAAATAGCAATAGTAATAGTTAGTAACTAAGCAACCACTTCTCTTTAATTTGTTTTCTTTATTTATTCTATTAGATATAATTAATAATTATTATATGTTGTAATTGTTAAACGTTTGATTATCATGAGAATTAAGATCCTTTGAGCTTTTAATATTTTAATTTTCACTGTTATCAACCCTATTGTACTCACAATTTTTATTCATGTGCCTAGAACTAAGATTGTTTATTTCAATTAATTTCATTGTCATTATATTATTTTATTATACCACTGTTACTATAATACGTTTCGAATTAAGATTACTCTATGAGTTTTATTTCCTCCCTTTTTGCTGTCTTTATACAACGTTGTCTGTGTTTAGAATTAATATTACTTAATTGTCATTACACTATACTTTGTGCTTAGAGTCAAGATTACTCTTTGTTCTAGTATTTAATTAATTTCATTCTTTCTTTTTGTATTTTCACACAAGAGTATTTATGATTACCAAATGATAATTTTATTAGAATAATAACTATGTACAAAAATTTCAAACTCTTAAACAAATTATATTAATATAAAGAGAAGGCATACGCAATATGTATCACATAGCAGAAACGCGTAGCTTTCTCCATGTGTCATAGTAAAAAAAAATGTTTAAAAAGTGTACAAAACTGTGAAAACTGCCAATATACTCCTTTTGGTGGGTTTTTTTGATTTGTACACTAGTTTTTATGTTGTTTTTATGTAAATCTTAAAAGGTAACCACGACATAGGATTGCCTAGTGTGGGATCTAACGGACACTTCAATGAATTGTAATTGTTTTCTGACAAATAAACATTTAATTTAGTTTTTTATTACATTACACACATACACATTTTTATAACAATGCATTTGCGAGTATTTTGAAAGATTTGTCTACATGTACCATACTGGTCTTCAAGTTAGTGATAACAAAGCCAATCTTCTGAAACTGATAAAACTGGTCACCCTCATAAGTCTGCAAATTTTAGCACGGATTAGCACTTTTTTTCGGATGTAAAGCGACTTAGGACTTCTACCAGTAGAAAGCAGCATCTAACGGAATATTAAGCAACAGCTTACTGCAATCACTCATCCAGCTGCCAAGCGTGTATTTGAAAGTATTACTCATTTAAATCAGAGTCACTGATTAAGGGAATTTGTGGTAAAGATATCCGCAGCAGAATCAGAATAACCGACATAAGCTGAAGTAACAAATGCCCGGCCATATAGCTCGACGAATCGATCACTGGTGGGGAAGAATGGTTTTCATATGTCAGCAAGTACAGGTAAGCAAAGTGTAGGTGGCTCAGATAGTGTTATGTGGCATTTCTTTGAAGAGGTTCTTGTTAAGCAGTTGACGTGTGAAAGGCCAATAATGATGGAATTAAAGTTGAGGTCGTATTTTAGAGCCTTTGTTTATTTTGCTATAGTTAGATAAGTGTTACTTACATTGTGTTTTTATTGAACTTCTTTACGCTGGGACGGACCAATCAATAGATAATTTATAATCTTATCGTTTGCTGGCTGCTTTTAACATTTAGATACGGTGATTACTTATCAAGTGGCCTCGATAATGTACTTAGCTATGAATAAACATTGGTTTGATAAAAATTTTTATTTCGGAAGAATTTCAGGCTGTGTGTGTGTGTGTGTGTGTGTGTGTGTGTGTGTGTGTGTGTGTGTGTGTGTGTGTGCGTGTGTTATGAGGTTGATATTTGGATTTGATACAAATTTCATAATTTTTTGAGTATTTTAAACATTTATTAGTTGTAAATTTTCTAACGCATATAGCTCGTTAACATTGTCCGTATTTCTTCCAATTTCCTTAAACGCGAACTCAGCAAAATTTAAGTTTTTATGTGTTGTTGTTGTATGTACCTTTATACCAAAGTTGATTATAATTTTATTGTATGGTTTGTCTTTTCAGAAGTAGATAAAATAGATTTATTACGAAAATACACTATCTCTTTACATTGCTATCTATATATATTATCTTTTGATAAAAATAATAATAATTGATAAACCAATATTGTGATAACATTTCGAAGTCAGTTGTAATAGGGACGTGAAAAATAGAGGACGAATCCGAGAAATCTCTAGTTTGAGTAAATAATAAAAATGTCACTAAGATATTATTTTGAGCGAATTTTGGGTTGGATGCTAAATAATAAGTTGGTAGTTTTTCTTGGGCTTTTATCATTTTGTTTATTTGTTTCGACATTGGCACTAGCTGGACAAAGAAACAGATTAAGTAATGAATTAGACGAGCTAAAGTCCAATAGCATAATCACCACAACGCCTCCAACGGATAACGCAGGAAGTACTGACAGTAATAATACTGTAAGTGACGGTGTCAATTCAGGGAATGACAACGAAAACGCAACAAATGACAGTGGTGAGTCGGTAGGCGGTGGCGTTAACGAAACGGAAACTGACAGTGGTAACTCAGGATCTAATGCTGAAAATTCGGAAGATGACAATGGCAACTCATTAAATGACAGTAGTGCGTCGAAGTCTGGTGGTGGTAATAAAATGGAAACTAATAGTAGCAAGCTCAGAGTTGTCGATGGTAATTCGGAAACTGAAGGTGGTAACCCGGAAACTGATGAAGGTAATTCAGTGGCTTACGGTGGTGACCATAACACTAATTCCTAGTAACACGGGAAATGTAGGTACAGTCAGTGGGGACTCTGAAACTCATGAAAGGAACACTAAAAATACATCAACCTAATGTTAGTCGTTATTTTTAACCTTTAGACTGGCCGTTATGTATCCTCTACAAAAATAGTGCTTAACTGTGGATTGCAGTAGTAGTTTATAATCAGTAAAAGTAATTCTGACGTAGATCAGATGGAAGTCTAAAAACACAAGAAATAACATGGTAGTAAATTAGTTACGGTTAAATTAATAGTGAAATTGTGAAAGAGGTACATTTTATAATTATATTTTTTACAAAACCATCAACAATATTTTAAATATTAGTATTACTTCACTTATTTTTATTTGTTTTCAATAATTATTCGTAACTGAATTTATATATTTTATTTATGAAATACATAAATTTAATAATTTAGTGTCAAAATTATGAAAACGCTTATTAAACGAGTGGGTAAGTCTAAATAAATTTTGATACGAAAAAATAATGTTTTATTTCTAAATGCACCAATATTTTTAAAAATAAATATGTTATTATACTTAAATTTTTATTTGAAATTTTAGTGTGGCATAATTCACCTTTTTAGACTATTTTGACAAAATATTTTTATTACACTTTTTTATCGAGTTATAATTATTTTAATGAAGTAATTCGTAAGTACTTTAGAGAAAATGAAGTATAAGACAATTTTAACTTTTCACTACTGTCATTCAAATATTATGATTTGATACTTTGGTGTTCAAGAGATTTTGAGATTCGCTGTTACAATAATAATAGACACCGAGTGGCGTGTGAATATTAAAACATAATTTTCATGTCCACATGTGACGTTTCTAAAATGTTTTGGATGCGCCTTAATAAAATATTAATAAGATCAGACGCGATAAGAATTTACTAAATTACTCTTTTACAACTTTAAAAATAAAGATAATTTGTAGCAAATCAGAATCTCTCTTAGCCTCACCTCACAGACTCACCTTGCAGCCTGGTTTCCAAAAATCTTAAATGGTAAGGAATGGCATCTTTGATGAAATAAACGAACGAGATCTCGGTAGTGCAGTGCTTTAGAAATGAGTTACGGTGCTGAGGGCCGCCGGTTCGAATCCCGCACAAAACAAGTGTATTTGTATGGCTTAATAATAATTGTTTTGGATCTGGAAGTTATTCCTGATGAAATTAATTACGTAAACTGCTTCAATAATACACATGAAAATTTTATTTATAAAATGTTATTGATAAAAATTATTAATAACATTCTATAAATTATAATAATATTTACAAACGAGCACAGGGTGCACCCGGTGGTAGGTGGATGCTATGCTACATTGAATCCTTCACGGCAGCATTTAGCTGCTTTTTCACGCTGTCATTCTGCGTGATTATTGTGAACAGCCTATGATTATTCTAACATTTTTTCTTAAGTATCAGGGTGACAAACGGGCACACAGCCCTCCTGATGGTAAGTGGTTGCTATGGCCCATAGACATCAACATTTATCCTCGATTAAGAATCGGAATGCAGATGTGTTATCACCCGTGAGGACTATGAAATACCTCGTTTCCAGAAAAAAGTTATCCGATTCTCTATCACTCACCACAGGAAATACAGCAGCGTTGTGTTGTCATTTTACGCTGGCATTCTGCAAGAGTCTGGTCCTTCCCGGGTCGAGCCAACCCATTGGTGATACAACTATACTACTGTTATAGCTACAGCATGGCCCTACATGGTTTTACAAACATCATTGCATAAAAATATTAAATTAAACCATTGTTTATAGCCGATATAAAGACATAAAAGAAGTAAGAGCTCCTTAATTCGACTGTATGTTTTTGAATATCATGTTACGCGATATCTTCATCATTTGTGAACCGATTTTAACGACTCCTTTTTTATTACATAGGTTATATTCACGGACGGATATGATTCCATATAAATTTGAAGGAAAACTGGGGATGAAGCTTTTATCGTGACTATTTAAACAATATTCTAGTAATAGCCTTAAGCTTGTGAACAAAACTTAATTCTACATAATAGCTTCTGAAGTGGGGGCTTTAACTTTTCTGCACACTATGTCTCAGCATCGACCTAATAGCCATAGCATTATATATATATATATATATATATATATATATATATATATATATATATATATATATATATATTTATAGCCTTTCAGGTAAAATGCTTAGCAGCGGTTCATCTGATAGTAGGTAACCACCGCTGTACATAAAAATCTACATCTTAAGAGAAATTTTAGGAACGTTGCTGGCCATTTAGAAGTGAGTACAATTTTATCTGAAGGAAAACAAAAAGTCTACATCTTTCTTGAAGACTGAGATAAGATTTGTGTCGATGTGGAAAAATGAATGCCGATAGGAGGTTCCATAATATGCATTTATAATTAAAAATTCATACTTATTGTTAGGTGTGCCAACGTACGTTCGGCCTGTGTTTGCATGTGCTTCAGGTGTGTATGAGACACAGTGACCTTTCATATTTTATAATTAAATATTCTTTATGAGAAAATTACATGATTCTTTCCTCCATTGTTTTACTTCCTTACATGACGTTTATCTGGAAGTTATCGTTATCAAACCTACAAGGTCACCTGTTAAACCGTATAGTTATATTATTCATTATCATATAATTTTTTGTGCATTGCTTCAAAAATAAATTGCGTATTATTATAAAATTTGTTGTTACACCTTTCTCACCGATTCGTACCTTGAAAACAAACCGGGGTGCATAACGAGCAACGTTTAGGTAATACGTTATAAATATTCATAGTCATAAGTAGCTTTCAAACTACCGAACGCTCAGAAATCACCCATTTCAATAAGACCTCCCAACGAACACCTAAAATATTTAAGAAATAGTCCAACGCAGCTCTTATTCACTGAACATTCAAAAATTATGTAGTAAAGGGAATTACGTTAGACGATGTACGATACTTCGATATACGAGTGTTATTTGATGTTTTCGGGAGATGCCGTAGTTTTTAATCTTAAACGATGGTTATAAGCTCCTTACGCGGATACATCATATTATAAAAAAAATATTTAATAAATTTACCGGAAAGTGCCGTGGTAGCTCAGATGGTTAACGCTCGCTGTAAATATAACACAACGCGAGTAACCCGGGTTCAATCCCCACCGGCACCAATGAAATTGTTAATTGCAATTTTAAGTGCTGATTTACCTCGTGTTCGGCGGTGAAGGAAAACATTGTGAGGAAACCTGCATGTCTGAGGAATAAAAAAAGTTATTTCGGATACATGTGAAGTTCGTCAACACGCCTTGGGGCAGCGTGGCGGATACTTCCTTGCCTTAAAACTCTCTCAGAAATGAGGGGAGGCCTGTGCTGAGCAGTGGGAAGTATAATATAGGCCGTAACTTTACTTTTACTTTTACCGGATACTGCTCGGCTAGACAACATTCGGGAATCTACTATATGGTGGGACACATTTTCTGCCTAGAAGTATATTTAGGTGCGTACGACCCTCTTATCCACTTCGCTCTTACTTCGTTAAATATGTCTGTGTGTGCTGTTGAATTCCATTTTGAAGTTTATAGAGAGCCAGTATACGAGTAATTACAGGCCTTTTATAGAACAATAATATGCTGCTATTTTAAGTTAGTATTCAGTGATAGCGCGGTC
This sequence comes from Parnassius smintheus behrii, assembly GCA_036936625.1. Taxonomy (NCBI): domain Eukaryota; kingdom Metazoa; phylum Arthropoda; class Insecta; order Lepidoptera; family Papilionidae; genus Parnassius; species Parnassius smintheus. The sequence goes on along the minus strand of JAUPFT010000009.1, from coordinate 17,153,057 downwards.
CCACCCCAGTCAAGCCTACCCATTCGTGCTACAAGCGTAACATAGCGGCAGCGTAGCTGTACCACATAAAAGACAGTGAAGCATTCTATTTTGTTCCATTTGTTGTTGTGACATTGCATCTGTAGCATTCCCTGTTTAAGGTTACCTGCAGGTGTCCCTGGATTGCCGTAGCCACTTTCTAACAGGTGTAATTTAAGTTCGAATATTACTTCCGTTATACGGATGCTTATGAAACGCTCTCGAAAACGAAAATAGACGATAGAACTAACGATACCTTCGATGATGGGACAAGAAAAAATCAATCCCGATGAAAATAAATCATTTTTTACAAAGTTTAATTCGCTTATTTCACGCTCCATCATGTTTTAATTTTCACTGCTTGTTTGAGGTTTAGGTATTTTCATGACTTTTTTAATTAAATAATCGTTTCATTTAGCTGTACTAACAGGATGGAGCGTGAACAAAGCTAATAAAACGTAGTAAAAAGATCTTTTTTATCGGTATCGATTTTTTTCTACCCGTTAGCAAAGGTATGGTAAAAACAATCGACTGTCTTCGTTTTCGGGTGCACTTCACAAAATAGAAAAAAGTCATCACATATTCTCAAAATTTTAACAAAAATACACAACCCGTGCGTGCTCTCAGGGAGTACATAATGGATCTAGGAAAAGTGGTCCTATTAGGCTATTATAATTAGGTTTTCTTCTCTAAAAATAGAGTAAAAAATAAAGTCAAAGTATTTGTTTGCTGGATGTCTGCGATGGGAAAACTAAAATAAAATGTTATAGCTATAAATTACAGTTCATTTTTTGCTCCGTAGCGTACGGTTGCGCTTACTATTTACACCGATTAGTGCAACCGGTGCAATTTTAGCCAATGCTTCTCAAACTTTCCCATATCTAAGCTTATAAGTTGTTAATACCTGTGCATGTGGGGAGTTGTTATCAGAAGGTCCTCACAGGACTGTGTGTAATCAAGAGCTACATTTTCATTGTGCTGGAATAACCGAAGCTGGCTACCGCAAGCTGGGAGATAGAAAGTCTACCTGGCGATGTATCAAATGTAAGCAAACTCACTCTATTCAGCCTCCTTTATCACCAAGGATTGAATCCGATGCACTAACACTTAAGGAGATAAGAGCTCTCTCTGTTAAACTGGCGCCATTGGGCCAGGTTGACAGAGAGAGCTCTGACTTCATCTTTAAGGCATTCTGCCTTAAAGATGAAGTCATTGCCCTGAGATCCGAATTTGCTGATCTTAAATCTTCACTAAATAATACTAATTTGGCGCTAAAAGAATTTAATGACAAAATTAAGGACTTTGAACAGCGTCTAGTACAGGTCGAGAAAGTACAAAAACATGCTAACCTAATTCAGACACGGTTAGAAAAACTGGAGCAGGAGTCGAACTCTGCGGAGCAATGGTCAAGAATGATGAATGTAGAAATAAAGGGAGTACCTCAGACAAGCGGTGAAAATTTGTTCGAAATCATATCCAAAGTTGGGTCTACGATACAATATCCGATTACAAAGACTCAGGTTAATTTCGTCACGAGAGTACCAACCCGTGAGAGGGAGCACATCAAACCGATAATAATCTGTTTCTGCAATCGCTATGTGAAGGAAGATTTTGTGGCGGCAGCCAGATATGCATCAAAGACTAGTCATCTCACATCAGCAACTTGGGATTTGTGGGCAACAATACGATTTACAACAACGACCACCTTACCGTGCACAATAAGATCTTACTCTCTAAAACAAAAAAGGCAACAGTTGAAATGAATTTTCGCTGCGTCTGGGTCAAGCACGCCAAGATACACGTAAGGAAAACCGACACATCGCATATAATTATGGTGAAGTCAGAAAGAGACCTTTCAAAAATAGTGTGATGTTAAACTCATTATCTTTTTACTCTATTATTATTATTCATAATGTTAAACTTACTATTTGTGTGATGTTAAACTTATTATCTTTCTATTCTATTACTATTATTCATAATTTGTTTTTAAACTACACAAAACTTTTAATATGGCAGTTTGAGATGCATACGCTATCGCGGTGTGTTTACGTATTTTTCATTTTGTTGTGCAATTTCGTACTCGTTTACATTATAATTTTTAAACATCTTACCAATATCGATAAACTATTTTTAAATCTTATTTCATGGTTCGCTTTTGGTCTACTCGGTGGCGTGGCGCACGCGGTACGGAACGGACGTGTTGCAAGTCAATCGAATTAAAAATAAAAAATAAGTGTGTGACTCTGAGTGTTTTGAGCCCAAAAATGGGCACTAAATGTGACGGCTGCCATGCCGTAATATGTGATGATTTCAGGATGCAGTGTTCGGAAAAAAATTGTGGTAAATCTTACCATCTTGCGTGTCTTGGATTGGGGAAGGAAAAGCTGGAGGCTACCACAGGGGAAAGTGGAAGTAAATGGCTATGCCCAGAGTGCACAAGCATTATCTCTAAAGGTGGTAATTTGAACACGCCAGTACGAGGACCCAAGCAAGTGAATAAGGAACCAGTTACACCTAGCTACGTCAATATCAAGCGAGGTGGCGGCAGCGGGCCGACTACCGTTGATTCTATAGTAGTAGAAAATGAGACACTGAAAGAGTTAAGAGCGTTGCGATATGATTTTAATTGTCGACTAGATAGACAAGCAAAGGAGTACGACCTACTTCAAAAGAGATTTGTTGTTACGGAAAACGAATTACAAAAAGTACAAAAGATTTTGGAGGTAGTTCAAGAAAAAGTAAATAAAATAGATCTTTTAGAGGCTAATATTAAAATATTAGAAAAGAAAAAGGAAGAACTAGAATCAATTTGTAATATGGAGAAAAGTCAGCAGTCAGCAGTCCAGCAGCCGGAAAAGTCAGTTTTAACGTTTGCAAATATTGCAAAGAAACAAACTCAAAAGAAGGCAGCGGATAATAAAAGTGTGGCCATGAAAACCACGGAGCCGATTGTGCACAAACAATGTATTGTGATAGATTCACAAAATGATCTAACGGATATTACTATTCAAAAAGAAAATAAAATGGAAACTAGTAATTGGACGGTGGTAAACAAGAAAAAGAGATATCCGAACGATGAAGTAAAAAAAGGAGAAAGTACGAATTCAACTGAAATTAAGGGATCAGAGAGAAAAAGGTACCTGCATGTTTGGCGGTTAGACACAGAAACCACAATTGAAAGCCTACAAAAGTATGTTAAAAATATTTGTGGAAATGAAGTGCCCATAAAGATTGACCAAATAAAACATAAGACTCAAAGAGACTATTCTTCATTTATTATAGCACTCCCTGAGAGTAAATATAACGTATTATGCCAACCAGAACACTGGCCTATAAATATCGAATTTTGCGAGTGGGTGTGGTTTCGTCGAAACACCCGTGAGCAACAAAGTGACAAAAAATAGTAAGAATATACAAATTTACTATCAGAACGTGAGAGGACTTAGAACGAAGACAAGCGATTTCTATTTGGCTATTGCTTCATCTAATTCTGATTTATTCATCATTACGGAAACAGGTTGTAATGAGTCGATTTACGACGGTGAGCTGGTCCCACCAGGTCATAGTATTATTCGGTGTGACCGAACAGATGGACGCAAACAAGGAGGCGCGTTTTTAGTGGCCACACCGCGTTTCGAACTGAGACGAATTACGATACCTGACAATGTAAACATTGACAATCATATATTCGAAATAGTTTGCGCTACTGTCTACCTTCGAAACCGGTTTTTGTTTTTGTTGTGCGCTGTTTATATACCGCCTAATAGTAGTGAATGTGAATATATGGTAATGTTTAGAATAATTGAGCAGCTATGTAACAGTTACGACAAGGTTTTAGTGTTAGGAGATTTCAATATGTACTCTTGTCCACTTAGTGTAAATCAATATTTTGAATATTTTATAACTTATTGTGGGTTCACTCAGAGTAACAATATTTACAATTGTAATGATAGATGTCTAGATCTAGTATTGAGCACGGTTGAGGAGCGGGGAGATGGTGTGCGCGTGAGCGGGGCGACCCAGCCGTTGGTGCCGGTCGACGTACAACATCCACCGCTCGATGTAACTGTTTGCTTGCGATCGCTTACTCACACTGACACTATCGCGCATTCAAGGTCAAACACATTTTCAAACATCACCAAAATACCTCCGCAATGGCATTTTAAAAAAGCTAACTTTCCTTTGTTGTATCATTTAATTGAGACCACAGACTGGTCTTCCATATATGAATTAAATTTAGAAATGAGTTTAGATTACTTCTACGAGTCTATTAATAAAATATTAGAACAATGTGTTCCAAAAAAAATTCAATGTTATAGTAGGTCTAAATACGTGTATCCTGAGTGGTATACCGCCGATGTTATCCGATTAATACAACAAAAAGCTACTCTTCACAAAGTATACAAGAAAAGTAGATCAGGTTTAGATTACGAGGTTTTTTCACAATTTAGGGCTAAGGTCAAACAAAGCATAAGAGAAGCGTATACACACCATCAGCATATCGTTCAAAGTAATTTACAGGAAAACCCTATATCTTTCTGGAGGTATATAAACTCCAAAAAAAGCAATAGAAGTCCTCGGAAAATGTATAAAAACGGTGAACTTCTGACGAATGAACAGTCAGTACATGAGTTAGCCAATTACTTCTATTCGGTGTACAGTCCGTGTAAGGCTAAATTAGATGTAAATTCAGCGATACAGGTGGCTGGCAGTGAGAACGCGGCAGCACGCGTACACCTTAGCGCGTTACAGCTCAGTGAGGTACAGCACGCCCTTAAACAACTTAAGCCAAAGAAATCGACAGGACCAGATGGTATACCACCGTATATATTTAGAGACTGCCGATCTGTTCTAGCTAAGCCTTTGCTTCATATATATAACCAATCCCTGAGAGCAGCAGTATTTCCGGAAAGATGGAAGACGACTAGGGTAGTACCAGTACCGAAAGCTGGTGCCAAAGGAAACCTGGATGGTAATAGACCTATCGCAGTCCTGTCGACTCCAGCAAAAATATTTGAGTCAGCTATACAGAAAAGCGTATATCATCAAATGGGTATACAATTATCGGATTCACAACACGGGTTTCGGCCGAATAGAAGTACAAGCAGTAATCTTCTCGCGTATATGGCGGACGTGTTACCGACAGTGGACGCGGGCGGGCAGGTCGACGCAGTCTATTTCGACTTCAAAAAAGCGTTTGACCTTGTAGATAATGACATCCTACTCAGTAAGCTAGCAGGCATTGGTTTTACACCACACTTACTCAACTTCTTTGCTAGCTACATGACAGACAGACAGCAATATGTAGAATATGCAGGATACCGATCAGACACATATTTCACGAGATCTGGAGTAAGCCAGGGTAGTAATTTAGGTCCTTTGGAGTTCATAATAATGATTAATGATCTCCCCAAAATGGTCCAAGAAGCAAAATGCCTATTATTTGCAGATGATTTTAAATTATACCTACCTGTAGTATGTAAGGAGGATTGCACGAGGCTACAAAGTGATATAGATAGGGTGACTAGGTGGAGCAAGGAAAATAACTTGCAGTTTAACACCTCAAAATGTGTCACAATTACATTCTCTCGTAGCCACAACCCTATTGTACATAATTATATGATAGAAGACTGTGTACCCATGACTAGGGTCAAGGAAGTTCGTGATTTAGGAGTGGGTATGAATACAGGATTAACTTTTCGTGAACACATCATTAAATGTTGTAAAAAAGCTTACAAAAGTTTGGGTTTCATACTACGCACAGTTAATAATTTCACAAATATTTACGCAATTACTGCATTATATAATACACTGGTTAGGAGCCAACTGGAATACAATGCGATGATTTGGTCGCCGCACGAAAACAAGTACACTCTTATGCTGGAGCGAGTACAAAATAAATTTTTAAGATACCTGTACATGCGACTGTATGGAGTGTATCCAATCTATCCATTAATGTATCCAACACTGTTCATTTTAGGTATGGTAGGTTACAATGAAATCAGGGTTAGAAGGGAATTTACTCTTGCACGCTATTTGTACACAGTTCTGATAGGCAGAGTACATAACACAGGCGTGCTGGATCAGTTTGCACTCAGAGTCCCTGACCGGTACGTATATCGCAGACGCCGGCCGCAGTTACTGGCGGTACCGCGCGCGAGGACTAACTTGCTGCAGCACGCGCCGCTCACGCGCGCACTCAGAACACTAAACAGAGTCCAAGATAAAATTGACATATTTTGTTGTACTCTGAGTGAATTCACGAAGGTCGCATTATATGTAATAAGTTATAGTTAAATCTAGGTTTTTTTTTATGTAATTTTTTGTTTATTTTTTATTATTTTTATAATCTGTTGTTAGTAGGTAATAATTTTTATTAGTATTTTATTTAGGTAGGAAATGCTTTTACTTTTATTATATATTTACTTCTATTATATTCTTATTGTTGATTTTAAGAAAATTTTTTTATTAAATCTTAGGATAAGTTACTCTATCGCATTAGGAAACTGTAAAGATAGATGTAAGAGAGAATAAATAAATAAATAAATAAATAAATAAATAAATACTCATTTGCTAACGAATATGAACAATATTTGCTTGTTGATATCTTGTACGTATATCATTGATTTTACTCATTGGTCGTTAGTCGTGAGCACTCGAGACTCCCGTGTTGGATACGACGGCGTATTATTCCACCTTTATATAATTTATAAACTACCCGCTTTTATATGTTTTTTTCGTTCTATGTTTCAAATGTTACTTTTCCAATTCTAGTTAATTTACTTTTATTGGAATGCTGCATTATGACAATGAATTTAGTTATAATTAAGTTCAATCATGGAATCGATTAAAATATATTACCAAAATGTACGCGGTCTACGAACAAAAACACTTAACTTGTTTAGGAACGTATGTTTAAATTCGTATGATATTATTATATTTACCGAAACGTGGTTGGTCGATAGTATACATAACGGTGAATTGTTTGATGGCCGATATTTAGTATGGAGACGGGATCGCAATTACTGTAGCACTTCACAAACGCGTGGGGGTGGTGTGCTAATTGCTGTGAGGAATGATCTTTCGGTAGTGGAGAGGGGTGACTGGCGTAGTTCAGCGGAAGATATTTGGATCTCTATTTTACTAAAAAGATCCAGACCGCAAGTGACATATAATATAAACATTTGTGCGCTTTACCTGTGTAAAGAAAATATCGGTAACTCATATAATACCCAATTGCAAAATCTCACACAAAATATTAATACCATAATTATGTCAAATTCGTGAGATAAGTTCATAATCGTAGGTGATTTCAATTTTGGTAGTCAAGTAGATTGGAATGTTTGTAGCGACAATTGTGAGTTATTACCTACCAATTATTCCTGTCAATATATTTCTGATTTTCTCAACTCTGCTCACACCTGCAGCTTATCTCAATATTTGTATACGTAACTTAAATGGAAGACTACTAAACTTGGTTTTCTCTAATGACACTGTAGATGTTAAGGAATGTTATGAACCGTTAGCAATGCCCGGAGATATGCACCATAAACCTTTGATTATAAAGGCTGACTTTGTTGAAATACACAAATTAGTTGATAAGAAGAAAAACACTTATCTTTTTCACAAAGGTGACTACACGGCTATCAGTTCAGCTCTTGACCAGATAAACTGGTATGAGCTTTTGGGAAATGACTCTCTAGACAATGTTGTTAATCTTTTTTATAATAAATTATACGAACTTGGGGACCAGTTTATTCCCATAAAATCCACTAGACGTCCGTCACACCCTCCATGGTATAATTCTGTGTTACTAAAGGTCTTAAAAGAAAAACACGGGTATCATCGCAAGTTTAAACTTTATGGTAATTTATCCGACTACCAATCTTTTGCATTATTACGCAAAAGGGCTAATCAGTTAGAGCGGGACTGCTTTGAATCCTATATTGATAAAGTCGAATCTTCCATAACTAGTAACCCAAAAATTTTCCGGTCTTTTATAAAAAGTAGGAATAATGCATCTGCTACTTCTAATGTAATGTATTACGAAGAATCTTCTGCGAATACTGGTAAAGGAATTAGTAATTTGTTCGCTAAATATTTTAGTACTATGTTCGTTAAACCAGAATTGGAAATTTCGGATCCTAAATTATTTCCTAAGACTGATTATAATATTAACGGTATTAGCTCAATACACATCTCAGAAAAAGGTATCTTAAAGCTATTACAAGGCCTTGACATCTCTAAATCTGGTGGCCCCGACCACATACCACCAATATTTATCATAAATTGTGAGGAAAGCTTAGTCAAACCCATTAGTATAATCTTTATGCGGTCTTTAACAGAAGGAATTGTTTCACAAGTTTGGAAATCTGCCTTCATAACACCGGTATTCAAAAAAGGCGATAAGTCAAATGTCGGAAATTATCGTCCTATTTCAAAGTTATGCTTATTCTCTAAAGTTCTTGAACGAATCGTTTATAATGAAGTCTATTATGCAGTACAAAACTGTTTGGGTGAAGAACAACATGGGTCTCTTCGAAAGCGTTCAACCACTTCTAATCTCATTTCAACCTATGAATTCATCACTAAAGGCATGGAGCAGCGTGCACAGGTAGATGTGATTTACACAGATTATAGCAATTGTTTTGATCGTATTAATCATCGCGTCCTTTTACAAAAGCTATTAGCTGCGGGAATGCACGGTGACTTGTATAGATGGTTTTGTTCGTATGTAGAGAATCGGTCACAGGCTGTGATTTTGAGTGGTTACATCTCTGGTTGGTGTACAATTCCATCTGGTGTTCCTCAGGGTTCATTACTTGGCCCCCTCTTATTCGCAATATTTATTGCTGATATTAAGTCATGCTTTAAAAATTCTCTTATTCTTCTTTACGCCAATGACATGAAATTTCTTAAAACTATTCATAATCTAACAGAAGTTACACAATTTCAAAAAGACCTAAACAGGTTTTCTGATTACTGTAAACTGAATAAGCTTCAGTTGAATATCTCCAAATGTTCTCATATAACATTCACACGACAGAGATCTAGAATTGGATTTGGTTATACTCTTAATAATCAGACTATTAGCATGGTAAATCATATTCATGATCTCGGCGTAATATTTGATAGTAAATTGGTATTCGACAAACACATTGAATATACTGTCAACAAAGCATCTAAGGCTCTTGGTTTCATTTTAAGAACTTCAAACTGCTTCCGCTTTCTTAAATCTATTAAGATTTTATATTGCTCATATGTGCGTAGCCATTTAGAATATGCGTCCCAAGTATGGAACCCACAATATAAAGTTTACATAGCTCGTATTGAAAGTATACAGAAAAAATTTATGAGATACCTCGACTTTAAGGCACAAAAACACTCAGCCAATTATCTTTAAAGATGTAGGAGATATCATTTTTTGCCGTTAGAATATAGACGTAAAGTCAATGGTATTTGTTTCCTGGTTAATATAGTAAATGGATCTATTGATTCTCCTGAGCTACTTAGTCACATAATGATTCGGACCGATTTAATGAGATTTAGACAGCGACCCTTGCTATATATACCTCTTGCTTCAACGAATTATAGAAAAATTCCTTCTTTCTGCGTAGCGCAATGGAATTTAATAAGTTTTCATCTGCTGTAGATATTGACCTATTTTCCACTAGTTCTAAATCTGTAAAAAAAGTGATGAACAGAGAATTTTTCATTCCCAGCTGCGACTAGCATGACTCAAGTTGCTCATTGACTCATTTTTTTCTGGTTAATGTTTTTGCATTTTTTTGTTATTGTTTTTGTAATAGTTTAAGTATTCCCTAAAGTATTTTTAAATTTGTATAAAGTTGGAAGAAAGTAATATGTGGAGGCTTGTAATTAGCAATTTTTATCACCATTTTGTAACTTTACGAAGATATTAGTCTGTAAGCCTTCCTAAAAGAATTAAATAAATAAATTAAATAAATAAATAAAATAGTTTTAAGTTACTTTAAGAGTAGAAGAATTTTTGTTTTTAGAATAATTAATATATGGGAAAATCATAATAACAAAGCAGTGGTAGATATAGTAAAATAAATAATATTAGCTATAGTGTCATTATCTAGGGAGAAAACTGAGAAATACGTTTATATGCATATTAAGCGCTGCCCGAATATCATCTTAATCCTCGCTCAGTAATCTATCCATAGGGTTATGCTTATTTCTATGCCATGTCATAGATTTCGTAATGAATATATCTGTTTCCATAAGAAATGACCAAACAACATAGTTAACGGATTAGTAAGCTGAAATGGCAGTGGATAGGTTGAAAAAACTGACAACTGATGGGAAAGAAAAGTTCTCGTGTTGAAGCCGTGTAGAGGTAAAAACAACTTAATATTTGGACGTGGAGAAAAGAATAAACAGTCGTGAGAATATAAACTTCAAATTTGATCGCCATGCTCTCGATTATTTGTTTTGAAAGTCTATCATTATTTTAAAATTCAAAAGGTGCTTTTCTACGATTCAATATTGCCATTTCTCTTTTTTTATATATATTTGAAAGTTTAATTAGTTTGATTACTAATCTTATTGATTATTTTTACTAAAGTTGTAATAATTATGATAAATTATTCTGTTCCTGTATATCAAAAACAGACTGGACTGAATTCCTAATTTGTGTGATGCTTTTGTATGTCCTATCGTTTTAGGAAAAAATATCGCACAGATTGAGCATTTTATAAGTGAAAATAATAATCATTTTTTATATTTACGCCAATCCTACAAATTGAATCAAAATAATTTTACACATTTTATTGTGTTTAATTTAAACTTCTTTAAAAAAACGTAAAATTCGCAAAAAAGCAATTTTTAGCAATGATCAACCAACCATCGTTATATTGTATTAAGTAAATTGGAAAAATATTTAATATCCCCAAACCCACTCGTCGTTCTAATAAATATAGTATTGATCCATTTACCCACCATTTATTATTTACTATTTTTGGATATTTATCCTACAAATCTCTATAACGGTACGCGGCTAAAATTAGTTGCTACGAATAATGTGGTAGACGCAAAGATTGTCACCGGTTGTGATGGAGTTTTATTTTATGAATATCGTTATTGCCATATGATGAGATGAGTTCAACTTTCTGGGCATGCAGGCACATATGTATGAGTATAGCTTGAAAGAGGTCAGAGTCTAAAGTGGCACGTGCACCATTCTTCTTTCATCGCAATGTAAAATTTGTGTAAAGACCAAATTTATACTTTAATAAATTATTATATTTAGTTTTAGGGAAGGTTTATAACCCCCTCTAGATCCGCACCAAAAGCGCGCGTAAAAATCCATTGCTGGGCATGATGCTCTTCTGTTGTGGGGAGGATTCGTACGGTCCAACCATATATTTCTGCTTCGTGTTTGACAATTATAAAGATTGTGTTAATTCAAGCATTCACAATAACCGTGACTGACGCGAATTCATTAACATTGCACACCCTTATTATACTTGTAGGGGTTTTAACAGCAAGGGAGTTATTTTTAATAATAAGCGTGACAATTGCACACATAGTCCATCTGACGGAAAGTGGATGTTATTGCCCATAGATATCTACATTTATCCTTAATTAAGAATCAAAACGCAGATACGTTGCCCCACCCGAGGAATAAGATAAAATGTTTTGGTTCCATTGGTAAGAGTCTCCGTTGTTTTATTGGATTTGTTCATCTGATCTTTGTGCTCTTATATTTCATGATTCTAGGTTTGATTGTTCGATGAATGAAATACCCGATCATTCACGTGTTGCTTTTTCTTACGAACCGGGTCACTCGGATCGATGATTCAAATGGGGCATTTCGGTTTTCAGTATTATGTGAGACCTGCTCGATTATGTCGGTCGACGGACATTACTTATACTCTTTGGTCGTAAGTCCTGTCAAACTTTAGAGCCGGAACGTTCAAAAAATGTTATTGCAATAATCATTACTTTGATGCAACCCAGGTTAAATGAAGGAATCATTCACGATAGACACATATTTAAAACGATGGATTCTATTTTTCCGCCACCACGAGATCCAAAGGTATTATAAAACTACTATGTACTAATCCCCAATTACTATGAAACATATATATATGTTCTTCATACGCAATTTTTAAATAATAAATAATACATACATATTAAGTATACTTTTATACGAACATATAAATAATTTATAATATCGAGCCATAGATGAGCAGAAACATTTAAACTGAAGAAGAAAGGTAGTGGTCAGACACCATTCTCTTAAATTTTGCAACAGAAGTCGGTTTGCTAATAAGTGGACGTAATTTACTCCAAAGCCTTAAGGCCTCAGCGGCGAAAGACTGAAACAAAAATTTGGTACAGCGAGGAAAAACACATAAGTCAGTTCCCTCGGAGGACTGCAGGCTACGATTGTGTGAAGAACTCCAATACTCAAACTTGAGTTTCGGGTATTGGGGAGTGCATGGATCATATAAGATGGTAAATGGCTTGCGAAGAAGTCTGATGCATGTACGCAGTGTATAGGGAGCTGTTTAGAACCATTTATCGTATTTAATTTAAGAAATTTATTTACCGACATTTCGGGTGCTTTACAGCACCAATGGTCACGGAGGGGACTGAGGTGTTTGACATCCCGGTGTCATTGTTAGCCCGGATGCCTTGTTTTAGAATACACGAGTATAATTTTGGTCCGATCTACGCAGAACGAGCTTACAGTATCTTAAAGTCTTGCAATGGTATGCTTGGTTTTGGATTTAATTTTATTAATTATTGGATCCCAAGCAGATGGTAGCACCTATCCATCTTCTCTGTTGAAGTTAGAATGTTTTTTTTTAATTTCAATAGCCAAGCAAATCACCCTTACTAACAATCGGTGTATTATACGAGGATTTATGGTCTGGCAAATCTAATGTAATAGCGGTGACGATCTTAAACATGTGCACAGACTGCAGACTTTTCGGAGCGTCGGTGCTTTATATCAGCCATATTAAGCACTGACTAAAATCCATAAAATACTTTTAAATATGTATTCTTCGCGTAAATATAAGAAATAATTATAACAAGATAATTTTTTCGAGTGTTAACCCAGGCGCCTGTGCAACTCTTACACACAATGTGTTTTAGTCATAGCTTTTCACATATTATAAGTGTCTGTTTTACAAATACCAACTACTATTAATTTAAAAATACCAAATGCTATTCCTTCTATTCTAATGTTTTCAAAAACAGAAAATAAATTTAACTTTGTATTATTAAAACAAGTAACCAGAAGTTTCAGGCTGCTTAATTTTAGGCTAAGGGACAAAATTAAAATACATTTATTTATTTTGCAAAATGTTTAATAAAGGCATAATTAAATATTATTTATATAAACCGCTTAATTTTTTCGTAACACAAAGATGGCTGTGGTAACAGAATATTTAATTTTAGGGGCAATTAAAAAATCACGTTCACTTTACTCTACTGAGGAGCAGATTAGACTTAGTCGCCCAATGCGAAATAATTCTCGGATTAGTTAAATCAATATTTAACAAATACTTTTTCAGTTTCATTTCACATCCAAGTTAGTTTATTTTTACTTATAATAAGTCAGTGCTTGACCACAATTCCACCTGGTGGTAAGTGATGTTGTGGCACTAAATGGTAAATCGCACTGTCTTAGCGCAATAAAAGCTTCTTCACTCTTGCCTTGAAGACGCCCAGATTGTATTCGGAAGGAAACATAGACGCTGACAAATAATTCCACTCCTTTTCTGTACGCATTACAAAATACGAAGTAAATCATTTGTTTGTAACGCGCGGAATATTGCAACAATGGGGTGCAGACATGAACTTGCGTTTTATATAAGGTAAGAAGCTGCTGAGCATAATGTGTACTACATTTAATGTTACTACATATTTTGACCCCGAATCTTTGATAGGCTGAAAAAAACTGAGTGAGCGGGCACGCAGCCTTGTGGAACATCGAAATTCACATTTTAGACATCACTAGTTTGATTGGTAGTTGGATGTCTTAGAGCGATCGCTTTTAACTGGTCACGAGGCATTCCATTTTGAGTGAACATATCAAAAAATTATTCTTAATCGTGTGAGGTATATTTTTAAGCGCATGTTAATCGTGTAGTAGAGTTTAAAGAATATCCACTACGACATATCGTCCCGTGGGGGCCTTAAGAAGCGACAGAGGGATACTGAAACAGGAAATCGGCAGTAGCATCTGTCTGATAAAAACTTATGTGTTTAAAAAAACTATGGTTGGTAACCTGCCTACTAAGCGTGGCACCTATGGCAAATATAATATATATATATATATATATATATATATATATATATATATATATATATATATATATATATATATATATATATATATATATATATATATATATATATAATATAATTATGAGTTTTTTATGTTTTATGTTGAGTATACTAGGTGTTTATCAGTCAGCATCACTTACAATGGTGTAGAATGTGTGCTCGTTTGTATCCTTTACTCATAAAAGTATGTATGTACTGTGTACCGTCTTAAACGTCTAAACGCCGGTAACACATATTCGTTCGTATTCAGGGGTTGAACGCAACTTTTTATTAATTTTATAACTTTATTACGTGGTATAATATGGAAAAACTCCTACGCGAGGAAAATAAATACCGTAGTTACAGTAAATTTACATGTATACCGTATAATATTTTAATTTATTTTCCGACCGCGACGTATATAGGGGTATAATGGATTTACCGCAATTACGGGTAGTCAGGCTTAATGAGTAAAGTTTCATTGTTAGCAACTTTGTAAATGCGAAATCACTAAAGCTATTATGATACGTGTCATTAATAATAGACGTGTATGTAATACGATAAGGATCTTATTAAGCAATTAAGTTATTATTGAGGTTTTCTTATTCCTTGCGATATATAGTAAAGTTGCGGAAGTAAAGTTGTAAAACGAACATGCAGTTGACGTGATGGTAAATGTATGCTGTTGCACAAGACCTGCATCTTTCCTCAATTAAGATTTAAAATTTAAATCCTTGTAACTCCTGAGGAGAAAAATACAGTGCTTCGTTACAAAGTTAAGGAGGTCTCCACTTCTCGTCACGTACCAAATGAAACACATTATAATAAACTGCTATTTTAGTATTCTGTGTTGATATTCCGGTCAAGCCGATCCATTTGTGTAACAGTCATAATACGCTGTAGCGTGGCTCTATTAAGTTTAAAACAATATAATTTAAAAAATATGTTTGTAATTTCCATTAATAGTACTCTCTTTCAACAACCGTTATTACACCTATTTTTTTAATTGCTAATACAGGCTGGTTCTTTAAAATTCTGTTTGATATGGCAGGTTTACTTCTTATAATATACTACCTTACTCATAAAAATTGTCATTAACTATTGTTTAAATTTTATCTCTCTCTCTCTCTCTCCCACTTTCTTTCTCTCTTTTCACTTAACAACAAAAAAAACATACTTATTTTATCGAGACAAGTAATACAAAGATAAGCAAGCGATAATTAGCGATTTTAAATAAAGCTTATATGTTTAATGTTAAATTGAGCAAACAATACAAAACAAATGTTACATATGTATGTATATATAACCTACCTATAGTAAACGTTTTAAGCTTGTAAACGATAAAGCCACAAACGAGCCGCTAATGACTCCATCGAGTATTTCTGCAAATACAGGTATTGAGAATTACAAATCGTTCCACCCACATAAAGATGAAACGTTTTGAAGCCACACTCATTAATCAAATTGCGTACATACATGGGGGCATACAAATCTCGGTCATTAGTCGTACCATCTCGTAACATGAACAAAAACTCTAGTATATTCTCAATATTTGAAGAATGTAATTTGAACTAATTAATTCCAATTAATATAAATTCTTTATTATTAACAATTTTAAAACTTATTAGCTAATATCCCAGCTAAGTTTACTTGGCGGTCAAACATCGCTTAGTCTATTTCTGTCTATTATCTTCGGTAGTGTGTCTTTTCTAGGGTATTAGGGTAAGGGATTAGTAGTGAACGAAATAGAGGGATGGCGGGAGGTACTTTACAAATTTGATTAAGACACAACATTCT
Organism: Parnassius smintheus behrii; assembly: GCA_036936625.1. NCBI lineage: Eukaryota > Metazoa > Arthropoda > Insecta > Lepidoptera > Papilionidae > Parnassius > Parnassius smintheus. The sequence continues at coordinate 17,136,935 of JAUPFT010000009.1, read as the reverse complement.
TTATTTTCAAATGGCTCTAAGCTAATTAATTTTAATATCTTTATTTAACTATTTTTGCTGTTATGTTTACCAGGGAACTGCGAGTGCCTTGCTGACTTTTAAAAAGGTGTTTTGAAGGTTTTTAAGTTGTATTGACGCAGAAACATCTGGTGGTGGCTTCCAAAAAGAAATCGTGTGAGGAAGAGAACTTCTGGTAAATAGCACAGTAGTGGCTTGCCAAGCATTCATATGATGCGGGTAGTATTGCAATATCTGTTTCAATGTGCGATGGTGGAATTTGGCGGCTGGATCGAATCAGTATAATTCCTGTGAGAAATTTTCGTGGCAAATGCTAAAGAAAATGAAAAATTTAGTCCTACAGAGAAGTCCGAGCGCGCGATTAAATACTGTTTTCGTCTCGGCCCAGAAATAAAAACAGTATTCAAACGTAAGTCCGAACTAAAACGTTAAACGTACATTAAAAATGGAATTAACGGAAGTTGTTGTACCCGGAGCAAAATTGAAACTTCAATTTTCTTCAAAATTCAAGATAACCTTGTCCGAGATTTACGAGTAAAACTATGGCTGGCATGCCGTGATTAATCTGTTTCAGGTAATAAAAATGTATTCGTATAAAGGTAAGTTGTCGGTGACAGATCTTTTTTTTCTACAACTTTCAGTATATTTTAACCGTTGAACTTCAACATCCTCTTCTGACCGACTTTCTGCATAACAGATATTCACCATTACTATTGAACCTCTCTCCAACTGATAGTCCACTGACAGGCTAATTGTGATAAGAAACTCCAAAATTATTGTTATCTGTGCACTCAGAGATAAAATTAATTTTTACTGAGCCTATTCATAGTTAGTGGTACTATTAATATCGGTACTATTTATTTCAGTTCATTAATTTTCGGTAATACTCCCAAGCCTTCGACGTTTACGTACAGCATAATTTAAATCCTCTTCGACATATCTCCGCTTTTTTACGATCTTTGCAAATCTAAAAAAACACAATCAATTAATTAAACAATTTTCAATATTTTACATTACTTCACATACGCACGCGCGTACATGTGTGCACACACACGTGTGTTATCATTTAGTCCTCAGGGGTGACTACGTATCACCATGATTTTAACTATTGATCTGGGATCAATATTTGTTAACTACGAGCTCGTTCTCATCGAGCTAAGAAGAAGGTTATCCTCGGAGTTTATCTGCGTGATAGACTTGAAAAAGAGAATAAATAGGAAGATTGCAGTAGAATCCGAGTAGCTAACATAGCCGAAAGGATTATAAGGCTGAACTTGCAATTAGTTTGCCATATATCTCGAGAACCGACAACCGATGGCGGAAAACATATTTTTAACGTGGTTGAGCCATGCTGCAGCTATATTATGGTTGAAGCACGAATAGGTCAGCTCGACCGGGGCTGGAACATGCTCTCACAGAATACCAACATAAAATTACTGCGTAATGCTGCTGGGTTTCATATGGTGAATTTAGAGAATCGGGGACCCTTTTTAATGAAATGGAGGCATCCATCTTAGTCATCAGGGGTGATAATGCATCTACATTTTGATTCTAAACTGAGGATAAATGTAGATGTCTACGGGCCCAAACAGCCACTTACTATCAGGTGGACTATGTACTCGTGTGCCACCCTTTTTCTATAGAAAAAGAAATGTTCTTCAGTAAAAATTTCATTCCGGTAGACGAAGAGTAGGGCGGCCCCCCAATAGATGAAGTGACATCCTGCTAAGTTATGTAGGATGTCGATGGATGCAGGTCACTCAAGACCATGCATAGTAATCATTCTTTGGAGGAGGCCTACTACATTCAGCCTTGTGAAGAGCTGTAATGACAATGTTGATGGTGATATATTAATAAAGTGGTCGCACCAAAATTGTATATATTTTAATTGGTTAAGGGTGAGAAACCAGCACATAGTTCACCCGATGGTAGGTGGATGCTGTGTCCCTTAGACTTTTACATCTATACTCCGATGGTAAAGATTTGTTGTAGCTCTAGAGTTCATCTTAATCAGATGGTAGGCCTCGTTTCTGGTAAAAGGAATCTCCAGTTCTGTACACTCCTTATACGAAACAAAGCAGCATTAGGCTGCTACTTAACGCTTATATTTCGTGAGAGCGAGGTTCTACACTGGTTGGGTTGACCCATTCATATTCCAAAATTATTTTATTTGCACAATGCCTCTAGCACGTAGTACAAAATATGTTGTGGTGTATTAGCGTTAAAGATTAACAAACATCCACGTAAGGAGTGGAATTTGTGGCACGTAGTTACCAATATCTGTCCCTGATCAATGGTCAAAATCATAGTGATGCGTTGTTACCCCTGAGGACTAAATGACATAACACACACATATACGCGCGCGCGTATGAGTTTGTGTGTATAGTATGTATGTGGATGGGGTGTGGAGGTCGGTGCAAACACGGTATATATGGATAATTAATACATCAAATAATGAGTTTCGGAATAGATTCGAGATATTGTAGCAACTTAATAATATTTATTGTTTACGCACATATATTTTTATTTTTTACAACAATAGTAATATTTCGAAGTGGTTCACCACCGTCATAGTTCACAAAGCTCAATGCTAGGCTAGTCCTCTATCAATGTGACAGACGTTTAGCATTTTGACGATGCTGCTTGTCGCCGGTCTGATTATTTTACGCATGACATAAACGAGATCGTTATAACATCATCTATCGGAATTCTTAAGAACTATACTATATAGTATATTTCATCGTCGCATCTTACGACACCCATGGGAGAAAATAGAGGTAATGAGATCTCTTACTTCGCCACCATATCGCAGAAAGTTGAGAGTGGTGCTTGGGCATAATTTACTAAGACAATATACATTTATTTATGAGATTGTCTATTAAAACGATGATCAAACGATTACTTCTTTATTTATACGATTATCGTATGGCTTAGTGCCAGTAGGTTAAGGTGTGGCTAGGGTGGTTCTTAGGCCACCCTAAATCTGCGTATATTACAATGACAAAAATTATAATATTCAAAAAATTCACCTTTTTAATTTTAAATATTATTATTGGACCAATAAATATTTCATGTATACGATTAACGTATGATTTGATTTATATTAAAATTAAATAACAGGTATAATCTTAAAACATTTAATATTTAATTTACATTTTTGGCAAGCTATGACTTTAGCATGCTAATTTTACTATTTCGCTACGGAACTCGCTATACCCTAAGGAATCTTGATTCTATAGCATCAATGTAAAGACTCCTATTGAATGCTTCTCAGCAATAATGTGAAAAATAGATGCCGTTTGCGAGATACTTCCAGTAGCTTTCAAAGTTCGGAATCAAATATATTTTATTTTCTATACTGAATTACTGAATGAGTTTATATTGTTACTATAAATATTAATCATCTTAAATAAACTAATAATATTTTTACAGAAAACATCAACTAAAAACAAAACTACAATGTAATAAAACTTTTAACTATCTTAGAGAGACAAAATAGTCAAATTTAATTTCAATATAAATTAAAACAGAGAAATGATGAATTTACTCATCTTGTAAACTAGGAATGGTAGATAAAGAATAACGAGGTCATTTAGTCTTTTATGGCAATTATTTTAGTATCAAATAATCTATGTATTTAATTTATTTACTTATTAAACGAAGACTTCATAAAACTGAATTTATTCTGTACTTTTACTTCATCCAAAGAAGTGTTAAAAAATCGCACCTTCTATAAGAAACGTAAAAAACAATGTTTGTACGATTATAAAAAATAGAAAGGGTGTATATCTCTATACTTAACTTTTATTCCTTCCCATACTCGTATTTGTGCAGTGCCACTGATAGTATCTGCTGGAGACAAGAAGGCTGGTTATTTGTACTCAAAGGGTAAAAAAGTATAGCAATTCAGTGAGAAAACGGAGCTTGTGTACTTGATACTATAGTACGGGGAGTAGGGCTGTTAAATATAAAATAGTAATAATTGGTTTTTACTATTTTTTGTTTTGTGGTTAAAATAAACTATATACTAAATAAAATGTCTTTAAAGGATTATATTCCACCTCATATAAATAATCCAACTTAACATAGACGGAACCAACAATCTTTCTCAAAGCAAGGCTTTTCACTTTAGAGAAGAGACAAAAGTGTAATACTCCTTTGTAAAAAGTCTAAACATCTTTGTTTTCAAAAATAGAACACGGTAGCAGGGAAACAAAACACATTCGTATTCATGCAAAAGGCGCAAGGTTTAAACGTTTGAGCGGTAACCTTTTCATGCGGCGAGTTATGTAGACAGTGTCTGCTGTGTCCCTGTGTGCTACGTCGCTACAGGCAGTCAGTGTGCTACGAGACGCGCTACGGATTGGACTCGCGTTTCGTGCTACGCGAATCCAAAAATCGTGACTCGTTGTGAAGACGGTGAATGAAATATTTAAATTGTATTTTTGGTTGTGATCAATTGTGGATGAATGTGAACGCAATAAGTTATAGGATTTTGTAATATGCAATAACACTTTATTAGATAAAATAAAATATACAAAATATATTCTGGTGACATAAAATCATTTTCTTTAATATAAACGTGAAGATTACAATATTCTTTAAACACACACGTAAAAACTACTTTTTTTATTGTTTTCTGTAGAAATCATAAAAACGATAGACTTGGTGACCAATTGATAAAAAAATATTAAAATAATAAATTTAGAGCAAGTTCTTATAATATTTATTTATTACCGGATGTCATATGAATACATTAATATTTTTACTATGAATAAGCAACTTAATATATTAGATAACAAAAGTATTGAAATACTTTGTAAATGTTTCATTTTGTCCTAAGTTTTTATATTTTCATATTTATCAAAAATATTTTGCTTAAATAATATATACTCGTATGTCAAGATCGTGTCAAGTGTAATTCCGTAGTTTGTATCGGAAGTTTATGTATGTACGTACGAAATCATAAATTTTATGGTGATTGCTCTTAGTTTTTTTATTTTTTTATTTATTTTTACGTAATTTACTGAACTTTTATAATAGTGTGGAACTGTTCGTAAACAACTAATAGTTCTAAGTTGTGTTTATTGTTCTTTGTTTTAATGATCTACTGTTAAAGACAAAAGTACTTTTCCTATTTGCAAATTACCTAAATATCAAAACCGTAATATTATTTCCTTAGAAAATATATAAAATCACAAAATAATTTGAGTTTGGGATAGTCAAACCAGCTTCTGTACGCCAAATTGTGATAATTATTGAAAATAAGTACACATAATATTTTTATATCTGAATTCCTTTCAAGTATTTTATAAATTATTATTTTCAAAATCGTTAAAAAATATGTAATTAGTAAATCTAATTAAATAATTACAAACAATATGAAAAAAAAAGTACGAGTGAAACAAATGAACTAATCAGTGGTGAAAAAATGCGGTGTTTTGAGTGACTATAAAGAAAAAATTAATGTAAGCGAAATGAGGACCGGAAAATCTTGTTTTTGGACTATGCTACAAGCTTTAGCATTTCTACCTACAATGGCTTTAAAAGGTAAGTAATAGGCAGTCTAAATAAAAAATATCATTACAGATTATCGTAGTCCAATGTTGAACATAGGTTTCCTCCTTTAATTTTCTTTAGGGGATATTTACCATAGTTCCTACGATTGGTGGGCGAGTTTCTCATAACTTTGAGTTACCATTAGGAAGACGCTGCTCCTTTTTCAATTTCTCGCTGTCGTCATTAACGAAATCCATGGGATGATATAAGGTAGTGGATTTTTCTACAGCAAATTTCAAGAAATTTTACAACACAAGAAATTATATTAAACGTATAATAAAAATTAATAATATCATATCTCGTTTCTAAAGGGTAAATATGCTACCATAAAAACTTGTCTTCATTTATTTTTGAATTGTATTGTATGGATTTTTACTTATGTCGGTCCACATTCTATCAACTGATTGTCTTAAGAATTAACAAAGCTATGCTTTGTGTGCGTGGTGGAGTTACGCTCTGGCTATGTTACGGTTGTAGCACGAAGCTAACCCAGCTCGACTAAGGTAAGACCACGCTCTTACAGAATAGCAGCTTAAAATTGCAGCTAAATGCTTTCGTATGGTGAGTGTATAAAACCCGAGACCCTTTTTACAAGAAATGAGGTATTTTATCTATGTTCTCAGATGTGACAACACATCTGCATTTTGATTAGTAATCAAGATAGATTATAGATATAGATTATTGTAGATATATACGGGCCACAACATGCTCATTTGTGACCCTTGTTCTAAAGAAATGTTGCAGCTTATAATGGGAACTATGACTGATGGAGGAAAAAGCACGCTCAGAATACTAGCGTGAAACATCATCAATGTGATCTTTTGTCACCCATACTTTCTTAAAAAATATTTTAGTAATACAATAAAAGATTTTTCTTGAAGTTTTCTTTTAAGAAGTACAAGAATAAAGCTCGGGCAGCATATTCTTTTACCTTACCTTTACAAACATTATTACATTTAGCTAATATTACAGATTAGCAACGTATTTAAATTTTAAATTGTTTTATTTTGGTCGACGTAAAGCACTTATGAATGTCAAAATCTTTGCTGAAACTGTTTGAGTGCTGAAAACTAGCCATGATACAATTCAGAGTAGTTCTAAGATTTTTTTAAAACAAAACTACTATAAAATATGTATTTTTTAATTTTATTAACATAAATATTACCAGACTAATTATTTAACAGTTTTTAATTTGCAAATAAGAGAATAGATATTTAAAAGTTCGTGAGTTGTAAAAGAATCCGTCGGTCATATTCACCCCGCGGTTGTGGTAGACTATAGGAAATACAAAAAAATTCTTATGGCTTCCAATAGTTGGCTGTATGCCATCTCGTTTATATCAGACGTAAAATATCTTGATCGGCGAAGAGCAGCAATTGCTTTACTAATTATTCCACTCTTTTGCTGTACTCTTTACTCTTAATCTATGCGTGAGGCCTATGTTCGGCAGTAGACTTTAATAGGTTTTATCGGTAACAGTTGCTGCACGCATTAGAAACTGAGAATTAAACCGTTTGGTTTGAATGTCGACAACAAAGGTGTGGAGACTAGCCAAGCACCTGGTTGTCCGCTGATGGAACGGAAAGAGAGGAATCAACTCATGAAAATCTAGCGCACACTGTAAAACAACGAAAAGTGGGCTAATTTTCACTTGTGCTCGAGACTGGTAACAATGGTTTTACTCGTACTAGTCTCACCAATAAGTGCGGTATAAAGCGCCTTTCTATTGAGTCCAAGCCGGTAGGTGGCATTTTGTAGCACCAGTTCATATGTGGCAGTAATATCTCGTGCTACTGCCGTAAAGTATTGCCAAAATTTTGCAAGGAGACCTGACTTTTTTGCAGCTGCTTTGAACATGGACTCATAAATTACCTAAAGTTCAGGTTATAGGAAACCTCAATGCCCCGCAAATGACGTTGGAACAGCTGCATCAACCTTCTATTTTACGCTGATAATTTTATAGAAATTGGTCCATCCCCAGTCGACGTGACCGGATCTTTGCTTTGCTTCAACGATAATTTAGTTGCAGAATGACTCTAATACTCGTAAAATATTAGCAATCGCTATACTAAAACCATGCAGCTGCAAGAGATGATTTTATATCGCTGTGTATCGAAGACCATTTCACCTCTTGCGACACCCACGTAACGAATTATAGAGATGTATTCTCTAAAGCTGTCACAATTCGACATAATATAATCAATCATCAAAACCGCGCGGTTGTCACATATTCATATTGAGATTTAAATGTGAACAAATAAACAGTGTGTATTAAATGAAATAAAAAAACAATATCTCTTACCGCAACAATACTTCTCTACAAACTTACGTACGGATGCACCTTGTATGTATTGACATTCAGTATATCAAATTATGCATGCAAATATGAAACATATCGGACGTTCTAAGTTAAGCAAAGGATAAAGGCTATATACTTTCCAATGCTGGGTACGGTCTCTTCTGTTATTTTAGTGGGTGCCCTGCTGTAGTATGTGTTCGAAGACTTTACTTGTGCTCGAAATATTGTTATTCACAGATAAAGAATACTAACTTCACTGCTCAGCGTATGGTAAATCAGTATGCTTAATACTAGATACTACATGCTAAATATTTATTCTAACTTTTCTTTTAATACCGTCAGTTACCACAATTCATCCGTAACCGTTAAAACTTTTCGTGAAGGTTTCATAAAATTTATTTTACGTAAAATTCAGTTTACCTTTGAAACAGTTTTCTGCATTAGCATTCGGTGACAGGTGCGAACTGCCACCGTTGCCTTTGTGTGACGTTCTCTGTTACAATACGCAGATTTTTTTTATTTAGCTGTTTTTTTAAAGCTGTTTTGAATTGTGGTTACTGGATATGGCTATTGTATTCCTTGAAAAATGATGATTGCGATAATATATTATCAATTTTGATCAATTTCATTATGATTTACAAAATTAAGCTTACGTTAAAAGATTATTTTGAAATATACTATACGTGTTAGAGAGATTTCATGGTTACAACACAAATAGATCGATTTGTTGGGGAGGGCCGTTCTCACAGTATACCAGCGTAAAATAGCAGCACAGTGGTGCTGTGTTTCCTATAGTGAGTGTGGAAAACCAGTGACTTTTTTTTGCTGGAAACGAGACATTCTATATTAGTCCTCAGGTGTGACAACTCACATGTGTTTTGATTCTTAATCGAGAAAGAAGCAGATGTCTATGATTTACTTAATTTTAACCCATAAAAGTATTTTATAAATAAAGTTGTGTTGTGGTATTAACAAAATGTGTCTCATCCAATTAAAATTTTTTGAACAAACATGATTTATTCAAAGATATTGTTAAAAATATATATCACGCTTGAGTAACTCACCAGTACGTTCAATGATCCAAATAATTTAGAGCTTGTTATTACGTCTTAAAATTAACTTAGATAAGACAAAGATCATGTGTGATGTCCATGACATTCGTTTACCGGTAGATGTTGGAAGCACAACGCTCAAATTTATTTGCCTTAGACATATTTTCTAATTAGGTAAGACCAGCTTCCAACCGAAAGGTCAATCGCTGGATTCAACTCGGCTGGACTTTTTCCGTTTGATTCGGATACGTACGAGACACATCTTCTCGTCACGTTTACCTCAAAACCTGAAAACAAGAGAAAACAAGAGTGTACAACCAGTGGGTGTTGCTAATGACGACATAAGTATATCAAAAGTGCTCTTTCACTGCTGGCCGGCCGATGGAGACCTTGAAATAAAGATATCCGCAGTAGAATCAAAATTAACGATATATAGTTATATAGCTTGAAGAACCGTGATTCAATGGTGAAGGAAAGTTCTTGAGTGGCAACCTCATACCGCAAACCACGTGTAGAACCTACATTAGACAGATGTATGATCTAGTTAGCGACGCAGGAAGGTAAATAAAGGGCGATGTAGATAGTAAATAAGCGAAACATTTACAATATTTGCAATTGTTTAATAAATATGAACCTACCCCAGGGGTCAAACTGAATTTAGGTTATTATAAATTTTGGAAGTAGGTAAGAAGTTTAAAGGTTGTTTAAGGTCATGTGCGCTGTGAACTTTAGTTTCATTAAGAATGAAGTAAAATAGCACAAACGGGGTCTCAAGTTCTTCTCCTCATCATACCGACCTATGACGAATTTAAAAATTCGTAAACTGCGATTCTACGGGTGCTCGGATCAAAGTAACTTTTAAGCTTTTGTAAAACAATTAATTGTATTAGAAAAGAACAATTATTTTTAAATAAGAATATTTTTTATTTAGCTAGATGTATTAAGTATAATTGCCTGCTCTGTTGATCTAGAGGTATTGTGTTTTTCTGACAAGAAATTTTCGCCAGCGGCCCGGAGTGATGATTTTGGCGGTGTTTCACCCCGTTCCTAGGAAAGCTCATAAAGCGGTTGGTCCTGCACCTGATACCTCTTCGGACGTATCAGATTACCATCCCATCAAACAATAAGAGTGAGAAAATTGGGAATGCACCTGTGTTCGCGCATACACTTGGGCACTATAATATTGTCTAGCAAAAATGGCTTGTTTCCATTATTACACTATTATTAAAGTCTTTAGATTTTTTAATAATAATTTTCCAATATATAAAGTAAATTGTTATTAAAATTTTCACTGGGTCTGTGTTTGGTTCTTTCCTGGACAATGTTTTATATCGTAATAATAAATAAAGTTAAAGGAAAAATAACTTTTAATAAGTTTTACTAGAAAATTTGGAATAAATAATATTCTATACTATTTTAGTATATTAAGTATACAAATTAAGTATACAAATCGTAATAATAAATATAGTTAAAGAAAAAATAACTTTCAATAAATTTTAGTAGAAAACTTAGAATAAATAATATTCTATACTATTTCAGTATATTAAGTATACAAATAGACCACGGTTAATATTAATAAATAGGTTAATTTATACATAAGGAAAATAAAAGTTACCGGAGGAGAACGAACTGAACGCGTTTGTGTATTTAGTTTTCACAGAGGTGTAAAGCAAGTCGATATACTATATATCTTTGTATTTCGCTTAATAATGTAACAAACGTGATAACTCGTTCTTACGCTAAAAAATATGACGTTGTTTTGAATTATACATAATTCTTTAATGAAAGAAAATCGTGTGGAGGCAACGTAAGAATATTCAATACCCTTAATTACGTCATACGAGGCAACAGACAGAAAATGAAAATTAAGATGTACATAGCCTCCCTAATAACAACTGAATATAATAAATAAAAATGCGATTGCCAATGGCGTATTCTCCCCTAATGAGGAAAATTATGGAAAAGGCTTTTTTCAGCAGTGGTCTTTTTACATGCTGTAATGATTGAATGATAGTGAATAACTGGGCTAGTATCTATAGCTAGTAACAGGCATTTATAATAAAGGCAATGTAGACTTAGTAGTCTATAATAAACGAAATAAATAAGCAAGACCTATGAAAAGGAGCATTGACAATCCGTCCTGACAGTGAGGAATACTTGTTACTAGTAATGGAACGTCACGGGCAGATAAAAAGTAAAGAAAGTTAGTTGTAGCTTATATACGTTCCACTCCTAAGCACAGCTCTTCTCTTATTTTTATCACTAAAAGTAGTCTCTTCCAGGTAATAAAAAAAAAACTTATAATACGTTATATAAATTCATACATTAAAAGTTCTTAAATGAAGTACCAACTTATGAGTTATTTATAAAAGTTCACTGGTGCGAGCGGAGATCGAACCCGAGCCACTTGCATATTGTGGAATTTACGGTGACGCTCTTAAACTCTGATACAATATATGATTATTGTGTCAGGTAAATCCTTAAGATTATTTAAAAATGAAGTACATTACATGTGAAACAGAAAAAAGGCGCGTAATTATCTATATTACTTTAAAATTAAAAAAGCTTTAATTTTACAGTGGTACTTCTTGATAAAGTTACATTCATCATTATGTACATTAATTAGAATACGGGATTGTAATCCCAAAGAAAAGTGCTTACAGTGCAACCCTTCTTCAACAGAAAAATTCGCAGTCACTAAGACGAATTGTACGTGGGATAAGATGCCTTTATTGCAACCCTGATGTTCAATTACATGTATTTGTATGTTTTTGTTTAGATCACATATTCCCTTATTAGTTAATCTCCCTGAGATTCCTGCCCTAAATGCCAGGCTTGGCACGTGGGTTGAAACCACAATCCTTTTTTCATTATTATTGATGTCTTGTCTTATTATAATATGCCTTATTTCAATACAACCTGTTTTCCGCAATTTAAAAAAAATCTTTTTCAGATTCCCAGACTACCAACAAGAAGATAACAGAAGAACCAGAGTTTGAGCGGCCTATTGGCAACCACACGTTCTTTCTCGGGAGGGAAGCAGTAATTGGTTGTGCAGTGACTAATCTTGGTAAACATAAAGTAAGTATGATTTAAATACAATTAATTAAAACTACTTTTACAGATTTTATCGCGTTTAATTTATATGATTTTTAATTACCAAAATTTCTGGGGCTTTCCAGCACCCATGGTCAGGAAGGATTGAGATGACTAACGTCCCGATGTCAGTGTTAACCCGGAGTACCTTCAGCTTTTTAATTATGATTTGTGTTCTGTGGTTATGATACATTAGACATCACAACTTTTGGAAAAATAAATAAAATAAAGAGTTAAAAAGAAATCTAAGTAATCTAGTAATGTACTTCGCTATTCTCGAAACTAGATCCAGAATAGCGAAGTACACAAATTTACATTACTATGTCATAGATAAACATGCATCTTTTGATAGCGTCAAAATTTTTGTGCTAAAGAAAAATTATTAGTTGAAATAAAAAAAAGGTAATAACTATGAGATATGTATATGATACGTGGTAAGTTTTGATATCACTATTATTTGTCACCACATAATATAAAAGTCAATGTAGATATTTATAATTCACCTTAAAATATTCGCTTCTTTTTCCTCAATTCAATATATATTAAATTATAGTTATGTTAGTATACTTCGGCATATTGGATTTATTTACTCTGCGGCAATCGAAAGTCACGAGTATTTTATCATAATGGAATATTGTAGCAGTCTGTTATTGTGTTGATACAAAGAAAATTATTCGTAATAGTACTGAACAAATTATTTTTGAAAATTAATGGATAAAAATTATGTGAACTTAGTATTCTTGTATTTGAGTTAAAAATAACTATTTATTAGTCTTAATCATAAAAAATATAAATCAATTTTTTATCTAATAAATTTTAACTATTACATAAATTTTACCATTGTTGCTATATTTACGCGCGTTCAGTATAAGATGCGTGATTATGCTGCAATTTAACGACTTCAATTTTTCCAACAATAGATTTCGCTGCTCATCTAATTTGTTTACCTTGCTATATACAGGGTTACTTTGCAATAACCGGCCAAATTTGCAGAGGAGGTTAAGAATAAGTAATGTAAGCAAATGGTGAAGTAAAATCTTAAAAAAAATCTCAAAAATTATGTCCCTTTTGCCTTTTAAATTCGAAATACGTGGTAATGCATTAATTTAACTAATTTTACACACATTCGTAAGGGTTGATCGGCAGGCAAAAATATTGATACCCATAAATCTGATTCAATTTGGGATAATTTCAAAACTAAGTGAAGCCTTGCGTACTCGTATTTTCAAAAACTGTAATAATGTTATATCATTATTTGTATATTTTAACTTACGTTTTAAAATTTATTGCTATGGGGTAAACACCAAAATGAATGAAGCAATTTTCACATGTTCATAGCTTCTGTAATTGGTGCTATCGGATAATTAGAACTCTGACTCCAGAAGCCATTATATGTTTAATATTTAATTGTTTTGAGTTTTTGAGGCCAGTTTTTATAATCGTAATTGGTTGGTAGAAAAGTTCAATCGGTTAACATACAAGTAGGTACATTAAAAATTCCTTTCGAAGTAGAACGTCCTACTTTTTCGACGTTGGTTTCAAAGATGCATCCGTTTTTTTTTTGTAGAATAAAGGTGACAAACGATCACAGTCCACCTATTGGTAAGTGGATCCTGTGGCCGAAAGAAACCTACATTTGTCCTCGAATAAGAATCAAAACGCAGATGCGTTGTCGCCCCTGAGGAAAAGCCTTGTTTCCAGTAATGCCGTTTTCGGTACTCTACACTCTCCCTACGAAACACATCAGCATTAAGCTGCCATTTTGCGCCGGTATTCTGTGAGAATGTGGTTCTTCCCCGGTCGAGTCGATCCATTAGTGTTACACCATAATGTATATGCAGTGTGGCTCTACCACATAAATACCTGAATATTATATAGTCAAACACTAATTTTATTGCACCACAACATTAACTTTCCCATACCGAACAAGAAAACTAAAATAACTAACATATTTACTCTAACAAAATAAATGTCCAAAATAATGACTGGTTAATTTTAATATGTAATTGTACTCGTATAATTGGCATTTAAAATGTCTAACTTAAGTAGTTATACATGAAAGGTTACTAGGTGACTTTAGATATTTGTTCGAACAGTGTATACTTTGGTTGAATAAGCAAGAAGGTATTTCGATGTCTATTTAATGAATTCTACCGCATACTAACCGCATCTAACGGCATACTAGTGTACGTGACATTGGCGCCTACTGCAAATGAATGATAATGCGTCAGTTTTCTTGGTAAACGTTTTACATCTAACTTATATTACATAGCAGTTGTTGAATTCGTATGCTAAGTTAAATTATTTTTTTACGTAACATTACTACATTAAGTTATTTAATTTAAAGTATTTTGTCGTCTTTTATTTAAAATTTTTAACTATCGACATTTCGGATGTTGGAGTTAGACCGGGCTACCTTCAGTTTTTGGATATTTATTTTTGTTCCGATCTACGCAGAACGATCTTACAGTTTTTGAAGACTTGCAGTGATATGCATGGGTTGGGATTTAATTTTAGTAATTATAGGATAGGTAGCACCAATCTGCTTAGGAGGTACTTTATCCATCTTCTCTATTATTTTCTAATTTCAAAAACCTCGCGAATCATTCTTGCTAGGAATAGGGTCTTCTTTTGCGAGGAAATTTTTGAACATGTTTACAGAAAAATGTTCAAAAATGTCCTCGCAAAAGAAGAAACGCGATAAAATCTGTAAAATTAGTTTCATTTTATGTGTAGTATTTACCTCAATATAAGAAATAATTATAGAATAACTCCTTTAATACTTGAACGGGTAAGTACCAAAAAATAAGTACGTTTATAACATTATATATACTTTAGTGTAAGTTAGCTATGATACATTTCGGGACCGAGATTTCGGGTACAATTTTTGTGTGTAAATCGCGTGTAAATCTAAATCAAAATTAATGTGAGTAAAGCTTTAAACTTTAACGGTTAAGTTGATAAATGGCGCGGCGCGGTTCACGTGATGACCGTAACTTTGTCTGAGATATTAGCACAAAATTAATAGAGGTTCATTAAGTTTATTCCATAACACCAAGTAACAACGATGAGCATAGTTTGTGTTACTGAATTTACTTTAGTTTACTTTCGAAATAGATTTTCTTCAGTTTCTCCCATGATTAATAATCCTAGTTTTAAGATTAAACCAATAGATCTTATATTTTATATATTATATAAAATAGATATTATATATATTAGAGTGGTGTTGGGAGTAGTGGTGCTGGGATTAGTGGTGACTGGGTTAGTGTACGCAATTGAGGGAGGGCGGGAGGTGCTCTTCAAACTGGGCAAGACAAATCATTTTATTTAATTTGAGCGGATAGTTGCGAAGTAACTATAAATATCTTTTTTATACTAGCTAGGGTTTCGAAGGCGGAGGCACCATATAATTATTAATATTATATTGCAATGCATTTGTGGCACTTATTTATAATTTTCGTTATTAGTCATCATGGGCTGCAAAATGTCACTAAATTTATATATATATATATATATATATATATATATATATATATATATATATATATATATATATATAAACAATCACGCCTGTCAGCCAGAGGGGTAGACAGTGACCACGGACTTCCGTTTGGCACGACCTTACATGCATCAAGTGAACTATTAGTTTGTTTGTCACTTAAGTATCGGAAAAATTAAATCTTTTTCGGCGTACGCAGTAAATTTTTTTTAATCAAAACTCACCATGTTTCTTTTTTATTTATTTCTGTTACAAAATGATCATCGATCAAACCATGATCGATCCTCTATACAAAGGATTTGAGAGGATTTGATTAATTTATTATATACATAATAAATTAATCGACTTCCCGGTGAAACGGTGAAAAATAACTTAAATAGTTGGTGGGTTGAACCAAGTATCAACCCAAAAAATATCTTAACAGCCGATTTAAGGTCCAAATCTGAATATTGGCCTCCTCAAGACTATGTCACAAAACATGCTCCCGATCAACTTGCATTCATTGATTGCCTGCATCCCCTTGCCAGGTAATTACTCCATTTATTAGGGAAGGGGTGTCTTTCTCTTCACATACCGATATAAGGCTTCCACTCAAGAACCTTTCTTTCCCATCGCTTTTCGGTTCTTCAGGCTATATGGCAGGCTAATTTCCACTTCAGCTTACTGATTCATTGGGTTACGTTGGTTAATCTGGTTAAAGAGAATGAAAATATTCTCAACACTAGGCACTAATCGAAAAAGAAGAACAAAAAAAATCATACCGTGAAAGGAAAATAAAAAGGTACAGAACAACGATGAAATACACGAGCTGCTTACTTTACATTACAGTGTGCTATACCTTTATAATTGGAATAGGTTCTAGGCAGGAAATATAAAGATAATATTTGTACGTCCCTTTTCTTGTTAAAACACATAATTCAACTCCATTACATTGATACTTTTCCACCGATTGTTTTAAGAAGAATTAATAAAATTAAATAGGATCATATTTATTAGTTTGGTTTAGAAAAAAACTATCCTACTATACTACTACGACTATTTTTTGAAATTAATTTACAATATATAATACTTTATACAATTGTGTACGATAACAGGTCCTGCATATTTTTGAACATTATCTTAAAAGCGTTATATGTATTTATATTTAACGTTTTGTAGGTATGAATAATGCTTACATCCGTCTCTCAAGCTTGCATTTATGGAAATAAACCATTATTCGGTAATATATGAGCGAGGCTTATGTTCAACAGTGAACCGCAATGAGCTGTAATGAAGAACAATTTATGTCTTCCAGATCAAGCGTTAGTCAACATTCCACAACAACAGAAAAGGATTAGAATTGTTTGCCAGCCTCAGACTTTCTGAATGTGTATAATGTGGATGTCCTCAAAGAAATAGTGAAGTGATAGCCTTTTGTTGAGCTAACATACCTGGCATCGTAGTCAAGGTTGGCTTACAATAAAAATATATTAATTCTGTTCGACTGTTGTTTATCACGACTCGTATTTATTACGTTGAATGTACGAAGTATCTATTTCACTGAAGCACAATAACACTTACTTCAAGTCACCTCTGGGAATAATCTACTATTTTGTTTGGATGGGATCAAGGGTAGGAAAAGTAGCGCTATTTATATTTAAGATAATTATCAAAGACCATTTCTTTATAATTTTTTAAAACTTTAAGATTTATGGATAAAATGGAGTGTATATTTTTTTTTTTTAAATTCAAGATTTATTGATAAAATGTAGTATATCCTTGCGTTGCACTTTATGTATTCGCGATGTTTTATTACAATCGGTTCAGTCATACCAAAGATAATCTCAGACAGACAGACAGATATTAATATTGAATATGATAGCTCATGTCTAAATGGCATGTGTATAATGCCCTTAGCCCAATAAAAGACTTCTATTTATAGATACGAGCAATAGTTATATGTTTGTAATTGAGTTTTCTACTCGTAAAACGATTCTACGACGGCTCTATTGATATCAATGAAATTTACTATAGTTGGGTTTTCACATAAAAAGCAACAAACTTAACGAAACCATGCAATATTATAATTGATATTTTCACAGAATAAACATATTCTCAATAGCTTGCTATTTCACGATGCCGGAGAACGCGAGTTGGAATCCTGCAAAGTGGTCAGTTCTTTTAGTTTTAATGTCTAGTATTCTAACCCACGCGGCCTAAAACTGAACAAAAATTAATAATTTGAGACTAATAAAAGTCGTTTGTTGAGTTACTTATATTTTATGGAATAATCAATAAGGTATCAGGAAAAAACTTCTTGCACTTAATCACACAGTAGTGGACTGCCAATCGTTCAGGTGGTAAGGACGGTATCACGACTTCTGTCAATATAACAATGAATGTTACCAGTTTGCAACATGTCAGGCTTGTAATCGAAGCACGCACCGTCTACTACGACCTTGATGCTCCGATCAGCCAGAAAACTGGTGACCCAATCGAATAATTTCGTGGTAATCCCATAGGAAGGGAGCTTCGAGAGAAGCGCTTTGTGCCAAACCAGATCAAAGGCCTTTGTTTTGTCCAAACTCACCGCCAAAGCTCGCCTTGGACTCGATCACTTACTTCCTTCGGTGTGCTTAATAAGCAAGAAGACTGGCAGCTGAGTGACCGCGACGGAAACCGTACTGGCAGTCATTAATTAGCTGGTGCTCTTAAAGGTACCGCATAAACTGGCAGTTAATGATAATGGACTCCATTATTTTCGAGAACAAGGAGGTAATGGCGATAGGCCTGTGGACGTGTGGAGTGGGACGGATCACAGCGGTTACCATTTTAAGGGATCAAGTGCACGAGAGCTGTTTTCCATGATGTCGGGACTAAACCTAGGGAGTAGGATTACCAGAAAAGATGCGTTAGAAAAGGTGCCAACAGTAAAGCACATTGGAACTGTTTCATTATTTTTAACCCCCGCCGAAAAATAAGGGTGTAGCAAGTTTGACTCTTATGTGTGTCTGTCTTTCTGTGTGTCTGTAGCACCGTAGCTCTTAAACAGGTGAACCGATTTGATTAGGACATTTTTTCATAATGATTTCTTAAATTTACGCGAATACTACACATTGAATAAAACTAAATTTACGGATTCTATCGCGTTTATTTAACTGATTATACTTATTTTTAATTCCCGACGTTTCGGGTGCTTTACAGCACCCATGGTCACGGGGGAGACTGAGATGTCTTACGTCCCAATGTCATTGTTAGCCCGGCTACCTTCAGTTTTTGAATATTAATTTTTGGTCCGATTTACGCAAAACGAACTTAGAGTATCTTGAAGTCTTGCAGTGGTATGGTTGGGTTTGGGTTTAATTTTGTTAATTATAGTATTCCAAGCAGATGGCAGCATCCAACCATCTTCTCTATTGAAATTAGGATGTTTTTTAATTTCAATAGCCTCACGTATCATCCTTGGTAGGAATCGGTGTTCTTTTGCGAGGATTTGTGGTTTATCAAATCTGATGTAATGGTGGAGACGATCTTGAACATGTTCACGGACTGCAGACATCCCGGAGCGTCGGTGCTTCACGTCAGCTATATGTTCTTTCACGCGGGTTTTATGGATCTTTTTGTTTGCCCTATGTAAGAGAGACCACATTCATAATCTAACTAAAAAAAAAACTTGTACACTCCTGCATCTTGTAGAGGGATATTACACTTGACGGATGGTAAAAATTTACTAATCTTCTTCGGCGGCTTGTAGTATGTTTTAATGGAAGCTCGCTTCAAGATGTAGCCAACCTTGTCTGTAACTCCTCTGACATATGGTAGTACAGCAGGCACACGCTCGACTGTGGCCGGCTTCACTCGTTCACTGTGGCGCGGGATCCGAAGCTTGTTGTCTTGCAACACTTGCTTACATGCTGAAGCTCGGCGGCCAGATGTTTTCTGTCATAGATCCCTCTTGCTCTCTGAAACTGTTTCAGGAAATCGTTTATTTTGTGGCTATATATTTAGTATACTCGTAGGTAGACAAATATAGTAAACAGTATAGCATAATAATAAATGCGTTGTTGTTAAATTTAATTTTAAAAAATTATGAATTAAGGGACATTAATTATTGTAACGTTAGATATGAAAACACTTCTATGGTGAACATAATTACTTTCTTGTAAGTACAACTCCTATTAGAATTAAAGTTTTCATTTGATCATTTTTTTCGGTTTCATGGATAAAGTAATCATAAGTAAATATATCTAAGGGTGGTTTTTGGTTAACATGATAGAGAATTTCGACAATTAATTGAGTTCTTATGACAAAAAATATTTTTCCTTAACTATTTATTAAACAGTAATAAAAATGTAAAGGAAAATAAGGTTTAATAGAGTTTAGATGAAATCAGAACTAACTAAGTGTTTAATAATTTCTTAAAAATGCATTAATTTTAATTAAAATGATAAACAACGAACATTCCAACTGGGACCCTTTGATGCTATTAAATTACAAGAGCCCTCTATTTTTACAGTTAAATATCTACGTCATAATTTACGGTAGATTGCCATCAGTCGATTGGCATCCAATAAATTTTGTATCAATCACAAAATATTATGGCGTAGGTATACGAAATAATAATGATTTCCGTCACCGATGAAACAAATGAGATGGTAGTAATGCTAACATCGGAAGTCTTAATATTTTTTCGGCATAACCCATGTGGAGAAAATTAGAATAGGCTGAGATTTTAACGTCTCTTTTTCCTAGTAACGTGGCATTCTACCTCAGCCCCGTGAGTGACAACGTATCTACATTTTGATTCTTCATCGAGGAAAATGTAGGTGTCCATGGGTTACCAATAAACCGGCTGTGTACTCGTAAGGCACCCTCATTCTATTAAAAAATCTATTAATTATTTTATATATGATTGTATTTGTGCTAAGCAAGCGATTGTTTTGACAGGTGGGGTGGCTCCGTGCAGAGGATCAGACGGTGCTAACAATGCACGATCGGGCAGTACTAGGTCCTCGTTACACTGTCAACTTGGATGCACCACAAACATGGCAACTTCGCATCCGACCACTTCGAGCAGAAGATCGTGGTTGCTACATGTGCCAGATAAATACGCAACCGACAATGATTTGGCAAATTGGATGCATAGACGTGTTCGGTAAATATAACTTTATTATGTTGTTTATCCATAAAACTACTTATCCTACCTGTATCATTTATTTATCTCTCTCCCTCATTTTTAGTTCATTATGATAATGAACTATGAGCCTTGATTGTGCTTGTGTCTTTTATGCAATAGGTAGCATATAATTACTTTTTGCATTACGTCTTCGTTAAACGTCGAAAGATTTTTTTTAGAAATTGAGATTAAATTTGACCATTGGATTGAATATAAATATATATATATATATATATATATATATATATATATATATATATATATTCTATCGATCGAACGCGTGTCGTAACACCAAGCCGTGACGCGACGCGAAGCGGCGCACACTCCTTAAGATAAGAAAAGAATGATACAAAATATAATTGAGATAATTTTAAAATTCCCCGCTGCGTCGCACTAGGATGCGTTGTGCCTCGAGGTGCCTCGTTGCAAAGCGCGACGCATCACGACGCAGCGCGATGAATCAGGACACAGCGGTGCTTCGTTGGTAGGCATAGCGTGCAAGAACAGTGCGCTGCCAGCAACTTCACGATGTGCCTCGTGACGTTACATTGCCTGCACAGTGCGAAACCACGGGCCTTTTCGAGCATCATCGTGACGCTTCGGGTCTTTGTGTGAACTGACCCCTAAGTTACAGTTGTACAACTGTACACAACAACAACGTACGAATAATAAAAAAGACCGAAAATTAAAGCGACATTTTAGACATCCAATTAACAATAATTATATTCAACAATTATGAACTAACCAAGCCAAAAATATGTTAAATTTGAACGCTACAAGAATTCTGTACAATAATATTTCTTCAACTAGAAATAGCTAACAAATAACAAAACAATTTAAAATAAGAAATACTACACCAGAAGGCTACCAGCATACCTGGTAATGAAGAATGTTATAATTTGAAGCTACTCCACTCCATGCGTAAGAGCTTAAGTACTCAGGTTGCCCTGAGTATTCGAGAGGGGGGGGGGATTACGCTCTACGCAAACACTGCTCGGGCCAAATCGAGCAACAAGACCAAGGTGACTCCTGCCACGCTATCCATGAATTTCTGCAGTTTCATGGGACTTCATTCGAACTTAAACGCCGTCCACTCCCGTCTGGAGACGTCTAAGCCCACATTGCTTTTTCTGACCAACATTCAGGTGTCCTCTCCAGCTGATACTTTGTATCTCTCCTACGCGAGGTAAAATTGGAACATTCCTTTATATATAAAGTGATAATGCCGAAACAGACCGACTCATCGTCCACGCCCAAATGGCTACAGATTCCTTGCTACGGCAGATTCCGTCCACAGAAATCGTGTCCTTTGGCAATATTAACGCCCACCACGCAGAATGGTTCTGTCCTGTCTGTATGTGTTCTGTGAATCTTTGCACAGAAAGCACTACTCACTGGCCAATGCCGCAAAGTAAAAAGCCGATTTGTTAGGCTCTCTCTTTGCATTCAACTCGAATCTCGAACACACCGCCGACCATCCTACGGTGTGTCATGTCCCACGGTGGGTGGATGTGCGGTTCGCACAGCCTTCGGTTTGCAAAGCAGTTCTCTCCGTGGATATCAACAAATCGGTTGGACCTGATGGAGTACTTCCCATTGTGCTGAACACGTATGCTCCGTAGTTGGTTTTAACGCATCTTTTCCGGTATTCTTCCTCCGAAAGCATAGTCCCGAGTTCATGAAGACAGCTTTGGTACACCCGATCCCTAAAAAAGACTAACGCTTAGACTCGTCCAATGACAGGCCTATCGCCATGCTCACCTTGTTCTACAAAATAACGAAATCCATTATAAAATGTCATTCCGTTAAGTACCTAGACGATCACCAGATGATTAGTAACCGCTAACACGGGTTTCATCTGTGTCGATCAGTTGATGATCTCTGGTCTAACCGACTCATAGATAGGCGGAGGCAGTAGAGTTCAAGGCATTGGCCGTTAGTTTGGACATCGCGAAGGCCTTCGATCGGGTTTGACACAAAGCGCTTCTTTCGATGCTTCCTTTTTATAGAATTATGCAGTTCAGAGCATAATGGTATGGTATGGTATCAGTAGCCCTCCAACTACAAGGCACTACAATTGCAAACAGGTAATTTTCATTGCTATGCGGGCGACAGCATTGGTGTTTCTTTATACACCGCCTGTGCCGATATTTCTCGGGAAAACGTCGCCAAGTACTGGAACAAACTTGTGTCTGAAGTTGAGACTTTGTTAAGCAAAGTATCGGATTGTGTACGACAAAATCTAGTCTCGTACAATCCCCTATACAAGCTTATGCGTTTACCGCTAAAGAGAACCCTTTTGTTGTACTCCTCAGTTTCAAGGCACTCTCCTAGCTGTCACAGCTAGCATCGGAATCCTTGGCGTCGACATATCAAACATTTTCATCGATCTGGGTTACTTTTTATGTCATTTATAGTTTCATTATGCATCAGTTATGCTCAAAGTGCTAGTTAGTCTTAGTGTATTTAGGTGACTATTTTTTTCATTTAATCCAACTCTGGATACTGTATCCCATAGATATCTACATATCTCCTTGATAATTAATCACAATTCAAAATGCGTTGTCACCCCAGATTACTAATATGAAATGCCGCTTTACCTGTAAAATGGGTATCGGGTTATATACCACCAGTATCACGGTGGTGAGTTATCCATGCTGGATGTGCGGTTCGCACAGCCTTCGGTTTGCAAAGCAGTTCTCTCCGTGGATATCAACAAATCGGTTGGGCCTGATGGAGTACTTCCCATTGTGCTGAACACGTATGCTCCGTAGTTGGTTTTAACGCATCTTTTCCGGTATTCCTCCTCCGAAAGCACAGTCCCGAGTTCATGAAGACAGCTTTGGTACACCCGATCCCTAAAAAAGACGACCGCTTAGACCCGTCCAATGACAGGCCTATCGCCATGCTCACCTTGTTCTACAAAATAACGAAATCCATTATAAAATGTCATTCCGTTAAGTACCTAGACTTAGCATAGTCCCGAGTTATTCTGTTACAATATTATTATTCTGTTACAATCTGGTATTCTGAGACAATGTAGTTCTAAACCGGTCGAGTCAATCAATTAGTGCTATAACTAAACTATAGCTGCAGCATAGCTGTACACGGTGAAAATTCATTGATTTTTTTTTAAATTTAAGTGGCTTTACTTTGCACAAACCAGCATCTCTAGAAAATCTTTTCACTATTTTCGACTTAAGTGTATTTTATATGTAAATAATAAATGCAATGGTAAACCGACTGGTTAATCGAACTGTAAAAAGTTCAGTAGACCATATACTCGTTCCTCGAGCACAATTTTAAATATTTATTTGTCACTGTAAGTCGCGCGTAATTTTGCTGTTTTGTCTACGACTACTTTCTACTTCCTCAATATCTACGTTCCCAATATCATCTGGTGGGTATCATAAAGTGGCACAGAGGGAATCTAAAACAAGACATAAGCAGCAGTATCTTCCTAATAAAAGCAAAAATAAAAATAAAAACTGCAGTGCTGGCAAACTTAGCGATTATGGCCAAACAACTCTATGAGCCAATCTATGGAGGAGGCCTAAGTTTAGAATTGGAATTTTGATAAGCTATAATGGTAATGGTAAAAGCCCTATATCCAATCGTTCTCCGTCAGCTTTCTGTGCAGGACAAGGTTAAGGTGCAGGATTGTGTGCCAAAGCACATGTGTACCCTCTATTCCAATGGTACGGCAATCTCTCACAGCCAGAGAGATTTTGGGCGCAGTTTTAATGACTTTACAAGCTTTACGAGGCAGTGAAAACCCGCTAACTCCAGGATATACTATTAAATTTCTAAACTAAAAATGCAATAAACACAAACATTTTTCACACTCATAAGCGTCGTTCTCGCGGTGGCGGTGTAGGTTTCTACTTAAGACGTGGTTTACCAGTACGTAATCTACCCTACCCTATATCACAGTCTGTAGAACAAATGTGGCTAAGCGTCGGTATGTGGCAAATTGTGTGGCAAAAACAACGGTAAAATTGTTATAATTGGCACTGCGTATCGACCACCTTGGCTTCAAGTGCAAAATTTCATTGATGGTCTTTCAGACACAATAAACACGTTCTCGTCGTATGATTATTTACTACTTCTTGGCGATTTTAACATCAACTACTTAGATAAATCCAACCGTAATACTAAAATATAAGATGAATTCATTTTAATAAATAATCTTAAACAATATGTTAAAGAACCTACTCATTTCACAAGTAACAGTAAAACGTTGTTGGATCTAATACTTTCTAACGTATCCCTAAACAAAGTAGAAATGGATTACATACCTGATTTGAGCCATCATGCGTTTATATCATGCGAAGTCAATCTTACTACGCACAAATGTCCACCGCGATTTGTTTTTATAGACCAATTAAAAACATAAATCCTGAACAATTTCATCGAGTTTCAAAGGGTATAAATTGGAAAAACATCGTGAATGTGCAAGATGTTAATGTTATGGTTGCTGAATTTAATTCAACCATATTATCTATATATAATCTGTTAGCTCCGATCAAAAAAGCCAATATTAAGGAACAATATCGTCCCTGGTTAACATATACAGTCAAATTAATGATGCGACTCCGTGATCGAGCACATTCAAGGGCACGTTTAACAAAAATAGATTCACATGTAAATTATTATAAACAATTAAAAAAACAGGTCGTGACTGCTATTTATAACGAAAAGACCGCTTATTTTAACACGTACATTAATTTTAATATTAGAAACTCTAAAACGTTATGGACGCACTTACATCGTTAAATAAATATAAAATAAACATAATACTTGTCTACCATACAATTTGTGTGACCCAAAGAAAATTAATAAACATTTCCTTGACGTTCCAGGCCAAAATTTTGCTTCTCAATCCGCTATCAACTACTTCGAAACCCGTAAATTTAGCTCTAAAACTTTTGAATTTAAGGAAATAGACAGTAATACAGTTTTAAAAATTCTACATGATCTGAAGTCGAATGCCATTGGGTTTGACGAAATTTCACTGTAAGTGCTGTTATCCCCATACTCTTTAAATGTTATTACGGTAATTATGAATAGTTTTCTGAGAGCTAAGACATTTCCCAAACAGTGGCAAACTGCTTTAATAAAGCCGATTCCTAAGACAGATAATATTAGAAATTTTAAATACTTGCGACCTATTAGCGTATTACCCCGTTTGTCTAAAATCCTAGAGAAAACTGTATGTAATTAGTTAACTCATTATTTAGACCAAAATGAAATTCTACCGAGTGTACAGTCTGGCTTTAGGAAACGACATAGCACTACAACAGCTTTGGCCGATGTAGTGGATAATGTTTTAAGTGCTCGGGATTCCGGTATGGTTACAATTCTAGTTCTTCTAGACTATTCCCGTGCAATTGACACGTTAAATAGGCAGTTGTTATTCTCTAAATTAAACTACTATGGATTAAGCTCGGAAACTATAGATTGGTTTCGTAGTTAATGACCGTAGGCAAATTGTCGAAGTAATAGATGAAAACGGCACAAGAGGTGTTCAAGGCCACTGTTACAAGAGGTGTTCCGCAGGGTTCAATACTTGGTTCCTTGATTTTTTCGCTGTATAGTGCTGATATCGTAAAACATATATTAAACTGTAGCTATCATATATATGCTGATAATATACAAGTGTATATTTCTTTCAAGCCAAATGAGAGTACTGTAGCCATACAAAAATTACATGAAGACCTAAATCGTGTAGTCGACTGGTCCAAAGCAAATACATTAGTACTTAATCCTAATAAAACGAAATATATGCTACTTGGTACCAAAAAACAAATAAATAAAGTTTTGGAAAATCGTCCTTTAATTTCAATTAAAAATGTAAATATTGATCGAGTTACTGAGATTAGAAATTTAGGAATATTGATGGATGAGGCTACTACACTTCGAAAAACATATAATAAATAACGTTAAAAATTGTTTTTACAGATTAAAAGTACTATACCAGATAAGGGATGTATTAAAGACGGAAGTCCGTATCAGATTATGTGAGTCCTTGATACTGTCCAAATTCAATTATGCAGATGCAGTAATAGGTCCTAGACTTCTCAACCGTTCAAAGAAACTTATACAGCGCGTACAAAATGCCTGTGCCCGTTTCTGTTTTAAAATACCTCCCCGTGCACATGTTACACCTTACATTAATAATGCGAAAGTGCTCAAAATGGATTACCGCTGGCAGTTGCATTTTGCTACGCTGTAGTTTGGTTGTATAAAATACAGGACGCCGTCTTATCTCTATGAAAAATTGCGCTGGGCTCGAGACAACGTCTTAACAAATGTAGTGACAAGAGCTTCGGCGTACGGGTTGCTTCTGCCTCAACACCACACCGCTGCGTTTCGAGGCGGTTTTCGATATGCAGCAACCAAGTGTTGGAACAACTTGCAGCCGCCGTTCCGTAATATGCAATCGATACATAGCTTCCGTCAAAAATTTAAATTGTTCCTCTTAGATCAGCAATCTCAAAGTTAAGTGTGCAGATATTTTGATAGTATGTAATTTTATAAATAATGTATGAGCGTGTATATGTGTTTGTATATGTGCTTGTTTATATTTATATATATACATATATATATATATATATATATATATATATATATATATATATATATATATATATGTGTGTGTGTGTGTGTGTATTTGAGTATGTATATATTATTTATTGAAATTATGTAATGAAGCGGTGTACTGCAGCTGGTTTGTGTATTTGTTTGTAGCTTAAACTTAATTACGTTCCTGAGTGAATTTCAATGCAACCTCTTACAGTATTAAGAATATTTTATAAGAATTATGACAATATTACAAGAAATACATTTTTGTTATTACATTTGGTTTAACACAACAGAACTGCCCTCTGCACATAAAGAATATATAATATATGTATATATATTTTTTATATTTATTTGTGTATTTTTATAAATCAGGGTTCGGATGTTGTACTTCTGATACATTTCAACATATCCTGAGTGGCTTTCCTTTTTGGAACAGAGCAGCATTAACGGGTGGATTATCTTTGTAATACACCTTATGCATTACTCCTTATTCTCTAGTTCTTTCTTAATACTTTTTTTGTTTTTTATATTATTGTTTGCTTTTTTTTGTTTTTTTGTTTTACCATATCTATAAACAGGGAATGAATGTCCTGTTTCATGATTTCTATGTATAAAAATTGTTTTTTTTTTTTGTTTTTTGTTTGTATGACTACTTAAATGCTATGTATTTTATGTAATCCACTTGAGTGTGTTGCGTGTGCCAAATAAAATCTGTTTCTTTCTTTCTTTCTTTCTAATCAGCAATCGCGCTGTTGACATCTAAACCAACGAGGCAGTTGACTTGAATAACTGGTCGAGTTCCATAACTAAGTAATCTATTACTTGTGACCGAATCCGCAAGTAGTAAGCACATAAAATGACGTTGGGAAATAGGTTCATATTATATTCCCCTAAATAGGACTTCTTTTCCATCTGGGTACGTACGACTCTCTTAACTATTTATGCTGCCAAAATGCAGTGCTTGCGTATAGAAGTAACATGTTTTACATACTAGATCAGAAATCACGTACAAAATCTTTGCGGCAGTGTGGTGCACGTGGTAGAACGCACAGATTATACCTTTTTCTGGCACAAACTTAAGTGAACTTGAGTCAATGGGCTCTTATACATGTAACAAATGACCACGTCTTGGCGTCTCCTCCAGTATGCAGTTTATATTACATCAATGTGCTATCACTACTGTGTTTCGGTTTAAAAGGTATAAATAGCCGGTCAACAAGGGTGACAATGCATGCGTAGCCTTCTTTGTGTTTAGTTAGTTGCAGTTTTTCATGAACTGCAGTAGTTACTTACAGTAAGTCCATAACAAAACTACTGCTAGACATAGGCCCCCATGGATTGATTAATGGGGAAGATATTTGCTTTAGATGTCACACTTGCAGACCGAATATTATAGTATAATATAGTACATATATATATATATATATATATATATATATATATATATATATATATATATATATATATATATTATTTAAGAAAATTATTTTAACGTATTTTAATTTGGAACCCTGTGAGTATATCTCTTAGTTTATTATTTGAATTTGAATTTGTTCTTCACTTGAATTGACTACAATTGCACTAGAATCCAGTGGACTGCAAGTTCCTTAGTCACCTCAATTTCATAAAAATAAAAGACAGATCTTTTTCAAACATTTTATACTCGTAATACCAGTGAAAATTGTATGTAAGATCAACAAAGAAACATGACCCTGTTAATAATTACCTCTTATTAAGAAATTATGATAGTACTGATTCTTTTTGCCATCGGTTTGATACATTACAAATTATTTGGAATTTTAAGCGATTATTTTTAACATTCTGTCAACCGAAACAGAGGTATTGGTAAAAATTTCCTCGTTTCAATTGGACTAAAAAGGCACGTATCTTTGCCGTGCACTCATATATTTCCAATATCGTTGCCGCGCCTTTTCCAATAGCTTTTGCTAGTCAACTTCTAGGCCAGGTAAGACAAGGCTGATCGATCGGTAGCGAAGATGGCAATGTATTAAAAGATTGGATAAAGCTTAAGGCACATAATTTTTCGAAGGAATAATAATAACGTTTTGTACAATATTATATATTTTTACTCTTATGTAAGTGTTAATATACGTGAGTGTATTTTTGTAATAGTTTTTTTGATAATTTCACACTAACTTGTAAGCGACATATAGGTTGCAGCGTAGTGTAACTTGGACTGTAGACTTAGACTGAAGTAATTAATTGTTCAAGGTACAGTCACTCGTATGCACATGTATGTTATCCATAAAATATCTTTCCTGCTTGAAATAAGAGAATTTTTACGAGGAAAAAGGTCAGTGTTCATACGTGAATGCAGAAGTACTTTCTCGTCCTCATTTTCTGATTAAATACTTGGATGTATCAGGAAATGGTGTATGAGTATCAATGAAACAGAAACAAGCAAATGAATAAGAATAATTTGTCAGTTGCAAAAATAGAGACTTCGCAAGAAGTTGAGAGGATGTGAATATCAAAGTTGGACAGTGCGTTTATGACGGTAAAATCCTTACAATATCCCATCAAGAACCGTCTTGCCTAAGCTAACTGCAACCATCGACTTCCTGTATCCTCTTATGAAGTCGTCATTCCATCTAGTAGGGGCCGCCCTACACTTCGCTTACTGGTACGGGACTGCCACTCGAAAACCTTTCTTCTCTATTGGTTGTCTTCTTAATGCTACTCCATACATAAAACAGTTCCTATATTTTAAAAAATATATCTTTGTACTCGTATTTATATGTGAAGGGAAAACTTTGTCCCCTTCTTGTGTCATTTGCATCGTGCGCACATAGGAGTGTGAGATTTGGTAAAGTTAGTGTATACGGATAAGCTAAAATAATATATACTCGCTATATGTGTTACACATTCATGAAGCAACATCAAAATATTCGTTGCTTACGTTCATACTGCCAATGTCAAAAGTATAACTATAGTTTGGTCAAATTATGTCGTTTGTAAACGTTTTTACTGACTGAATGATTTAATAAGCCGTGAATTTTGTGTGATTTCAAATGTTCCATTTTAAATAGTGTGTGGAGTGTACGTCAAGTTTATACGTTTGTTTCTTATTTTATATATAAAATAAGTGTAATAAAACAAATGACATCCGAGATATTTTCTAAAATTTATGTAATATTTTCTTGAAATGTGCAATAACTGTTATGCAATATTCCTAAGAATATCGAACGCCATTTTTTTGCTATTTTCTACCGTTGATAGTCAACATATTCTAGTTCAATAGGGAAATTATAAACCGTGTAGTGGCGGTGTAAGAATATCCACCATCCCATGTCATGCCTACCATACGTGCTGTTTTCGAGATTCATTACGAATCTTCTCGCACACAGACTCGACGACTTCCAGCCTCCCGAACAAGCCGGTTTCCGAAAAGGCTTAGGTACCATAGATAACATACATAAACTGCGGCAGATTGTACAGAAGACCGAAGAGTACAATCTGCCTCTTTGCCTGGCGTATGTCGAAATTTAGGGGGTGCTACAGTCCCTTCAGCGGTGCCAAGTTGACTGTCGGTATATCGAAGTGCTGAAGTGTTTGTAAAGTAGGGCTACGATGGCTATCTGTGTACAGAACCA
Organism: Parnassius smintheus behrii; assembly: GCA_036936625.1. Lineage (NCBI taxonomy): Eukaryota > Metazoa > Arthropoda > Insecta > Lepidoptera > Papilionidae > Parnassius > Parnassius smintheus. Next base: position 17,106,058 of record JAUPFT010000009.1, on the reverse strand, counting down.
GAGTTCGAAACCTATCCAACGGTAGAAAGGTGTAACACAAGGTGACGTTATATCTCCGAAACTCTTCACTGCTGCATTGGAAGACGTTTTCAAGCTACTGGACCGGAAAGGATACGGTATTAACATCAATGGCGAGTACATCACTCACCTTCGATTTGCCAACGATATAGTCCTTATGGCAGAATCGCTGGAGGACCTAAGCATTACGCTCAATGACTTTGACAATGGTGTCTCCCAACGGATAGGTCTTAAGATGAACATGGACAAAACAAAGATCATGTTTAGTGTCCATGTCACACTTATGCCGGTAGTTTTTGGGAGCACTATGCTCGAAGTTGTTGACGAGTACGTTTACCTGGGACAAATAGTCGACTAGGTAAGTGCAATTTCGGCCGAGAGGTCAATCGACGGATTCAACTCGGCTGGGCAGCGTACCTCATACCTCAAACTCTGAAAACTAGATTGTACAACCAGTGCGTGTTGCCAGTGATGACTTACAGATTTGAGACGTGGTCCTTTATTGCTGGCCATATGAGGACGCTCAAGGTTACTCAGCGAGCTATGGAGAGGGCTATGAACGGAGTTTTTCTGCGTGATAGACTCAGAAATGAGGATATCCGCAGTAAAACCAGGGTGACCGACATAACCCAACGGATAAGTAAGCTGAAGTGGCAATGGGCTGGCCATATAGCTCGAAGAATTGATAACCGATGGGGAAGAAAGGTTCTCGAGTGGCAGCCTCGTACCGGTAGGCGTAGTGTAGGGCGACCCCCCACTAGATGGAGTGACATGCAGGAATTCGATGGATGCAGATGGCTCAGGACCGTGCTTTGTGGCATTACTTGGAGGAGGCCTATGTTCAGCAGTGGAGTTGTGAAGGGCTGTAATGATGATGATGATGATGTCATGCCGTGGGTGTCGTAAGAGACTACACAGTAGAAAACTGAAAATGGAAATGGACTGCAGAATCTTCTTGGCAACAACTCAAAGCTATAAAATAGCTGCAGTGGCTAACCTTCATAAGCGTGGCAACTATCATAAGCGTGGCAACTATCGTAAAACTCCCCCTATTAGGCAATCTATGAGAAAAGCCCATGTTATGAAATGGCCTTATATAGTCTGTCATGGACAGGTGAATGTATATTTTATCGATGTTATATGCTACAATTCAACATTTTTATGTTTATTTTTTTATGCTTTACAATATATTGCAATCGTAACGTGCGACGACAATATTACATAATCTACCTTGACATATCATGATTTCCTCAATAATACGATTGAGTGACAACATAATTATAACTTTTCCCATAACTCGTTAAAACTTTAATTAAAAAAATATACTAACTTGTAAGCATAATTATTTTGCAATATGTTTAATTTATAATATATTATTGAATTAAAAAAGGAGGAAATTATTTATAATTCGCAAAATAAACCTTTAAATCAATATATACCAATTTAGCGGCTTCGCAAAAATCGGTAAAAATGTATAAAAAATATGCGTCGAATGTAGAGCTTTCTCCGTTTTTAACACTGGTATAAATTATTATTATACAGGATATTATATTCATACATCTAAAAAGTTCATCGCAATGAAAGCTTTAAGTTATTCTTTGCTTTTATAAATATTTATCGTACGAAACCGATCTCAATAACAAAAAGCAAAGTTTTAATATACGATGCTCACTATTAATTTACTTTCAAACGGAAGACACCGTAGAAATGTAGTACGGAGTTTAGCAATATTGTAGTCTTGACATTTGCATGCGGCAACGGTGTTGAGCAAGATTTCTTTTTCAATTTCGAACTTGTTCCTCGCTCTATTGAGGCGGGGTGTCGCCAGACCAACAGTCGCGCTTGTGTAGCTCTGGAGTTTGATAACTATCGTCTTAAAACGTAATATCATACTAAAGAAACTATTTTCGACATTTCACGTCTTGTGATTACGTAAACGGATACTTTGTCTTTCTATTTTGACTTGAGATTTCTAACATTTTCTGATAGGTATTACATTTCTAACACTGTGACTGACACGTATTTGGGTTTGTTTATTTAAAGTCGATTTAATACATCAGTTCACACCATTTTGTTAATAAATTATTTAATCTTAATTAGTGGTGTTCAAGGAGAAATTCCCTGTTGAAATTAAGTACAATGCTTGACGACCTCAGTTGTGCTTCCCATCAGGTAACTCTTAAAATGAACTCGTCTAATACAAAATTCATATCCAACGTCTATGTTACACCTATACCAGTAGTTGTTGAGAACTGCTATCGATATATCGTGCAGTCAAAGTTGTTGAAGATTATTTGTACCCGGTGACAAAATTTTCGATTACGTAAGTTCAATTCCGTCTAAAACGTAAACCGATGAATCCAAGTCGACTGAGCTTTGTTCCGGACACTGCGACAATTCTTCTTGTCTGATATTCCACTGAATATTACACACGAAAGCTTACAACCAGTGCTTGTTGCCAGTCACAACTCTGAGAAATAAAACGTGATGCTTTACTGCTTTGGGTGCTCAAAATTATTAAGCGAGCGATGGCAAGGACAACCTTCAGAATAGCTGAAAATTTGCGGAATAGGATTCATAGCGAGGATATCTGCAGAAGAACAAGAGTAACTAAAATAGCCCAATGGATCAGTAAGCTGAAGTGCCAATGAGCCAGCGACATAGCTCGAAGAACCGACAAACGATGAAGAAGAAAGGTTATCGACAGGTAGCCGTGTTATTTATGGTTAACGTGATAAATATTATATACTATAAATGCGTAAGTGTGTGTGTTTGTTTGTGACGTTTTCACGCCTAAGCCGCCGAATTGATTATGATTATTTTGATATAAAGATAGATGAGAACCTGAGAAGACGGTTATAATTTGCTAATTTTTCTCGATAAAACTTATAGAGGTGGGGTGAGGGGAGGGGAAAACTTTGTATTAAATATTTTGTAATGACAGATTTTTTAAATAACCTGAAATAAATAATTATTTAATTAATGATTTCTGTATCGAGCGGCTACCGGAATCAGTAGACAAAATCAACATTAACGCGGGTAAAAGCTTATGTTTTATAAGCATTGTTATATTATAATTCTTAAAATCTAATTTTGTTCACATTTTAACATTTTAAAATATTATAGATAATATAAATTAGTCAGAACAAAACTTAAAAATAAAATTGTTCGCCTATCAGACACCAATAACCAAGAAACTCTCATGAATATTTTTAAACAACGTTTAAATCCTGCGAAACGCTTTTAATCTGTACCTTATGGCTACTGAAAAATAAAGCTATAAGCACGTTTTACATTCTAACCACAAAATGCCAAAAGTTCGACAGTTTACTTTTATTTGCATTCACAATTTGCATGAGGCTGAAGAAACTGTCGCGATTCCTTTTCCAATTTCCAACTTGTTCCATATTCGAATTGCGCACAAATGCGGTGACTTTTCGTTCAATTCATTTTAGTTTTCTTCAATATAAATTTCTAGATTGAAATGAAACGAAGTTTTTATTTCAATTATTGGTTTCGGTAGGGGAAACGGATGGTATATAAATATTGACCATTTAGTGGCGGTGTAAGAATATCCACTACCCCATATGATCCTGTGGGTATCGTAAAAGGCGACGGAGGGAAACAAATCTGGAGGTATAAGAGAGAGAAAAATCTTACCAAGCGTGGCGGCTATGGAAAACATCCCTCTAATGTAATCTATGGGAAGACCTATGCCCAGCAGTGGAAATTAAAATAGGCTTGATTTAACGGTAACGGCATAAAATATATCACAAAGAGAAAATCAGGAATGGGTAATCAAAAATATTTGGAGGTCATTTAAAGTTCATTGAAGTTTAGCAAATCGCACTGAAACAGCAAGAACACATTTCTGCTCCGTAACCTTGTGGAATAACAGCAGGGTTTCACTTACCTTCATTATGATTCAATTATACTAAACAGTAACAAAAAAAAAACTAAGTTTTCAGATTCATTGTATTATTCGGAACACTGATTATCCTAAGGAGACAAAACTATACGTCCATTTAACATTTTTATATGATAATGATTTCTTAAATTTACGCGAACACTACACATGGAATAAAACTATTATTTACGCATTTTATCGCATTTAATTACTTTAATTTATTTTTATTATTATCCCGACGTTTCGGGTGCTTTACAGCACCCATGGTCACTGGGGGTAAAAAAAAAGACGTGTGGCACTCGGGGACTGCCGCGGTAAAGCTATTGCATAGCATTTTGTATCAACTTATGCAATTATAATTATTTATTTATTTTATTTATGCAGTATTTCTTTTTCTTTGATATTTATTCAAGTTACACTTTTTGAGCGTGGTGACCGATAAGAAAACAATTTTTTTTCTTTTATTAAATAAATAAATAATAAATGCACTTTGTTCATCCATATTCAAAACATTTTATACACAAATTTTACAAGTACAGCTATTCACTGTTGTACATAAATACCTATACACCTATATACTTTCTCATAAACAGCTGCTTATGTATTCGTCCGATTTCGGAGCAGCTCGTCTCGATTCGTGCGAGCTTCGTAGAGTCGTACAATACGTCTAGTTGCACGAACACAAACGCCGTGTCGAAGACTGCCGAAAAGAAAACGACGTTAGACATAGACAATGCATGGCCTTCAAGCCACACCTCCGTGCCCGTCGGAGTGGGGAGCGTGAGGTTTTTTCGTTACGGAATTTCTGGATTCGGTCCCCGCGCTCAAGGCCCGAGATAGAAGCTATGCAATAGCTTAAAAACTGATAAGAATACTTTTTAAACAACATATAATCAATAAGCGATAATCGCGTATAGTGAATTTCAAGGTAAATTATTATATGTAAACGTTTTTGAATCGTCGTAATGATACATATTTCCTAAAGAAAATATCTCCACAATTAATTTGATGTAAAATAACATTAGAAATAACGTATAAAAACGGAGAAATTATCAAATTTTTGATCGAGTTCCTAACCAGTACACAAACAAAAATGGCGAATAGTCATTTTCACATTTTTTTATAAATAACGTATAAAAACAGAAAAATGATCAAATTTTTGATCGAGTTCCTAACCAGTACACAAACAAAAATGGCGAAATGTCATTTTCACATTTTTTTCTATATAGTTATTTGTTACAGAGTACACAGATAAAATTCACTCTCATAGATGACAAATTTCAAACACCACAATCTCTAATTTTTACTCTGCTATTGTTACGGCCTCTAGTTACCCGGGCAAAGGTCGTAGAACCCGGGCCCACCAGGGGTTCAACTCGACGAGTAACAGGAGGGCGGCCTAAATGACTTGTGGAATATGAGACAATAGCGGTTAAAAAGGAACCAAACAAGACTTACCTATTTCGTCGACGTAGGGTCAAACCTTCGAAGATTCAGGTGTAAGTATATGTGTGTGATAGTGTTATGCTCAGTACGTGTTATATTATGTAACCTGACTTCCCGCTGGTTGCCGACCAGCAGATCCCAAGGCTTCACCTCTATTCCAGTATGGGATCCATCGAAGGGGCAAGCCGTCACAGAAACTTCAGAGTCTAGGAAATTACGCTCGTTTATCACTCATTAATTATAGTTAAGTCAATTGTCATTAGATAATTCCAATCAAATTCAACCAGATTTAACCGAACTCGCGTTATAACGAACTCACTATTTGTGAAAAATACTGTATCACCGGACCGCGTCGCAAAAAACTCAGGTTCGCACAGTACATACGTCAGGGCGGCCATGCGGCAATTATATTAACAAGACGCGCAACTACTCAGTTCCACGCTCCACGGCAAGATTTGTCACTTATTATTTATTGTCCAATTAATTGTCTTTAAATTCAAATGGCACGCTCTATTATAATCAATAAACGATAATCGCGTATAGTGAATTTCGAGGTAAATTATTATATGTAAACGTTTTTGAATCGTCGTAATGAAACATATTTCCTAAAGAAAATATCTTCACAATTAATTTGATGTAAAATAACATTAGAAATAACGTATAAAAACAGAAAAATTATCAAATTTTTGATCGAGTTTCTAACCAGTACACAAACAAAAATGGCGAAAAATCATTTTCAGATTTTTTTCTATACTCTCTATAGTTATTTGTTACAGAGTACACAGTTAAAATTCACTCTCACACATGACAAATTTCAAACATCTCTAATTTTTTACTCTGCTATCTTCAGCGCTGTACACGAACGGAACGATATCGTTGAGAGCCGTGGTAGCTCACATGGTTAGCGCTCGTTATAGGTATCACAGTACGGGAGCAACTCGGGTGCGATCCCCACTGGCACCAATGAAATTGTTGCGTGCTGATTTAGCTATCAGTTGGAAAGTCTGTTTTTCTGGGCCATTTTGTTTTGTTACACTGACATCTCGCAAGTCGCCTAGGGACCTAGGAGGTTGTCGGTTGCTTATTTTTTATTTTTCTTTAAAATTTTCGTCGGTAAAATAACATATTTATAAAAGTAAAAAAAAGTAAAGTTACAGCCTATATACGTCCCACTGCTGGGCACAGGCCTCCTCTAATTTCTGAGAAAGTTTTAAGGCAATGAAATGTCCGCCACGCTGCCTCAACGCGTGTTGACGAACTTCACATTTCTTCGAAATATATATTTTTTAATTTCTCAGACATGCGCTACCAGCATGCGACGACGCGGCCCGCGCCTTGCCGCCACTTGCGTTTGCTGCGCTTTGTCTCGTCACAGAGTGGCAAAATCACAGTAATATAGGTATTTTATAAACAGCACCTGTCTAATATTATGAAATATGTAGTTAAAACTTAAAACTTACCTTGACAAATGTATACCCTTTTGTTTGTAAAATTTTTTAGACCTCTCTTCAATCGTTTCTGCTTATTTCCCATGTTTTAAAAACTAAACTTAAACATTAATAAAACTGTACAATTAATATAACTATAAAACACTACTATTAAACAAGAATCAGAAAAAACCTACTCCACTATTAACAAAATTAAATTTTTGCAGTAATATTTTACGATTTTATTTCGTAGTGCTGAGCTCTCGCAACGCGGCGTACGTCCACCTAGCAACACGATGCGCCCCGCACTGAATTCGTGGACGAATGCGGGGGTGATATAGACGCAGTATTTAATCGGGACGCATTTTTAATTTATTATCATAATAATAATACATATTTCTAAAAAGTAACCAAACCAAATTATTTTATTTTGTATTGCAAAGCAGTAGGTATTTTTTTTATATTCCTTTGATAAACAATTAAGGAGTAAAGTGGTTTCATCTCAACGATTTGGAGGTGATTTGGGTATTTTTTTATTTATTATGTTACACCGATAGAAAAATTATGGCTAAACCAAATTACGTATCAGATCATGTAGCTTACTAGCTATTTTTTTCATATGTAATTTCTCTGTAAATGTCGACGAAAAGTTGGTTCATCTGCACGATTTTTTTCAAGGTTTTTGCGAGAGAGCAGCCTTAATAATAAATGCACTTTGTTCATTCATATTCAAAATTTCAAAACTCTTCGACAAAGACAACAAAGACTGAGGAAAAGAAACGACGTTAGACCATCGTTAGACAATGCACGGCCTTCAAGCCACACCTCCGTGCTCGTCGGAGAGCGTGACGTTTTTTTCGTTACGAAATTTCTGGATTTTCCCGCACTCAAGGCCCGCGATAGAAGCTATGCAATAGCTTAAAAAAACAGTGGCTATTATTAATGCAGCGGTCGGTGCAAGGGCGACTCAACAACAGCAAACCGGTTCACCGCTGTCCGCTCTTGCTTCGATAGTTCGCACCGCGCCATCATTACGTTTACGTATGCCATACTGTTCGTGTGTTTACTGTTTACTCATGATAAGAAATTTTTATTGTAATTAATTCGTTCTCTTGAGACTCTTAGTTTTTGTGCTATCTTTCTATACTCTATACATATAACTATCACTCTATTCTCCATATGTGTGTTGTAAAAGACTTGTAACTTGTGTAAATTATAATTATTTAAACTGAAAGTCTATTAAATTTTACTTTACTTACACAAGCAGCATAACTATTATTAAATTGAACTAAAACCTTCCCTACGATGCTATCTGTGGGGGAGGTCATGTTCAGCAATAGAGTTTAAGGGGCTGTAATGTAATCTGTTGTCATAACAACATATTTTGTTAGTAGTTACTAATGAACAAATAAAAAAATAAACATAGAATGTTTACAATGTTTACGAATTAATTCATGATTCTATTCTCATTAAATAGCTTTTGCTTAAATTAACTTTAACGAGTTGAAAGCAAATAATTGGTAAGAACGGTCGGGCTTTGTTATTGTTGCCCTACAATTGCATCTAAATGATGTTCAGTTTTAATTTTTTCAGATTAGCTTTGCATTTCCAGTCGTATCGAAACCTAAAGACCAGAGAAAATGTTATAGTGTTGTATACGAGCAACTCCTTAACTCTATGAACTTATTTATATCCATACATACATACATAAACACTCACGCCTGTCACCCAGAGGGGTAGGCAGAGACTACGGACTTCCATTTGGCATGATCCTGACATACCTCTTTCGCCTCCTTTACATCCATATATCTACGCATACATGCTCGTCGGTTAAGGGTACTTCTAACGTGGCCCATTTTCAAAATATCGCCAATTTGGTCGATAAACTTTTTTCTAGGGCGTCCCTTTCCGACTCGGCCATTCACATCTGCCATATAAATTTGCTTTGTCACTCTTTCCTCATTCATTCTTTCTACGTGACCAAACCACCGAAGCATTCCTTTCTTAATCCTGGTCACAACATCATCTTGCATACCACATTTATCTCTTATCACGCAATTTCTCACCCTGTCATTCAGATTAAACCCTAGCATATTCCTTAAAGACCGCATTTCTACAGCATTTATTCTACTTTCGTGCTTCTTCTGCCACACCCAGCTTTCACTACCATACATTAAAGTAGGGACTAACACAGCATTATGAATTACCATACGTGCCTGTTTTGACACATTCTGGTTCTTCATAATAGAGTGTAGTGCCCCATTCACTCTATTACCTGCATTTACTCGTCGTTCTATTTCCCTATCATATCTACCATCCCTGCTAAATACACATCCCAAATACACAAACTCATCCACTTGCTCAATTAACTCTCCTTCTATTCTTATTTCACATACCGTTTTGCTTTCTTCTCTTTCAAAAACCATCACTTTCGTCTTACTTGCGTTCACTTTCATTCCCCTTTCTTTCAATTCCCAGTTCATTAATGTAACCATCATCTGCAACTCTGCCGCCGATGACGCAAGTATGACTTGATCATCGGCATACAAAAGGCATTTGACGGTTAACTCGCCCATTCTTAACCCACATTCTTCATCTTTCAAAGTTTGCAAACACCGGTCCATAAATAGGTTGAACAGCCAAGGGGAAGCTACACAGCCCTGTCTGACACCTTTTTGGATGCCAAACCAGTCCGAGTAGACCCCATTGATCCTGACACAAGCACTAGAGTCCCTATAAAGAGACCTTAATGCCTGTATCAAACCAGCGCTCAACCCATATGAGTTCAGTGTTTGCCATAACACATTCCTGTCCACTCTGTCATAAGCCTTTTCCAAGTCCATGAACGCACAAAAAACTTTCTGGTTTTTGGCCAAAAACTTCTCCGCAATCATGCGCATGGAAAAGACTTGATCTGTACACCCCATTCCCTTTCTAAAACCCGCTTGCACATCCCAAATTTTTCCATCAGTTTCTTTCATAACTCTTTCAATTAACACCTTAGCATACAGTTTACCCACAATACTAAGCAAGCTGATACCGCGGTAGTTTTTGCAGTCCTGCTGTGACCCTTTTCCTTTATATATTGGTACTATAACTGCTTTACACCAGTCAGTTCAGTTATTTATATCCAATCGGCGTAATAACAGAATCATTTAATATCATCCAGAATTCTAAATCGATAATTATTTATTTTGTAAAACTTAGCGGAGAGTTTTACAAAATAGCTTTATTTTGTAAAACTTTCCACTATATTCAATTTTTGTGATCATGTATTATATCACCTTTTTTAATGTCTAATGCACATATTCACTTAGTTGAACTAGGTAATATATATCTTTAAAAAAACTTGTTATTTTTAATCGGCCTTTAATTCTATCACAGACCTATTAACCTGCTATCTTTTTTACTTTTTTTTGTAAATATTCATCCAGGCTGATCTGGTACTAACTAATCAACTAAACTAAGTCATCAGTAACAAAACCATAAAATTGATATATATATTTTAAACGTTCCTGGCTACTTTTAGATTTTTACTATTACACGTTGAGTATGTAGTTATTTTTATTGAAGTTCCACAACCTCTAATTAGGTCTGGTGTACCTTCTCGTGGTAGATTCACGCTGCAGATATATTATGGAGTAGGAATAGGTGAATCCGACCGGATTTAAACCACGCTCTCGCAGAATACCTGAGTGAAACAGTCTTTTTACTGGTGACGAGGCATTCAATTTTAGTCATCTTGCGTGATAAATCATCTACAGTTTGATTCTAAATCGAGTATAAATGTATGAAGAAATAAAATCATTATACTGCCATCTATCGATAGCCATGAAATCTTTCTGGTATTTCCTATAAGCTTTTCATACGATATGAACGATAAGAAATGTGATGATCTCTCTTAAACCGCCACCTCACGTTTTACGTGTTTAGATTTAACTTATTTTCAACTCTTGACGTTTCGAGTATTTTCTCAATATCCATGGTCACTTGGAGACAGAGGTCCTTTGTGTACTGATTCCCGGGCTAACTTTAGTTTTTAAAATACTTATTAATTTTGTAACCATCTTTGAAGACTGAGGTAACTATATTTTGAAGTCTTACATTGGCTTATTTGGGGTTGGATTTTATTATTATTAGTTATTCTACGAAAAGTTAACTGCTGAATATTGGCTTTGCCCAAAAATAGACTCATAGGGGGATTTTGGCATAGTTGCCGCACAGACGGGTAGCAACCTGCACTTTTTCAAGTTGTTATCAGGAAAGTTCTGCTGTCCATATCGTGTTATTATTTTAATCCGCTGCCTCTTGTAACATCCACGAAATGATGTGGGGTAGTGGATATTCTCACGCCGCAAACACCAGCCATTTGGGTTTGATTTAATATCAGGATAGCTAGCAGTTGATAATCATACTTCACTTTCAAAATTAAGATTTAATAAAACCTGAGTTGTAATTTAATTTCAAAAAGTGCTTAGCTTAACAAACTTAAATCGTCTTTATATAAGGAAGGGATTAGTTTGAAATATTTAATTTTTTTCTATTGCTGCAACAATTAGCTACCCATAACGACGATAAATGATTTGACAGTTATTCATTCCTAAATAATATTTTAGTTTCTCTACATTTTGAGATGAAGCTCAACGAATTAGTAAGCTGAAGTGGCAATGAACAAGCCATACTGCTGAAATAACCTGCAGCATATGGGGTAAAAGGTTCTTGAGTGGCAAACTCATACCGGTAGGCAAGGTGGAATGATAACCTGATGAGACATGCAGGAAGTCGATGGATGCAGTTGGTTCAGGACCGTGCAATGTGGCATTCCTTGAGGGAGGCCTATGTTCAGTAGTGGACTTGTGAAGGGCTGTGTGAATGATGACGAATAATGATGGTATTGTAAGGTGATGATTCTGTAAGCCAGTCGGATTTTATAGCTTGTAAATCATTGTTTAACAAAAAACCCATCTGATCATAAGCCAAGTAGTATTGTTTCCCTAGTCTATATATAGTCAAATGTGTAAAGAATACCCTTTTTAAATGATATCAAAGCATTCCATCTTTGTTATCATGGGTGAAACACATTTTTGTTTTGATATTTAATCGAAAATGTACTCGAAGGTATAGTGTATAATGTATATACAGATATGAAAGAAATACTCCACTAACCCTTGGGTGAGCCGCAGGCTTGTTTACCCCTCTTATATAAAGATAGTTTAATGTCCAAAAAAACTTATATTAATACTTGTTCATTCTTTACAGTGCCTCCAGATATAATTAGCGATGATACATCGTCTGACGTCTCAGTTCAAGAATTAGAGAATGCTACATTAACCTGTAAAGCAACTGGCCACCCACCACCAAAAATCACCTGGCGAAGAGAAGACCATGAACCAATTTTACTAAAAAAGCCTCAGTCTAGAGAGTTCGAAAAAGGTAAACAATCTATTTATCGGGTGTCCGGTAATTAATAAATAACCTTAAAATGGGTCTTAGTAGGAGTAATGGCCATTCAGCAAAAATTCAAAATAGAACAAGTAGTACCATGATATGTTTTTTTAGTTAATATTGATTATTTTTGTTCATTTTTTACATTCTTGCACACTATGACCACAAATTAATGAGTTCCATCGGTTTTTTATAGTTATAGTAATTTAAGTTAACTGAGCTGATAGATAAGCAATACATAGTATAACTTCTATTACACGACTCTTTCATATAACAACTTGGATTATTGTTCTGGTGAAAAATATTAATTTTGATAAAGTTTAAGCAACCGTAGCATAAAAAATCATATTGCATCACACGTGACAAATAATTTTAAAATAATATGTGCTTAAAGTAAATTTATACCTAATGTAAATAGTGAATTATTGCTATTAGTGTTTAAAAGGAGTGAAATTTGGTTAAACAACAAAGTCCGCAATATTGGTATATTGTTTTTATTAAATGTACCTGATTATTGGGTTTTAATAAAAACAGTATGTGACATTTATAACACTGTATTCGTTACAAATTACATTCAATGTTCAAATTTTTTGCCACCAACTCTGATGCAGGCCCTACATCTACAAAAAAATCTCTCCTGGGGAGTTGCGTACAGCGTCGATCGCTTATTTTCAATGCGGTTGCCCGGACATGGCTACGTAAATCTTACAAGGATCGTATCAGCTTTGCGTAAACTTCTTCTTTATATATAAAATAGTGTTAATAAAAAAAGTATAGCGGATTTAATTTAGGTGATCGTAGGGGCCCTCAAAATTCCCAGACGGCTAATTCATTTTTTGGGTATGTTTGATTTAAATATGCACGAAAAGATATAGCAAATCATTTTGCAACTAGTAAAATTCTCTCCTCCTTGGGCACTGCTCGCAATAAATTTGGAAGATCGATTTTAAACGTAGTAGACGGGTAGTAAAGTTTTAGCACAAATGGGTCGGCTCGACCGGGGTAGGACCATGTTCTCACGGAATACTATCGTAAAATAGTGTTTATACTTTTCTTTCTAATTAAAATATTTTAAGTTGTAAGAACACAAAATACTGAAATTAAAACTTTGTTTAGATTTTTAACTAAGTACAATACGATCACATTTATGGTAGGAATCGTATTTCGGATTTATTTGTTTTTTACAGTATCTACTTATTTCTTCTGAAGCAAGCATCGCGATTCACGACGAATGGCATTGTAGAAGTCACATAGGTACGAAAATATAGTAGTCGATCAAATCCAGAATAGATACTTTAACTTACTTTCTTTAAGTTCCTATTCTGTACTTAGTTACCATTTCGAAACGTATTTTTTTACTTTTTATTGCCAGCCCTTAGTAACCACGGAAAGTCCACCGTGACGTAGGAAGAGGAAAAGATGTAAAGTAATACGAAAACTCGCGCGCAGCGACAAAGTTTTATTAAGCGTGTGTGCGCGATTTATCTAATTAATAATAATTGTGTAGGCTTTAAATGTCGGCAAGCAGTCAACATCACAGGAGTGCAAATTCTGTACGTAGTACTTTTATTTATTCTGTGCTTTTAGCTTAGTTAAGGTGTATTACTATTACAATAAAAGGCCGATTGAGTTTCTGAATGGCCATTAAGTTCCACCAAAACCCATTTCAGGGTTATACATTAATTACCGGATAACGAGTGTATACGAGTACTTGGGCACCTTTACTGCCTACAAACCATCTGAGTTTATGCGCACTTATGCCTCTAAACATGTATATATATATATATATATATATATATATATATATATATATATATATATATATATATATATATATATATATATATATATATATATGTATATATGCTTATCTCTATTTTGATCTTGTTTTAACACTGTAGAAAGCTAGTTAGGTCGAAGGCTTTGACGTGTACATCTTAGCTTCGTGGTAGCAATTATGTCCTTCTTTGCTTTGAGCTGATTGAATATGTTCAGAAGCTGCAGTTGTCACAAAATATCACCTGAACTCAAATATATTTTGTTAATTAAATATTCTAGAAAGTTCTTAATAACACAGATAATAAATTAAATTGAAAGTGGTCTGTGACGATGGAAGCTTATGGTGTCGCAAATTTAAAACTTTGTGTGTCTATGTAGTTATATTAAACAATAATTTTCTAATTCATAATAAAAATCACTCAACTAGTGGCATTTTTTTATTTCAAACATAAATAAAACAAAAATATTTGAATATATACCCTATGAGCATAAATAATAGCCACGAAAATATGCTTGTGACTGATCTACGTTCTTCTATTTTTCGCAAAGTAATTCCCAGCCCGTGTTGGCAACCGTCCCTCGCTTTCGTATGTAGAACAACGTGAGTCGCAGGTGTGTTTGCAAATTACTCCCGGAAATTCTGCAAAATGTTTCTTGCTTTTATTCTTAGCATACTACTTATATAACTATATATTTCGATATCCACTGAAAATAAAATTACAAATAATATTTGAAGCTAAAAATATTGTTTATAAATATAAATAAATATTGTTTATAACTATAGACAAATTTGATCATTATATAGGCTAATAATATTCAAAATGAAAATCATATGTCCCTAAGTTTCTTTCTCCGATTTCTATGTATCTACAATATAAAAACAAATGATTCTTTGTTTGTACATGTTCCATTGCCGTATAAATGATTATGATAAAACATTGTTGACTCGTTGCGAGCGCGCTCGCGAAGGTATTCTTATAAAAATGACGCATGCAAGGCACGCCTAGATTTAATATAAATTAATAATATATTTTTATATAGGCATCGGTAGGAATACGTTTCCTTCATCCCATTTCTGGCGCCAAGAAGCAAACAGTCCACTGCTTTATTTCGGTTTAAAGAATATGGAAAGCAAGTACAATTATTTTCTATGAGTTACACCGTATCAGTCATCGGAGATGCAAGTACTATGTAATAATAGATGCTTTATATGCATACTTTGGGTTAAAGTTGATTTTCAGGAGTTTTTGGGTTACAGAAGCCGCGTACCATAAGGTGGATTTTTAGTCCCTGTGTGCAAAAATCTTAACAACATCGTCATCTTTATCATTACAGACCAACAAGTCAATGTATCGAGGACCGCTAGAACCTTTAGGCATTTCCCTAAGTTGCCTCTTATAATATCCATGGGGAACAAATAGTGGCATGGCTTCATGCCACCACCATAAGCTTGCATAACTAATAATAGCCAATATTATGGCCATAAACCATTACCACACCAACCAAATTATTAATTTTATAAGAAAAATATTTTAAAAATCAAATTAAAATTGTGGAATTTAGATCTGTAATTTAAATAGACTTCATGATTACAGCCCATAAAAAGTCCATTGCTAAACATAGTCTTGCATATTTCATATTATATGCATATAAGATAGGAATATGGACTATCTCTTCAAATGTATGTAATGCAATTAAACATTTTTATTTGTGATCCTGTGCTGATGTTTAAAAAAACGTTTGAACTCCTATACGTGAATTAACCTAAATCATATGTTTTAGTTAATTATTTCCTTGCAGTGGAAAGCTACGTAGGGAGTTCCTTGCCATTATTACGAGTCGACCGAAGGCAAATGGGTACATTTCTTTGTATCGCATCCAATGACGTTCCGCCTGCTGTTAGTAAACGGATAACACTTCTTGTCAATTGTAAGTTAGTTTTTTCCTTCTTCATTGCTACACCTTTTTTAAATTCTCAACACTCCTTGGGTTGAACAGTAAAAATGCCTATTAAAATTAAGACCACCCTTTGTATTTTCTTGTAATAGGGAGTCATCTTTCGTAATTATTTTGCAATATTGTAATTTTGTAATAAATAGTAGATAAATATAATAAGTTAAGCTATAACTATAATATGAGAGTTGTTAAAATTTGAATATTTTTATAATATAAATGAAACTATCACAAAAAAAGGATTCTTAAGTATTTTTACTCACAATTTATTATATAGTTATATAACTCTATATTTATACACAATGCATTACTCTATCATGCATGTATAATGATTATGGAATTCTTAAATTTAGTAACTTACCATTTCCAAGCATATAAATTATTAGAAATTATTCGGTTATATGAACTGATAATAGTAAAATAACTTCATGACTACGTCTAAGTATTCTTACTACCATCATCTCAGCTCTTGAAAAATCCGATATCAGATTTGAAAGACCACAAATCCTCGCTAAAGAACACCGATTCCTTCCAAGGATGATTCGCGAGGCTATTGAAATCAAAAAACATCCTAACTTCAATAGAGAAGATGGCTGGGTGCTACCATCTGCTTGGGATCCTATAATTAATAAAATAAATCCCAACCCAAGCATACAACTGCAAGACTTCAAGATACCATAAGTTCATACTGTATAGATCGGAATAAAAGTTAAATTTTTATCTATGGTAACCGCTGTTAACTATGACATTTGGACTTTGAACATCTCAGTCCCCCTCCCCCCTCTCCCCCCCGTGACCATAGGTGCTGTAAAGCGCTCGAAACGTCGGGTATTTATAGTTAAATATACGCGATAAAAACCGTAAAAACTAGTATTATTTCAATGTGTAGTGTTCGCGTAAATATAAGAAATCATTATAAAACCTCAAGTCTGTTACCCAGAAGGGCAGGCAGAGATTATGAACTTCCATATACCTACGCATTCATGCTCGTCGGTTAAGGGTACGCTTTATTTGTAATATATCTCCGATTGGTTCAATAAACTTCCGTCTAGGGACGTCGCTTGTTGAATCTGCCGTCCACTTTCATAACATAAATTTGCTGTTTCATTCCTTTCTCACTTATTATTATTTCTACATGACACCTTTCTCTTATTACAAAATTCATCACCCCGTCACGTAGAATAACTCCTAACATACTACTTATTGAACGCATTGAAAAATTTAATAAAAAAATATACAAGTATTAAATGCTGTAGTCATTTACTTTATTTTCGTGCTTTCGTAAACATTTGTCATAGTTTAAGTTCTTATCAGAAATATTTTGCTGCGTCTGATCTCGGGTTCATTTTCCTATATAGCTCCTTATGACAACCATGCGATGATAGCAGTAAAGTGGCGAGATAATAGAATTCAATACCCTTTAAATATTTAAACACATACACATTTCAAAATAATCCAAAAATAATTTCTCTAGCGTCATAATACGTCACAATAATCTTACAAATAAAATAGCAATTTTTACTACATTGTTAACATTTAGAGAAAATAGACTTTTAAAGTTTTATTTCATAAACTTAAAAATTAAAATAAAAGTTGTATCATCAAAACATATAATTTAAAATGTCCCCATGTCTTAACAATTTGTTATTAATGTCTATTTCCTCTTTAACACTCCTTTGGGAGTGATCTGGAAATTGTTCCGTGCCTAAGCCCCTCTTAGTAGTATAAATCGGATCTACATGAAAATGGACAGACTTTGTAATGCTTAAGTACAGGCGGTAATACTTTCACTCCACTATCGCGGACTGACCAATGGGGACTCGGATAAAAGAAGCCTAAGTCTTTCAGTGATGGACGGAATCTTTGGAGGCTCGTTACCATTGATACGAGTAAATCAGCTGCGCAGTTGTGATAAAATCTGAAGATTAATTTTGACTAGCTTAATTTTCATGAGTACTTCCAAAAGTAGGAAGACTGCAGATGTGCAACTATCGTCGAAGTGACATCTTTGGTCAACCACCATTTGTTTCAACTTTAATGTCTCGTTTCCATTGTTTAATATTATTTGCTTAGAGTTTTTTGCGGGTTTGATATAAAACCTTTCCCTCTTTCGGGTTCGACACTGTTAACTGAAAAGTTAAGCAATTTCGTCCATTTCACAACGTCTTGAGAGGTTTTACTTTCCATAGCTTCTCTCGGTCTTATAAGATTTTTACTTAATTTTCAGCCAGTTTATTTAAAATATATTACTTGATTTATTAAAAAAAATCTATAAATACACAGACAGAGTACTTTCGTTTACGTACGTAGGGTGTTTAGAATACAAAGAACTCTCACAGGTTGTATTACTGTATTGTATTAGTGTTATAAACGATTTATCCGTAGAAGAGAGATCTTTATTGATTTAATATTTCTTCTACTTTATTCGTCCGTAAAAATACACTGCTAGACTTGGGCCGCTCCTGTTGTAGGGAGGATCATAATTTATTAGATTTTTGGTAGCTTGGGGGTCTAGCTGTAAATTTTAGGCCAAATTTGAATATCGCCGGCAGCAATGAATTTGTTAATTGCATTTTATAGCAGTACTTTACCACTCAGGCTGATTGATAGTGAATAGCTACAATGTAAGGCAGGTATGAAAAATAAATTATTTCCAAAAAGCTTGTACTGAACCACTAATTTCTTCATAACCCTGTTAGAAACATGAGGAGGCCTATGCCTAACAGTGCGTTTAAGTTAAGCTCTAAGTTTAACTTTATTGTATAATTCATTAACATATTTTACCTTTTTCACTAGTTGCTCCAACTGTAAAAGTACCAAATCAGTTGTTGGGTGCGCCACTTGGAACTGACGTAAAACTCAAATGCTATGTTGAAGCATATCCGAACACAATTAATTATTGGATCAAGAATAGAGGAGAAATGTTATTAGATGGGTAAGTTGTATATTATAATAAAATAAATAAGGCAGGAGTCGTGGTAGCTTGGGATTAAGAACTCGTCCTAAATTTCACAGCACGAGAGCAAATCGAGTTAAATCCCTACGGGCACCAATGAAATAGCTTGCAAATTTGAGTGCTGATTTATCACGTACTCGCCGGTTAAGAAACACATTGTGAGGAAACCTGCATGTCAGAAGGTTCTACTCCCACACGTTATAGCCTAGTATTTGTCCGAGTATATTATATGCATGTAAAATAATTCCACTATAGAGAAGAAACCCCTAGTGCGGAGGTATCGTTTAAATAATGAATAATTACTGAAAAATATAATACCAAATGTAGTACTTTATAATTTTAGTCATTTATCTATATTTTGTTATAACGCGGAAGAGTTTTTTTTGTTTGTTAAACACACTAATCTCTGGAACTACCAGTCCGATTTGAAAAATTATTTTCGTATATTATAGCCAGATTTATGAGAAATAGTATAGACTATCTAGAATTAGACTACATCTCTCAGATATCCTTAGATATTGATTTTTGTTAAGTAAGTTAGAAGGAAAAGCACCCTCGAAATTATTTATCCGCGTGCACTGGCGTAATGGTTGTTAATACGTCAATACAATTTTCTACAAAAAGAAAACATACCTTTACTCTATCTAAAGGGATATGCTTATTTCGTTTACATAAGCCACAATAAGGTATTTTGTGACAAAAATATTGAAAATTATAACATGATTTATCAGCGTTATTATGAGCCATGGCATATTAATCCTTACGAACGAATGTTACTCCATCACCGATACAATTTTATGAAGATATGCTTTGCTGTTTATAGCTTGTTATTTGGACGAATAGGTTAAGAGACGATGAAAAATTAAATTAATTCAATACTCGTCTCGGCGCACGAACGACACATAAGCCCTAGCCGCTAAACTCAGAGAAACCAGCAGTGAACGCTTCTACGAGCAAGATTTTTTTAATCATTTTAGCCGGAAAATTGGCAAAATTAATGGAGTATTTTATCTATCGTTATATGTACGTTATAGAGCGAAGTTAAATTTTATCCACTCTCCCTCCCCCTACCGAATGAGTGTCGACACCCCGCGGCCCAAAAAGTGTTCCGAATTGCGGTTATTTTCACTTTTTCAAAAATGTTACACGATACATGGAAATTGTGCAGGTACGAAATTATCCTTGATGAATTTGCTACCAATCTTTTAAACACACAAAAGTGATATTACTAATAGTTTCCTCGAAATTTACCACAAAATATTAACATTTTTTATTATTTATCGACTTTTTTACTTAAAGTTTAGTTTTCTCAAAAATTTCCCATTTTACCGCCAAGGTAACCTTAACTAAGTAAAAATGTAAGATGCTCTTTAAAAAGAGGTATAATTTATTGCTAAACTCTTTCATTTCAAGTTGCTACGCTATTTTGAAAAAATAATTTATATTTCACTGACATATAAATAAATGTTAATATTTCGTGGCAGACTGCGCGGAAACTATACGTGACATCACTTTTGTACATATATTCGAATTTATAATGATATTTATCAAGGATCATTTTGTACCTACACACTTTTCATGGATCGTGTACGGTTTTCTTTAAAACTGGAAAAAAACGCGCTTCGAGACACTTTATGGGCCGCGGGGTGTCGACACTCACTCGGGAGAGGTGGGAGAGTAGATAAAATTTTACTTTGTTCTATAAAATACATATGCCGATAGAATAAAGTACTCCATTAATTTTGCCAATTTTCCGTGCATGCTATCCAAAATGTTTGAACTAGGTGTCATGTCATGTCACGCAGCTTAGACCTGTGATATACATACGCGGGAAACCATGGCGCTAGCACACTATTAAATTTAACCATGTATTGCAATATAACACTTCACAGATGAATTATGTTTTTGATCTATTTCAGTCCAAAGTATACGATAAGAGAAGAAAAAACATCATACAAGGTTTCCATGTGGCTTACAATAAAGCAATTCTCTAAAAGCGATATCGGTACATATAACTGCATTAGTACAAACTCACTAGGCAAGAGTGAAGGAACACTTCGATTGTATGGTAAGACGTCTCATTACGTAACCTATCAATACGAGAAAAAAATATTTTGTGCTAACTTGATCTTATATTTACAGAGATTAAACTCAATTCTCAAACAGACGACTTAAACAACCAGATCAGTGTTGCAGGAGGTATGTTTGGATTTATTATACTTATTTGGTGTTAATAATTAATTATTTTTAACAAAATATTTAAATGCGGATTTGAAGGGATGTCTTTTTAATTTTTAGTCTTTTGGTATAACCTTGAATATAGGTTCACAGAATTAAACAAAAACTAAACGATAAGATCAATTTCCCATTACGAATTTGGCACAACTACCATAAATTATCAACTGCGCGTGCGATTTATCACGCGCCCGAAGTTTGTATTATATTTTTATACAAGTTAGAGTGACAAAACGTATAGTGGAGATGTAAGAATATTCACTACACCATATCCTCCCGTGGATGTCGTAAGAGGCGACAGAGAGAAATTTAAGCAGGTGATGTGTAGCGGCATTTTCTTTATAACAGCTTAAAATAATAAAAAAGCTGCGAATGACAACCCGCTCGGCAAGCGTGTAAGCCATGGCAAAATTCCTCCTATGAGACTATATATGGGGAGACCTATATAGAATTTTTTAGGATGTAATGGTTACGGTGACAAACATGCAAACATATACGATTTCACCCTATGATGAAGAAAAGTCTCGTTACCAATATAAAGGGCCTCATTTTATCGTTCCAAAATTATTCGAAAATCATCATATGAAACAAAGCAGTGACATGCTTCTGTTTCATACTGGAATACTTATGTAACATGGGTAAATCAATTAATCAGAAGCAGAATATTTCAAATAAAAACTCAAAATAATTAAAATCAGTGGTTGTGAAATCGCCAGCAAAGCGTGGCATCTTCGACAAATACGAGGCAATCTAAGGCTTCCCATGGCCTTGCCCTGTGTTCAGTAGTGGATTTTGATAGACTGTAATAATGATAATGATAACGATGATAAACAAAAACTTTTTTATAAGATTTGATATATCCATTTAAATATATTTTAATAACTCCCACCATTTTATTTTATAGAATAAAAATGACAAGCGAGCAAGTAGTATACCTGATTTTAATTAGATGCTGTCTGATAGACGCCTACATCTGTCCTTAATTCCAAATCGAATGTAGACGCGTTGTCACCCCAGAAAATTAAGATGGAACATTTCGTTACCACTAAAAGGTATTTCCAGTTCTCTACACTCACCATTCGAATTACTATGCTGTTCCACGGTAGTATTCTGTTAGAGCGTATTCCTACCCTGGTCGAGCTGACTCATCTATGCCGCAGCCATAAATAACTGACTCTACAACGTATTTTTTACATTTAAGGAATGAGTGCTTTAAATAAGGTTATTATATAAAAAAATTGTTATACAGGTTTAACGGAAGCAGCGAAAGGAATATCTGAAATCCAGTTGCCGTCAAATAGGATATTAAAATTGATGTTATGCAGCATAGTGTTATCCAACATAATGATGTAGATGTTACAACAAATGAATATTTATTGTAAATAGTATTGAATACATTTTATGCTTTAAATTAAGGAACGTAATTCAATTACACGTGAAAAGTTTTGTAAATATGATTGTTATTATTAACTCGTGTAAAAGAAAAGACAACGATGTTATGTTATTTACAGAAATAAGCTCGTATAATCTAAATCTTGCTTAGAACCGCCAAATTGAAAAGTATTTAAATTTTTGAACTGTAAACTTGTCGCTCGATCATAAGACTGTTTAAACAAATAAAATGAAAGTATGGTAATTGAGTTTTTTTTACTTTACCAATTGATTTGTATTCACGTCTGAAGTAAATCTATCAAGTAGACTAATGATCGTGATAATTTAAAAAAATACAATAATATTGTGGCGTAAATGAATCCACTATTACTTGCCGTGCTGCAAGAGTCGACGGAGTGAAAAGCGTGGCAACTAATACTAAAGAAACCACGGATCCGCAAAGAGTGACCTTGTAGTGCTGAGTGAACCAAAATAATACTGGCGTGTAATATTATCATAAATAATTGACTGCTTTGGTTGGAGGTCTGGATCGTAATCATGACTGCTAATCATGTGGACTTTGTTTTAATCCTGGTTTGGGCCAAAAATCAGTAGTTAGAAAAATTGGCGGTGTTTAATCCCCGTACCTTTGTGGTCGTATCAGATTGCTGTTCCATCGGACTGCGCGATTGTGGACATAGAGAGAGCACGTGCGCTTGTGTAAACATTCGCGCACTTTAATCCTGCCCTGTCTAATTCTGTCATGTGCAGATCTAGTCAAAATTTAGACTAATGTATTCCACATTAGTATTATTAATTATAATATATCTTAAAAGCAAGTGTTTGCCGCTTACAAGATAAATGAACATGACACACCTACATATTATTTGCAAATCATATTCTTGGTTAACAATGAACATATAAACAACACAGATCGGTTATTCAGGAACAACTGTGCGGAGGAATTGAATGATGGAGCATCGTCTGTTAATTTATTATCGCAACGTTGCCAGTGATTAATTATTGTAGTATTTTGCTCTAGTTAGGACATTTGTTTACCCTCCACGATAATTTATGGCTAGAATTGCGTCAGCATGGTAAACATTTGGTATTGTCAAGTGTAATCAATTATTTAATTTTAAATAACTACCTTCATTATCTATATGCGCTTAACATATTCATAATTATCATCTCTTTTTCATTTTTGTTTCAAAGTTATAACTATGCGTTTAAATATCGCTACATAAATGACTAACATATAAGATTACGTGAAAGTAACCTGAGTTTCATACCTAAAGGCAAATTGAAATCAATTTTAACTGTTCGATAAGAATCTGTCCTGTTTTAAGTAGGCGGCTGTAAAGCACTATATCTCTTTAAGCGGAAATAACAATTCATCTTTAGGTTGTTTATTGAATTTGGTTACAATTTGGTTGTAGATATTTTACATCTGATTTTGGTTAGAGATATTTTAGCACATGGGAAGTTAACAATTTTCATCTCATTAATATTATTTTATTAACGTGAGGTTTTAATTGCAAGGCATTAATGGCAAATAAAACTTAACTGTTAAGTTTTATTTTAATAAAAAGGAATAAAAAATAAAATCACCGTTCGCTGTGTCATTTTGCTTCTAACATTCTATTTATCTATGATGAATATTTTTACATTCAACAAGTCTCATAAAATAGTTAATGACCGCAGCGATATGCTTGAAAACAATCATACACACTCAGATCTAAAGATGATGAACGGAACAACGTCATTTAAAAATGGCAATTTTACCCCCACGCAGTATATTTGACTCATAAACGAATGCTGCTTAGGCTACGTAGCAGTATTAAGCTGCCATTTTACGCTGGTGTTCTCTGAAAGTGATCCTTCCCCGATTGAGCCGATCAATTTGCGCTACAACCATATTAAAGCTGCAGCGTGGCTTTAACAATCTAAGGATAATTCTTCCAGGCAATAGGTGAAAACTTTTGAATATTTTCCGGTTATATCAACATCAACCGCTTGGGGTTGGGTTTAAATATTATAGTATAGCGCACGCTAGGATTATTTATAAATATATAGATATACTGAATTTATATACTATATAAATATTTAAATATTATATAAACTCAGGAAAAAAGAAAAATATGTAAAATTATTTGGTTCATTTTATTATATTTGATCTTTAAGTGGTTTTCAAATAATTGAACACTTATACTTAAAAATTCGGTTAATAATTCTTTAGAACGAATTAAATTATAGACGAGTATAAAAATTGCTTATAGTTTGGTAGATTGTTTATCTCCTCATTTTATAATTTATAGAATAATCATATTATAATGATCATTACGACAACTACCATTATCATCACAATCATGCCACATACACGTTCCTCAATACCGGTACAATCAATTTCCTGCATGTCATACCGGACAGTCACCCCTTCAGTGGATTAATTTAAAGCAATGAGTCAAATAATTCGTTCCTTTCGTTGATATGTGTTGAAAAAAGTTTCCTCCAAAAATATGTAAATTTTCATACTATTTACCAGCACAATATACAGGGTTATTTTTCAAAGAGTAGCCAAATTTTAAACTTATTTGAAATGGGGGATGATGCGAAGGCATCTGTTCATAATTTTGCCTTAGCATATGGTCTAACACAACTGGTTACGTTGCCTATATGGATTCTAAATGTAGAGAATCATGGACCTCCCCTTTTGGATCTTCTGCTATCGTCTCACCGAACAGATACCAACGTTGTTTCCATCCATATCCATGATATGTTGCAAGCCGGTAACATTCATTGCTATGCGGATGACAGCACTGGTGATGCTCAATACACCGGCAGTGCCCATATTAACGTAAACTAAACGTCGCTGAGCAACGGGATAAACTTGTGTCTGAAGTCAAGTCTTTGCTGAACAAAGTCTCGAATTGGGGGCGACTAAATATAGTGCAGTTCAAGTTCATCAGAAGACGCAAGTTTGCGCGTTTACTGCCACAAAGAATCCATTATTCGCATCTCCTCAGTTTTAAGGAATTCACTTTGTTACCTCAGCCAATATCGGAATCCTTGGCGTCGACATATCAAGTGACGTGCAGTTTTGCGGTCACTTGGAAGAGAAGGCCAAATTAGCCCCTAAAAGCTTGGCGTGTTTCGGAGAGCGGGACAGTATTTCATGCCGGCCGGCACATTGCCTGCAAATTTACAAGACGCAGGTTCGGCATCACACGGAATACAGTTCCCATCTCTGGGCTGGGGCTCCCCAGTGCTAGCTCCTTCCAATTGACCGCATCCAGCGCAGATCGGCTTGAATCGACGACTACCGAGTATTTTCCGATCAGCTCGATTCACTGGCGTTGCGAAAGATGCTGCATCCCTTTGCATTTTCTTTCGTACCTACCACGGGAATGCTCTGAGGAATTGTTGGGATTAATCCCAACCGGCAAATTCCACACCATCTGGATAATTGGCGTTTTACACTGATTCACTAGGAGTTTTATTCCGCGTACGACTTCTTTATGGAATAATTTACCACCGACGATTTTTACGGACCAAAACGACTTAGGGACCTTCAAAACAAGAGCTTACTCCTTTCTAATAGGCTGGTAACGCACCTGAAATTCCTCTGGTTTTGCAGTTGTTCGTGGGTGGCGGTAGTCTTTTAAAATCAGGTAAGCCGTATGTTCGTAACCCCTCTCCTATTATATATATATATATATATATATATATATATATATATATATATATATATATATATATATATATATATATATATATACCGTTATTGCAGTTTCTGAAAATACGAGAAAATAAAGCTTCTTCTTTTAATGTGATTAATAGGTAGCGACGTGTTTGCCTACCAATCGACGCTTACAAATGTTTGTGTGCGCAGTAAAATCTTTAATTAAATTTAAAACATAAAAGACCTGCTTCTTTTATTCTAATTAATGTCTGAGATTTTTTTTATTTTGTTTTCTCTACATTTGCATTACAAATTTGGCCGGTTATTGCAAAATACCCTGTGTAGAATAAATGCCCAATTAAACTGGTAAGCTTGTAAAGTATATACTTTTTTATTTAGTCATTGAAAACAGGAGATGGACGGCAGCATCTCTCTGATAAAAGTTTAAAATAATAAAAAATAACTGCAGTATCAAATCCACCGGTCAAGCATGGTGATAATAGCAAATCCCCGCTCTAAGGAAGGGAAAGAGGAGGTCCTGCTGTGTCAATAGAATAAGAGGAAATGCAATAAGTTCAAGAATAAGCAAGTATTAACTGCTAAAGATACTGAAATAATTATATTAGAATCGGAACCAATATTAGCAATTTGTTTATTTTAAATATTTTGTTTATAGGACGGCTTTGTGGTAAAAATAATTTTATGGTTGTTTCTTGGTTAAACTCTACAGTTTAAATATTAGCTGACATTTCCAACGAAGCTGAACACAAGATTTACTACATATTAGACGAGAATCCCACTCGGAAGAAGCTGGTGACAAAACTTTAATCTCCCTTTAAACTTTTAAAAGAATTTTTCATAAATAAAGTTGTAAGAACTGTTAAAGTCAATTGAGACTTAATAAAATTAAACCTTTCATTTTGAAATTCATTCAAATTGATACTTAAAAACGGCACAATTAATTAACTCTAGCGGAAATCGTTTGCCGATATGAATCATTTCGCAACTGCGTTATGTTTTTCATTGTAGGATATTTTATAGTATTCTCATCTATTGAGATTTCTATAACTCGTATAAAATATTCGTATAAATAATAATTCTTGAATGGGGATGGGGTGTACAGATCAAGTCTTTTCCATGCGCATGATTGCGGAGAAGTATTTGGCTAAAAACCAGAAAGTTTTTTGTGCATTCATGGACTTGGAAAGGGCTTATGACAGAGTGGACAGGAATGTGTTATGGCAAACACTGAACTCATATGGGTTGAGCGCTGGTTTGATACAGG
Source organism: Parnassius smintheus behrii (assembly GCA_036936625.1). Classification (NCBI taxonomy): domain Eukaryota; kingdom Metazoa; phylum Arthropoda; class Insecta; order Lepidoptera; family Papilionidae; genus Parnassius; species Parnassius smintheus. The sequence continues at coordinate 17,078,554 of JAUPFT010000009.1, read as the reverse complement.
CATTAAGGTCTCTTTATAGGGACTCTAGTGCTTGTATCAGGATCAATGGGGTCTACTCGGACTGGTTTGGCATCCAAAAAGGTGTCAGACAGGGCTGTGTAGCTTCCCCTTGGCTGTTCAACCTATTTATGGACCGGTGTTTGCAAACTTTGAAAGATGAAGAATGTGGGTTAAGAATGGGCGAGTTAACCGTCAAATGCCTTTTGTATGCCGATGATCAAGTCATATTTGCGTCATCGGAGGCTGAGTTGCAAATGATGGTTACATTAATGAACTGGGAATTAAAAGAAAGGGGAATGAAAGTGAACGCATGTAAGACGAAAGTGATGGTTTTTGAAAGAGAAGAAAGCAAAACGGTATGTGAAATAAGAATAGAAGGAGAGTTAATTGAGCAAGTGGATGAGTTTGCGTATTTGGGATGTGTATTTAGCGGGGATGGTAGATATGATAGGGATATAGAACGACGAGTAAATGCAGGGAATAGAGTGAATGGGGCACTACACTCTATTATGAAGAACCAGAATGTGTCAAAGCAGGCACGTATGGTAATTCATAATGCTGTGTTAGTCCCTACTTTAATGTATGGTAGTGAAAGCTGGGTGTAGCAGAAGAAGCACGAAAGTAGAATAAATGCTGTAGAAATGCGGTCTTTAAGGAATATGCTAGGGTTGAATCTGAATGACAGGGTGAGAAATTGCGTGATAAGAGATAAATGTGGTATGCAAGATGATGTTGTGACCAGGATTAAGAAAGGAATGCTTCGGTGGTTTGGTCATGTGGAAAGAATGAATGAGGAAAGAGTGACAAAGCAAATTTATATGGCAGATGTAAACGGCCGAGTCGGGAAGGGACGCCCTAAGAAAAAGTTTATCGACCAAATTGGCGATATTTTGAAAATGGGCCACATTAGAAGTACCCTTAACCGACGAGCATGTATGCGTAGATATATGGATGTAAAGGAGGCGAAAGAGGTATGTCAGGATCGTGCCAAATGGAAGTCCGTAGTCTCTGCCTACCCCTCTGGGTGACAGGCGTGAGTGTTTATGTATGTAATTATATCTACGATAATGCCTGATTACAAATACCTAAGAATTAAAGCAATATTAAAGTTGATTTCTAATCGTTTTAAGATAATTCTGTTAAAAGTTTTTTCATTATAAATAATAAAAAATTTTGAATGTCAATAACAATAACAACTAAAATATTTTCTATTGTTGATTGAATTTTTTTTTTACATTTTTTTCATGATCATAGTGCATATGAGTCGTGCACTATTGATTTTTTAAAAACTTTATTTTATTGACGTTTGACATAAAATTATCGGAAAATTATAAGTGATAGTAACAAGGTTATTTGTGAAAACTCGTGTGTATTTAAAATACTTTAAAATTGATTAATAACGTGAGTGCTTAAGGTGTGCACATTTGGATTTACCAAAAGTTATTATATAATTTAGAACTTAAAATAAGATAATAATGTAAAAAGTGGAACAGATATGTTTACATAAAACAGTGAAACCTAATTTCAAACATCAAAATGAAGTCATCTGCACTTCTCACTAGATTTACACAATTGCATTACGGATCGACTATAATAAAATGGTTCAGAATACGGTATAAATTGAGTGAAATGGATTTGATAATGGGGAATAGTTTTTCTTATTGAGTACGATTGACAAACGATCACATAGTCCACTTGTTCGTAAATGGATGCTGCGGCCCGTGTACCTACATCTATTCTCGAATAAGAATCAAAATGTAGATGTGTTGTTACCCCTGAGGACCAACATGGAATGCCTCGCTTCCCGAAATAAGTGTCTCTGCTTGTTTAAAATCACCATACGAAACTCCGCAGGAATGTTACGCTGGTATTCAATGCTGACCCGCGTATGACGGAGTTATTGCAGCGTGGCTCCAGGTATAAAGATTATATTATAATAGACTTTTGAAATGTTTTTTGTCAAGAAAATTATTATACTTGGTGAAATGCACCGTAGTATATTTTCTTTTTTATAACTAATATTTTTACATTTTACATCGTTATTTTATGAGTCAAGTAAATATACCCAGGACACACCCTAGAACGTGAATTCACTACAATGTTAATATAGAACTCTTGTTTTCTTATTCACTGTGTTTAAACTCTGCATAAAAGATTCTAGTTACTCCGGATATTGTAAGCCTCTCGTCTTCCGCCACTGAAAACAAATTCAACTTGTATTTAATGATAATGATAATGATAATTTATTACTTTAAAACAAGTAGTAAGTTGTTACAATATTGTTGGGCACCCTCTTTTAAGTAAATAGATACCTGTAGTAGAGGGCCCCGCTCTTCCTTTTTACAATTATATTACTACTTTAAATTAGAATTAAGTATATAAAACAAAACAATAAAATAACAAAAAAAAACATAAAAAAAATCAAAAGCTAAACAAAGCACAACTGCATGTAAGGTATAATTAGCGATATTTGCGTGATAGTGTGAAAAAATGTGTGTGTGTGTGTGTGTGTGTGTGTGTGTGTGTGTGTGTGTGTGTGTGTGTGTGTGTATGTATGTGTGTGTGTGTGTGTGTGTGTGTATGGATGAGCGTGGGAAGTCTGTATGAATGTAAAAATTCATAAGGCAGTGTTTTCGAGAAGGAATTCGATTTCTTCGTAGGAAAGTTTTCCTAACCAGTCTGTTACGGTTTTTTTACAGTCATGGTAATTCATAGAGTAAATATTAATTTTTTGGTTTATTTTATTATATAAGTAAACTGAACGTCTAGTATACTGTCTTGATGCAAACTTAGTCTTAAATAAATCTTCGTAGGGTATTTTATATTTTCTACGTCTGGTGATTGAAGATATGTGGTAATTTATGGAACTATGAAGTTTTAAAACTGTTGCTAAAATGTAAAGTTTTCTTACCGAAAGTAAATTACTCCATTCATAAAGTTCGGTTGTAGAGAATCTATAGGGCTTTAAGTACATAGATTTAATTAAGCATCTTTGAGCCCTTTCAAGCTCAAGGAACCTAGTTTTTGCTGCCCCACCCCATATAGGAATACAGTAGCCCAAAGTTGACTGAGCCAGAGCTATGTATATTTTATTAAGTAAGGGCTTCGTGGAGACATGTCGTAGAGACTTAAATATCCAAATAAGTTTTCTGAGCCGAGTTTCCATTAATTCTAGATGTGAATACCAAGATAGTCGTTGGTCAACCATGACTCCAAGGTACTTTATATTTGAGACTTTATTTATTTGGGAGCATTTACAACTAGAGCTTTGGACGTCCAAGCAATCGTGAATTTTAATATGAAAATCAGGTGTAGGTTGGGTGCTGTTATACATAGTAAAGCAGATATATTTAGTTTTGGTTATATTCAAGGTTAGTAGATTCTGATTGAGCCAATTAGCAACCCTAGCAAGGCCTAATTCTGCTGCTTTCCTTACGGAGTCCCATGTGTTTCCTGTAAATACAATGGCAGTGTCATCTGCATATGAAAAAATCTGCCCATTGTATAGTTTCATATTACATAGTTCATTAATGTATATCAAAAATAGAGTTGGACCCATCACACTTCCTTGTGGGACTCCATAGTTAACAGTTACGGTTTCACTTACAGTTGTTCCAATTTTTACCGACTGTTTTCTGTTTCTAAGATAGCTGCCAAAAAGAGATAGAGTTTTATCTCTTAAGCCAATTCTTTCTAGTCTTTTTAACATTATGGGTACGGAGACTGTCTCAAAAGCTATCTTTAGATCCAAAAATACTGTTATACATTTTTTATTTTTATCAATTTCCTGCACAATTAATTTAGTAAGATCCCCAACAGCATCTTCAGTAGATAAACCCTGTCGAAAACCATACTGCGACTTTGAAATTAAATTATATTTATTAAGATAGCCTAGAAGCCTTTTATTTAATATTTTTGATTTTTTAAAGGCCTCCGGAAATATACCCTTTTCGAAGCTTAAATTTATTAAATTACTAATTGCAATGGCGACAATATTTTTAGACTTCTTAAGAAAATTAGTCGGAATATTATCCCATCCTGTTACACTATTTGAATTTAATGACATAAGTGTACTCTCTACTTCAGTTGGATCTGTATTTAATAAGACAAATGAATTCATCTGAAAGTCAGCAATAACTACGTTAGTAGAGGTTTGGGTGTTACCATTATTGATAATGGCTTCGGCGAGAGATTTTCCTATTACCGAAAAGAAGCTATTTACCTGGTTGACTGAATGTAAAGGATTCTGTGTTAGGGTAAGAAGATCAGAGCTAGGAATTTTTGGAGCTTTAAATTGTGTTATGTCGTTAATTGTGTTCCATAATAATTTTGTGTTATTCGTAGAAAGAAGTAGTTGTTTTTTGTAATACTGCCGTTTCAATTTTTTGACCAGGTTGTTACAGAAGTTTCTGTACCTTTTATATGTAATTTTTAAAATTTCATCACATGGATTAGAACGTAGCTTTTTTTGCATATTATTTCTTACGCGGATGCAGCGTAAAATTCCCTCAGTTACCCACGGTTTAAGTAGGCGTTTATTACTTGTGATGGGGGTGATTTTGGTGTTTTCTTTTAGGGCTGTTTGAATCTTTTCAATCAATATGTTTGCAAAGGTATTAGGGTCACTTTGTTTGTCTAGCTCTGAAAGATTTTGTAAAACTAAACTATGATAAGCTTTATCAAAGTTTATGACAGTTTTGTAAAGTCTATTCTCATTATGATTTCTATTACAAAAAATCGTTAGGAATATCATGAAGTGATCAGTTATTGTGGTGTTAAGAACTGCAGTAAAGGCGGAATACTTCTTTTTTTCAAGTTTTATAATAATGTGATCAATGCAGCTATTTTCCCTTGTTTGTAAGTAGTGTCCAGGAAGTAGTCCGTGAAGGGATAAAGCGTTAAGATAATTACATCTATTGTTTCGCTCATATGTTTGTTCAGATGCTTTTGGAATTATGTTTATGTTTATATCACCTGTCAGTATAACATACCGTCGGGATTTAAGTAGCTCTAGATGGTTGTTCATAGAGTTAATAAAAGCATCTGCATTATTGTTGGCCGGCGATCGATAAACACCTAAAATCACGAAGCAAGCCGTAGTAATTTGAATACAGGAAGCGTATTTCGATGAGTATTTTCGAAATGCAGAGTTAAATTCGTGTTTTCGTAAAGTTTGAATCTAACAAACTCTAAAAAAATTTTAGATAAATTTAATTTTTCAAAATTATAACCTTATCAGATACGCATGACAAAAGCGTAAATAGTAATTTCTTATAGTTTGGGAGTTTATGTCGTCACTTTACAATTTTTACTATCACCACTTTACCATCATCACCACTGTTATCCAGTGATAATCACTGTAGTTTATCACAAGTCGTCCTTCTGAACTTAGGCCTCCCTAAAATGATGACACAAAATACTACCTACTGAGCCACCAGTACCATCGACCTCCTGTATGGTCATACCGGGCCGTCACTCCATCTACTGGATTAATTTGATAAGTCAACTTACTTTGTTGCTTTCTTCTTTTATTTTTTATACAGTGAATCTACTGTAATGTTTACCCTATGTAGAGTAAATATATAACTTGTACCGTTTATTGTCGATTTTCGTCCAGGTATGCAATCATTTACTTAGATAATTTTCTAAGTCTTAGTTTCAGTAGGATGGTAATGTTTAAGGCCTCAAAGAGAATACGTAACACGCAGAATGGGTAGTAATATCCTTAACAGTAACATTAATAATGCAGCTTAAATCAGTCAATATGACATGGTGTTTAGGTAAACGAACTAAAATAATACATTGGGAATTATATAAAATGTGCATAGTCCTTTATGTACATTCTTAAAAAATCATATCAAGGAAGAGTTCTGCAGCATCATATTTCTGATAACAACATAAATATATTACAAAACTGCGGTTGCAAATACGCCAGCCAAACGTTGCTACTATGGCAAAATCCCCTCTATGAGGCAAGATCAATGGAATAAATAGGAAAGAAATGAATAAAAGAAACAAGCGAGGATGCACTGATAGATATACGAAAACAATTACATTGTTACCATTCCGAAAATTGCAATTATATTGTTTTTATATTATTGTTGCTAGAATGTATTTGACTCGAGGTTATGTGGTTAAAGTTAAAGTTGCAACCTAAATAGGTCTCACTGGTCAACACACACACAAGCAAGGAAATGTCTGACGCGGTGTCCTAATGCGTGTCATCGAACATCACACGACTTCGAAATATATTTTTAGTATTTCGAAGATATGCAGGTTTCCTCACGATATTTTCGCTCACCGCCGTGAGCGTGGCTTAAAATTGACATTTACAATTTTATTGATGATCAAACCCGGGTCGCTCGCGTATTGTGAAATTTTCAGCGAGCACTTAGCCCCTGAGCTTTCATGGCTCTTGTTAGCGAGACTCTGTTTTTATAACTATTTAATAGAAGGCTAGATAATAAATAAATATTTTAATGTGGAAAAGTGTTTATAATTGTTTGATGATTCAATTCTACATTTCGAATATCCCCTTTATTTCTCAATGAGGTTGGGAACAGAATCTACACTTACGAAGTTAGGGCAAAATTTTAACCTAACTTTGAATCTTCTAAACAGATGATTTCATGAATAAAGTTGTAGAAACTTTAACGTTATTGACACTAAGGGCAACTTCAGATAACAGTTAATCATCGAATACATTATAACTTGACTAAATATATGAGTGAAACATTGGAACTAGGTACTGTAATTTTCAACTTGTTTACGTTGTGTTTTACCCCATGAATAATTAATTTTAACCGAGGATAGAAAAATCGGCCCTTAGTAAAATAAATATTTCAATATGATATTCATCTACGAGCACACCGTTCACATGATGCTTGGTGAAGGCTGTGATCCATAGAAATATGAATTCAAAAAATTTCGTAAAGCTACAATATTTCACCCTCTAAGTGTTTGAATATTCCAAAATCCTGTTTTAATTCTAATATAAGAAAGTTATTGTCTCATTTCTATGTCCAACGAACACCGTTCTACTATGTAGTAGCAGCGTAAGAATATCGACCACCCCCATATAAGTAATTCCTTGGACAGCAGCGTCTTCCTAACATCAACTAAAAATAAATAACTGCGTTTGCAAACTCGCTTGCCAAGCATGGCAACTATGACAAATCTCTTCCCTATGTAGTACATTCATTGAAGTACATTCGAAAACTACATACATTAATTTATTTTATTTACACAGTTTTTCAGGATACAAATTGAGGACAGTGACACTTGTCCGTAAATAGCAAAAATAAATAAGCCTAGTTAAGAGACAATTATCTTTAATTAAAGTATATACAAAATAAATGAAATTTCATAAACACTATTGTATGTATAGGCTGCTACTTTGCTTTTGAATTGAACTCTTTACTCTGTTTGCATTTTTAACAGATAGGATTCTATACCACAACACATTTATAGTAAATAGATTTTAAGAAAGGTAACATTGGTGTTTCAGCTATTTCGCTTATGAGTAATCTACCTAGGTGGATTGAAAATTACTCGGCCTAACACAGATCCATTCAATTCTAAAAATCAAATCTACCCACATTATTTAGTTCAGTTCAAACTAGTTCATTGTGTGAAGTTCGAAACGTGTGCGATAATTAGTTGTGATTTTATAAATTTATTAACAAAGTAATCGGACGTAATTTCCGCGAATGGAGCAAATCGAGCAGCGTGCCGTCATTAAGTACCTCCATAAGAAGGGGCTATCATCAAAAGTCATCCATGATGACGTGGTCAGTACATTAGGCGATTGTGCTCTGTCATATTCATCCGTCAAAAAATGGATAGCAGAATTTAAGCGTGGTAGAGAGAGTGTGAAAGATGAACCCCGCTCTGGAAGGCCTTCGACGTCAACTACTGACGAAAATATTAAAAAAGTACTTGATTTAATAATGGGAGACCGCAGATTAAAAATTAGAGAGATAGCCGAGATTATAGGCATCTCTTATGAACGAACTCAAAACATCATTGTCAACGAGTTGGGTTTCCACAAGGTGTCTGCGAGGTGGGTTCCGCGACTGCTTTCAGTTGAACAAAAAAGGACGCGATTGACTATTTCACGCGACTGTTTGGAGTTATTTGAAGCCGATGCAGATGATTTTTTGAATCGTTTTGTTACTATGGACGAAACATGGGTTCATTACTGTACACCGGAAACAAAACAACAATCAAAACAGTGGAGAAGACCTGGTTCACCACCCCCTAAAAAGGCTAAGTCGATTTTGTCGGCAAATAAGGTGATGGCTTCAGTATTCTGGGACTTAAAAGGTGTGATTATGATTGATTATCTTGAAAGGGGTCAGACTATAAACTCTGATTACTACTGCACTTTACTACGTCGTTTATGAGAGGAAATAAAAGAAAAACGTCGAGGAATGCTCAGAAGAAAAGTCCTGTTTCATCAAGATAATGCCCGTGTTCACACGTCAGTACAGTCAATGGCTGAAATTCACAACTGTGGCTTTGAACTGTTACCGCATCCGCCGTATTCACCTGATCCGGCACCATCAGACTTCTTTCTGTTCCCTAACCTAAAAAAGCACTTGGGAGGTCAAAGATTTTCGACAAACGACGAGGTCAAAGCAGCTGTAGACGCATATTTTGACTCTAAGGAAGAATCATTTTTTTCAACGGTCTAAATGCTTGGAAGGGGAGGTGGCAAAAGTGTATTGAACTTGATGGTGATTATGTAGAAAAATAAAAATATTACTGATTTAGTATGTGTTTATTTTCTTGGTTAGGCCGAGTACTTTTCAATCCACCCTCGTAATATATAAAAAATAATGTTTGTTTGTTCGTATTTTATGCACTGCCATATCGTTCATCAGTTTTCTCTAAAACTTTGTCGACTTATTGCTTCACCTGGCGCTAAGGTTATAGGCATAATACAATTAAATGTATTAATATTATAATATTAACAGTAGTTGAAAATCGTTATCGTTATCATTCCAAATGAAACAATGTAATTCTTCCAAATTTTAAATTATATTTCCACGATTAGTTTTGCTGTACCAGCAATGTACCGGGAACCAGCTAGTGAATAATAAAAACATGAGTAAAGGCAAATACCACACTCCTTTGCATTGTTTTTATCAAATAAAAGTCAATAAATTATATTTACTAATTTAATAAACACATTTCGTTGGAACCACCATCTAATAAGGTAGAGGCAGACTGGTCCCACGTACGCAACATATTTAATATTATGTAACACATTATGACATCTGGACTCTTGATTTTGTATAAAAACTATACACTAAAAACGCCCTTATCGTATGCAAAGCAATCACACCCGTCTGACGCAACGTCGACAGTGTGACCATTTTTAAAATACAGATCCTGCCTTACTTTGTTTTTAAAAACCTGACAAAAACTACCAAAGTTTGTAGTGAAAAATGCCCAAATATTGCTAACTTTATTTACCGTTGCAAAAAAAATGCTTTTTTTATTAAAGTAAAATTAAGCATTTCAGTTTTATCATATTCTTCATTTTTCAACTTCACAATGGAAAGTTATTGTAATGGGTTCGATTTTGCAAATTGGAAATTTTAACATATCTCCACGTTTCAAGGTCTTTGGAGTCGAAATAGTATGGTTTTTAAGAGGAATTCCGCGTGTGCACATGTACGTATGCATGAGTGTTTGCATGTATTTATGTATGTTCGGATTCAATTTTTGCCTTTTGTTTCTCGAACTCTTGAACAAGGAGTGATATTGACATGGGACCAGTTTCATTTAACGCATAGTTACGTAAAATCGGTCAAGTCGTTTTTTGTGCCGAATTAAAAATTGTATAAAATATTAAAACATATGATATTTTTTTACTCTTTCCACTGGGAAGTTAGTCGTGTGGACCTTTCGGGTCGCACCTAGATAGCTTTTTTCATATATATATATTTGCTACATGATGTTTATAACGATTTCGTAAAATTCTCTCGATAGAAAAAAAATCCATAGTTACCTCCAAAATAAACAACAAACCGCTGTTATTCATAAAATACTTTAAATAGGGTCATGAAACTTTGCATACTAACTGAACTAACTATAAAGCAGTGCTTATGTTATTTAATTTTTTTTAAATACCATTATTTTCACTGTAAAAGGATTTTTTTTGTAAAAGAAAATTACCTAAACTATCGGCCTCTTGAAGCGTGATTCCCGCAGCACGGTCACTTCGCTCCGGCCTTTGAACGGGAGGTTGTGTTGCTTACGATCAGAATATACATTATGCAACAGGACGAGGTAAAATTAAAATGGGAAATAACCGTAATAAAAATAAGAAGCGACTGGCTTGGCGTTAAGAAACAGGCATAAATATGATAAACCCAATGAAATAAGTGTCTAGCGAACTTTCTACTTACAGTATTAGTGATTACAAACATGTCGGTACATAGCATACGACGCGCGGGCAAGTGGGGACGAAATTAGAATTTGAGCTGACTTACTCTATCCCCTAAATTTATTTGATAGAACATTCTTTCGCGTGCAGTATTGTACATTTATAAGAATAGCAGATTCTTTATGCAATACATACATATTTTAAGTGTCTCTTCTATGACTGATAGAAATATTAACCATAAACTGTGTTTATGAATACTTGTTTTAGGATTATTAACTTTATATACAAAGTTTTAGGTTGTTGTAAGTTGTTTATTAAATGTGATACAAAAATAATACGAGAATTACAAGGAAATCTGCCATATGCTGGCAAAGTATCTATGTTAAGTTGCAATTTTAGGCACTTTGAGTTGCCATAGTGAAACATATTTTTAATACCCCAATACTGTTAAACACTGCCAGGTTTTATAAAACAACAACCTTTTATGCCAAAGACCAAAATAAGTGGCCAATTCTTCCAAAATGGCAGGAACCTGCCACATATGGTTACACTGAACGTCGATCTACGATGTCTAGATCGACGTTCGAGTCCGAGTAAATACCGCCGAATTACGCCAATACTGATCATAAATAAGATATTGAAATTCATTTTGAGTGGAAGAATCTCTCAAAACTGTTGTCAGAGCGGTGTTCTGGAACCAAGAAACCATTCCTCATTAACGCGAATATGGAAAAGTGGTTAAACGCAACCGTAGGAACATCATCTTTGCTTGGATAGACTACAGAAAGGCATTTGATTCGGTGCTCCATATATGGTCTAAGAGAGTCATCTAGCTGTATAAGGTTGATTATGCGGTTAGAAACTTCCTCAGGCAGTATATATTGGTAGTGAAGTAAGAATCTTTATCATCTAGCATGATGACTGCGGAAAGCTGCATAAGGGCAAGAAGAGGTATCTTCCAGTGTGAGTATTTGTGTGTAAGCATGTGCGTGTGAGTATGGGTACAATTTAGAAAAACTCAACATATACATTGAAGTAATTTTTACATTAGTCAGACAGCTTCATTATATCATCATCATCATCATCAACATAGCCCTTCACAAGTCCACTGCTGAAAATAGGCCTCCCCCAAGTAATGCCACAAAGCACGGTCCTGAGCCACCTGCATCCATCGACTTCCTGCATGTCTTACCAGGTCATCACTCCATCTAGCGGGGAGCCGCCCTGCACTACGCCCACCAGTACGCCACTCGAGAAACTTTCTTCCCCGTCGGTTATCGGTTCCTCGAGCTATATTGCCATTGCCATTTCAGCTTACTAATCCGTTGGGCTATGTCAGTCACTCTGGTTTTACTGCGGATATCCTCATTTCTGAGTTTATCACGCAGAGAAACTCCAAGCATAGCCCTCTCCATAGCTCGCTGAGCAACCTTGAGCGTCCTCATATGACCAGCTGAGGCAACAAGGAGAACTGGCAACGTGCACTGTTCGTACAGTCTCGTTTTCAGAGTTTGAGGTATACCTGACGAGAAGATGTGTCGTAATTATCCGAACACTGCCCAGCCGTGTTGAATTCGTCAATTTGTGTTGAATTTGACCTCTCGGTCGAAGTTGGACTTACCTAGTCGGACTACTTGTCTTGGGTAAACGTACTCGTCAACAACTTCGAGCATAGTGCTCCCAAAAACTACCAGCATAGGTGTGACATGGACATTGAACATGATCTTTGTTTTGTCCATGTTGATCTTAAGACCTTTTATATATTATATATTATTTTTCTAAATGAACTCTGTCCATAAATGTAATAAAAAATCACAAAAACGAGAACACCTGCCGAGCTTCTAACGCCGTTTCATCTGAGGACAGAGGTACCTAACTTAGAAATGTTATTAAATTAAAAAAAAAACATGTTTTCGTTTGACCAACAAGTTTTCATTTCTTACGTCACAAAAAAGCATATAATTTTATTTTATTTCAATGTTCTGCTTTGTCTAGAACTTTTCAAAAAAGTCTTGCTTCCTGTTATATTTTATATACTAAACTGATTTAATGGCAATATTTTATTTTATTTTTTTATATGAGAGAGGGTAAACGAGCATACGGATCACCTGATGTTAAGTGACTACCGCCGCCGTAGTGACTTTCAAAAACCAAGAACTTGCTGCTTTTCAGAAATGAGTAAAGTCTTTTGTGAAGGTCCTTAATTCGTATCGGTTCAGAAAAATCACCAGTAGTAAACTATTCCACAGAGAATTCGTACGCGAAAGAAAACTCTCGGTGAAACGTACTGTGCGGGAGCGCCAAACATCCAGATGGTGTGGATGGTACCGGGAATTTAGCCACAATGTTAGTTCGTGAAATTTGCCGGCTGAGATTAATCCGAACAATTCCTCAGAGCACTCCCCGTGGTAATTGCAAAAGAAAATGCAAAGGGATGCAACAAAAAGAAGGGCAGCTCAGGAATGAGAACAGTATTCCATGAGAGGCTGAACTTTGTAAAGTGGCAAACGATGTACCTGCATAAAAAACTATCTCGCTTTGCTGAGCACGCCAAGTTTTTTAAATTACAATTTGGACTCCCTATCCAAATGATCACGAAACTGCATGTCACTTGATACGTCGCCGCTGAGAATTCCGGTACTGGCTGAGGCAACAAGGAGAGTGCTTTGAATCTGAAATGATACCACAAAAGGGTTCTTTTTCGCGGTAAACGCGCAAACTTGTGTCTTTTGAGGATTAATTTGGAGTAGGTTTAGTCGCCACCAATCCGAGACTTTGTTCAGTAAAGACTCGACTTCTGACACAAGTTTGTTCCGGTACTCGGCAATTTCTCGGGAAGCCCGTAGGAAGGGAGCTTCGAAAAAAGCGTTTTGTGCAAAACCTGATCGAAGGTTTTCGCAATGTTCAGACTAACGCCGAATGCCTCCCCCTATAACTCTAATTCCACCGCCCATCTATGTGTCAGATAGACCAAAAGATCACCAGCTGACCGACTTCGACAAAAACTGTATTGGTGGACACTAATCAGCTGGTGATACTCAATGTACCGTAATATTTCTTACTTCTAATTTAATCAACGCTAAAATCTTTACAATTATTTTTGTCAACTAATTTCTTGTGTTTCTTTCCTTGTATTTTTTCAGAAAACAGGAAACTGTTCAATTTGCTTTTACAACACCACTGTTACTACTTCGAACTTAAATAACAGTTTCTACGTAAAATTACTTTTGAAATAAGTTTTTAACAAAGGTACATAACCAACGTACGTGAGACAATGCATTCCTATTCTTACAAAATATTTTGTAAGTATATTTTTTTTCGCTTTTTAACAACCCTTTTAATATAACCTTAATCTGTAAATTTAAATATCGATATGATAAATAAGGATAACTAACTCGGGACTCTTTTAGGAGGCCACCGACACCAAAACAAAGTACTCATTAGGAGAAGCCTCGCGTGAGCTAGGAATCAAGCTTTCAGTCACTTCACGTACATTTCCCACCTTTAATCCCTATATTTAGGATATGAGCTCACTAAATAAATAATTCTTTATAACAAGATATTTTCCGTTACGATTACCTATGTTAGTTCTAATTGGGATCGTATCTGGCTCTAGCAGCATGAATCATTAAAAACTGTTGTTTCCGTACCATGATGTTTATATTACGAGTACCGTAGCTAGATCTGAAGTTTGTAAAACATATAATAAAATAAGGTACACTCAGTAAATGTCCCAATTTTGTTCAATTCTTATTCTCCTATTCAATTATTGAATAGTTTTTTTACATAATCCGTTCCCCCGGTCGAGCTGACCCATTTATTCTCCCAACATATTTGTCCTAGACCTAGAAGAAAGAAAATTTCTTATTTATTTAATAGAGGTTATCATCATCATCACTACAGCCCTTCACAAGTTTATAAAGATGGTAAAATACGCAAAAACCTAACCTAACCTAACCTATGCACATGTGCAAGCAAAAAAATGCGAGTTTGACTTATCTGCAGGTTTCCGTCTAAATGATGATAAAAAATCTAGATTTTTTTGGTGCTTAAAGATAGCGAGAGTGCGTAAGCGGTGCGTACAGTATAGGACCGCGGGCAATAACTGAGTCTACTTGGATGCGTTGACCATTAAAGGCTTCGTTAGTCTTCTACCCACTCACATTACCCTGCGTAATCGTTAGGTGGCATACGAGACGATGTTGGCTATCGTCACACGAGTAAATATTGTGAATGTATTATAAGATGAAAAATGCTGTTCGATACTACCATTTTAATAAACGAAGATTTGTCATCATCCTTTTCTATTAGTTTTTATTTTTTATTTTAAAAAGCGTAACTACATTAAGATTTTCTCTTGCATCGTGGATGCAGTTTACTAACATAAATTTCACGACATCCAGACCCGGAGCAAATATTTGTAGGTCAAAAAAATACTTGTTTCACGCGGGACTTGAATCACCTCGGTGTAAAATACATATAATATTCATTTATAGATGATATGAATTTCAATAATAACTTATGTCATTGTTTCTTTAATAGCGCTGTATTCTAGTTTAGTTGTCATCTAGTTGTTTGTATTGTTTTCTATTGTGTTGTAAATGATTGAACACTAAGTGTCGCCGATAAATTTATAAGGTGAAAATTAATTCACGATGTAGAGAGTGTCCTGCCGGATCATTAAGTAAGTTAACGATTTTTATACTCTTGAGCAAATACATGCACTACATCCACCGTACATTAGGAGTTTCATTTCTAATGAACACATATAGTATTGGTGAAGATTTTTAAAAGTGTGAAGCCGTCATCGTTCAAAATTTAATCACTTTTTGTTTCATGTAATGAACAAGCACAAATGTTTGTTAAAATTTGATTGTTTAAAGTACAGTGTAGTTTCAAAGGGAGCTGAGTCCGAAACTATTCTTTGCTACTACAGAGAAGACCGCTGGTCCTTTTATCGCCCAAAGGCTCACTATTGGTATTCATCTAGGAAAAACAGCCAGTGTTCATAGCAATACTGTGACTGTGTGTAATAATGTAATTCTTAGCTTTAATTTTAAAATCGTTTATTATTAAAAATAAAATTGTTGAGTGGTTAAATAAAATGCTTACAACTCTAATGATATATGTACTATGTATATTCTTACAACAAAGCACTGATCCTTTGGGTTTTTAGTACCATTCTACCTCATGTCCGTCATGTAGCCGAGTTCGTTTTACTGCAGCACATAAATCGGCCCTACAAGCAAATTGTGAGCTTTAAGAAAAGTATTGCCTTTAGTCAGCTAGTATTTTCTACTTTGAAACCGAGACGAAATAAAACATTTGAATTGAACGTCTAAGAATATGTAAATAATTATTTTTGTTCATATATTCTTAGACGTTAACTAACTATAAATATTTAATTATTAAAACATTTTCAAACTAACTACTCACATCTAAATAAAATTTAATTTTCGCATACGCACTTAAAAATGAACGGACAAACCTAATGTTACACGGAAAATGTGTGAAGCACCTAAGGTTCTACAAGATTCATTATTTTTAATGTCAAAACTATATGACATCATCAGATATAGCGGATTGTTAACCAGTGTTTTATTACTTCGAGTTGTTATTAGGAAGATACTGCTGCTCGTCTTATATTTTGATTTCTCCACTTACGGCAACCACGGAACGTTATAAGATAGTGGATATTCTTAGACCACCACTACACGACACACAACAGACAACAGATTCATATCATAATATATTTGCTATAAATACCGATTTTGATTAAATCGATAAAAATAAAACCAACTCTATAAATTTATCAGTTGATTATATCATTTGATCAATTTAAAGAGTTCGTTGTAAGAGTTAGATATTATATATACATACCGAATACTATTTTCTTTATTAACTGATCATCAAGTGTGGTACTTACAAATATTGTTAATATAACCTACAAAATGCAAATAAAATACACATCAAGTTTAACTTTAACTGTGTACTGAAGACAGATTTTCTCAGTTCCCAATTTATGCCGTTTGTTCCACCTCACGTCCATCACAGTTGTCGAGTTCGTTCCACTGCAGCACATAAATCTGCCTGGCGGACAACTTGTAAGCTTTCAGAAAAGTATTAACTTTCGCTCTTCAGTGCTCTGCTTTTCGAATTGCTTTCAAATGTTAGCGTATTGATTTTATTAGAGAAGAAAAATTATTATATTTTTTTATAAAAATTGATGAGCGAACTAACTTTTCAGCTGAAGGTTAGTAGGTGCTGTAGCTCATGAGTATTTTCTGATTTGTACAAAGCTACAGATACAATATCATCATTGATACCTAAGATGAAAAGCCTCACGGCCTGTAATTGTAATGATTTATTACGTTCAGACCAAAACACAGCAGTGCACGCATTGCTGTTTGACCGCTGGAATAGATACGATGTTACCTAGCCAGGTAGTCTCACAGATAGAGAAGGAATCCTACCTATAGTAAGAATTATAGTAGGCATCTCCTATTAAATAGATATAAAAGCCCTAATAACGTCAGCGGCGTAAGGTAACCATTTTCCCAAGTCATCCCGTTGGTGTCTTCCTAGCAATTTAATAATAATTTCAAAAAAGCTGCGATTGTCAACACGCCTCTCAGCGTGGACGCTACGATAAATATCTCTATTAAGAGGTCAATCTAGAAGGATCCAAAGTCCAGCAGAGAACCTTTGATAGGGTTCAATGATGATGAGTTTGTCAAATGAGGTTTTATTGCTTGGATAACATAAATTAATACGCTTTCTTAATAGTTTGGCACGTGTATGTATGAATGTAAAGGACTTTTATTTAGTTACATCCACATCGAACCGTCTGCATTATTTTAAATAAAGTGGTTGTTAAAAAAACTAAAAATTCTTCAATTATTTCTTTTAATTATGGCTTTATAATAATCAGCTCAGAGTCAATGCGTGTTTCTTTTTTAACTTTATTTTATGTTAAGGAAAAATTCTTTATTTCAGTTTTAAATAAATAAGTAAGGAACGTTGAAATTCAAACCGTCAAAGAAGTCATGCAAATTTGATATTCGCCCCGTATTAGCTTACGAGGAAAATAAATACAAAAACACTCACCTTTCTAATTTCATTAAAAACGCACGCAGCGATACTTTCTGTGCTCTCTTTTTTTGAAATTGTCATATTAAATAATTTCATTTATAATAATTGTATCAACGGTAAATTATATTTTTGTAGGCAGTCATTAAACTATTTTTCAATAAATAAGGTCGTTAACCGAGCACACATTCTGCCTGAAAATAAGTATATGCTGCGGCCAATATCAACGTAAATTAAACCTCCATTAAGGATCAAAATCTAAATAAGTTGCAACCCGTGAGGACTAATAACATATTATAATAAATTACTCTTACACGTTTAACAGTTTCTTCAGATCTCCTCACTTATCACATTAAACACAGAAGCATTATGCTGCTTTTTCACGCCGGGATTATGTGCGAATTAGTTTCTTCCGCGATCGAGCCAATTCATTCGTGTTATAGCTAAGACTCTAAGACGTTATCAACTAGTTACTTTTTTAATTTATATTATTAATGTGGTTTGACATATTATTATAACACTTAATTACACTGAAAAGGAATAAAGCTGTCAAAAGATTTTTGTTGTGGATATGAGTTAAAAGAGAATACATAATATACAATAAAATTGACTTTTACTGTTAGCTTAATTTCCTTTAGTATTTTTAATGTTTTACCGCAGTAACTACTAATTAATCTGTGGTTTTACGTGCAATCAACAATTTTATAAAATTTTTGGTTGTTATTTTCGGATTTGGAATATTTTATGATAACACTTAGTTTTTTCAAAATTTCATTATAATTACCAGTGATTAGTAAATTTCGAAATTATAAAGGCCATACACCTTCAATTTTATCTATGCGATTTAAACTGTGCAGTCGGTGTACGCCACCATAACCCACACACGTTCAAGTTAAACTGCGCAGTTTATTCATTTCATTCCGCGATGGCATCGACTGCATCACCACTTATAATGATAATGTCCTCTAAATTGAATTTAGGTCTCGATGACTAGTCTCCACGAAGACTAATCATTTGCGCAGGACAGGATTATAGTTTTCGAGTCTTTGCGCAAGCACAGGTGCACTCTCTATTCTCTTACTCTCATAGTCCGATGGGAAGGTTAACCGACACAACCGTAGAGGCGCAGGATCAACGGCTTCTGTTATTTCCGAAGAATTGGAGTAAAACACCGCCAAATTCCTGATTCTGGGCTGCTACTGAGAATTTCTATTCAGAAAAACATTATGAGATTACACTTACTATTAGATAATAAGGCACGAGCTTAAATATTTTTTTTAAATAATCCGTCAATCTTAATGTACATTGCAGAGTAGAAAATTTCTCGTAAAACGCACGTTAGGGCACTGCCAACCCACAAGAGTTATAGTTTTTTTATTCGTTGTCGACAAAACCAACAGCACTGTGTTACATTATAAAGTTAGTAAATATTTACATTTTTTGCTGCCAATTACAGGTTCTTACTTTATATAAAATAGTGTAGTTTATACAACCGTTGAATTTATCAGCACATAACATAATGGTACGTGTATTTTATTATAAAAACTGTAATGTTTTCTTAAATGAAAGGAAGGAAGAATAAAAGTAATCATATCAGAGGGATTGTTTTCGAATTCGATTAGCTTTTCTGTATAAATGACTTTTTCGAAGCTAATTTAAAAAGTTTACTCTCAAAACAATTTGAATCGAGAAACACGATCAAGCTACCATGAAGCGTTTTCACGATAGGCACATCAAGATATATAATATATCCAGAAATAATTTTCTATAAACTAAATATTTACTTCTTGAATATTTAGCATAAATGGGACAAACTAATCAAGAAAATGAATTATTATCCGATTCGTTTACGAACGCCATCTAGCAGTGGACAGCGGAAGACTTTCGTTCTGATAATTTCAATTTGCAAATAAAACCATCATTCGATTGTGCACTAGCTATGGTTTCGGAAGTTCAAATTTTAAATGAGTTCGAATAAAATTCGATTGATTCCAGGCAGACTTCTCTGACGAATTCGATTGATTCAGAAGTCTGTTATGTCGTTGACGTACCTTCGACTTTATCATATTTTTTTTTAAATATGCCACTTAACTTTCGACATTATGGCTTCTTTTTATAGAAGATAGCGCAAACAAGTAAACGGCTCACCTGTTTTTAAGTGACTACCGCCGCCGGTGAACAACTGCAACGCCAGGGGAAATGCAGGTGCGCTTTCGGCCTTTTAGGAGTAAGCTTTTTTTGAAGGCCCCTGAGTCGTGTCGGTCTGGAAAACTCACCGGTGGTAAACGATTTCACAGGGGGTTCGTACGGGAAGAAAACTCCTAGTTGGTACAGATGGTATCGTGAGTTTTGTCGCGATGTGCGTTCGTAAAATTTAGTGGCTGGAATTAATCCAAACAATTCCTCAGAGCACTTCCCGTGGTGGATGCAATGGAAAATGCAAAGGGATAATTTTAAATTGTGACGACTTATAATATGTATCTCAAAAACTAAAGAACTAAAAGCTTTTTAATTTGGAATACGTTCAATAAGAACCAATACGTTCTCAGATACAATTCCTCAAACAAACAATTTTCAAAGTGGGTATAATATTAATATGTAACTGAAAATACTAAGAAGTTTTGTGTGTGAACCATATAGCGACCAAATTAGCAGATAATTTTACAAAAAAAAAATATTTTCGGGTCTTGCTACATTTTCATTGCCCATGTTTCTGAACTTGCTTACTTACTTTTTTGAGTAATTTTTAAATTTAACTGGAATTATGACTTCTCTAGTTAGTTTAGGTTGGTACCAACCTCTTAACTATTACGGTCATTAAGCAGCGGTATACAAGCTTCTAAATTTCAATCTAGGTATAGTTCATCATCATCATCATCATCATTACAGCCATTCACAAGTCCACTGCTGAACATAGGCCTCCCCCAAGTAATGCCACAAAGCACGGTCCTGAGCCACCTGCATCCATCGACTTCCTGCATATCTTACCAGGTCGTCACTCCATCTAGTGGGGGGTCGCCCTACACTACGCCTACTGGTACGAGGCTGCCACTCGAGAACCTTTCTTCCCCATCGGTTATCGGTTCTTCGAGCTATATGGCCGGCCCATTGCCACTTCAGCTTACTAATCCGTTGGGCTATGTCGGTCACTCTGGTTTTACTGCGGATATCCTCATTTCTGAGTCTATCACGCAGAGAAACTCCGAGCATAGCCCTCTCCATAGCTCGCTGAGCGACCTTGAGCGTCCTCATACGGCCAGCGGTGAAGGACCACGTCTCAGATCCGTAAGTCATCACTGGCAACACGCACTGGTTGTACAATCTAGTTTATAGAGATTGAGGTATACCTGACGAGAAGATATGTCGTAATTTCCCGAACGCTGCCCAGCCGAGTTGAATCCGTTGATTTACCTCTCGGTCGAAGTTGGACTTACCTAGTCGGACTATTTGTCCCAGGTAAACGTACTCGTCAACAACTTCGAGCATAGTGCTCCCAACAACTACCGGCATAGGTGTGACATGAACATTAAACATGATCTTTGTATTGTCCATGTTCATCTTAAGACCTATCCGTTGGGAGGCACTATTGAGGTCATTAAGCATAGTGCTTAAGTCCTCCAGCGATTCTGCCATAAGGACTATATCGTCGGCAAATCGAAGGTGAGTGATGTACTCGCCATTGATGTTAATACCGTATCCTTTCCAGTCCAGTAGCTTGAAAACGTCTTCCAAAGCAGCGATGAAGAGTTTCGGGGATATAACGTCACCCTGTCTTACACCTCTCTACAGTTGGATAGGTTTCGAGCTCTG
Organism: Parnassius smintheus behrii; assembly: GCA_036936625.1. Lineage (NCBI taxonomy): Eukaryota > Metazoa > Arthropoda > Insecta > Lepidoptera > Papilionidae > Parnassius > Parnassius smintheus. The sequence continues at coordinate 17,057,259 of JAUPFT010000009.1, read as the reverse complement.
GTTCTATACTCGGATAGCCATCGTAGCCCTACTGTACAAACACTTCAGCACTTCCATATACCGACAGTCAACTTGGCACCGCTGAAGGGACTGCAGCACCACTCAAATATCGACGGAATCAAAGGCTTTTTCATAGTCCACATACGCCAGGCAAAGTGGCAAATTGTACTCTTCAGTCTTCTGTACAATCTGCCGCAGGGTATGTATGTGGTCTATGGTACTGAAGCCTTTTCGGAAACCGGCTTGTTCGGGAGGCTGGAAGTCGTCGAGTCTGCGTGCGAGACGATTCGTAATGACTCTCGAAAACAGCACGTAGACGCGGCTCAGAAGGGAAATCGGTCTGTAGTTCTTCAAGAGAGCGTTGTCGCCTTTCTTAAAGAACAAGACCACCGCACTTCTGCTCCACGCCTCTGGAGTAGTGCCACCATGGAGGACGGAATTGAAAAGCTTCTGAAGGACTTTAAGTACCGGTGTTCCACCCGCTTTCAGAAGCTCCGCTGTAATTCTATCCTCGCCTGGGGCCCTGCCGTTTTTAAGGTGCTGGAGAGCCATTCTAATCTCGCTTAGACTGACGTCCGGGATATCATCGGAATAGTGTCGGATAAGACTTGCTCTTGGATCGTTACTCACACTTGCGTGTGGCTCCAACGATGATGTGTACAGCTGCCCATAGAACCTCTCAATCTCACTCAAAATCTCAGATGTCCCGGAAACGATGCTGCCACACTCAGTCTTCAGCTTTGACAGTTGGCTCTTACGGACAGACAGATCTCTGGCAAAGACTTTGGAGCCCTGGTTCCGCTCGATCGCTTCTTTAATACGAGCAGTATTAAAGTTGCGCTTAATTTTGGTCTATAGAGAAATATCATATTTATATTGTAGACAAATCTTAAATATAATATGAGAGTTCTCCACCCGGGCAAATATAAGTCATTGTAAATTGATTTAAATTTCATTCTATTTAGACTTAAAGTTATACATTTTTTCAGACTTTACTGTGTGCAACATTTATTTTTGTAATTATACATGTTTCTAAGGAGGCACAATAAATTTAAAAACAAGGAATTCACATTAGCTTTATTAAATTTTGGAATGCATTTGTTCAGAAATCAGTCGATTTTAGCCCCGTTTGCACCTTTAAGATGAAACAATTTGAGCAAGGAATGCAAAAAAAAAATTAATTGCAGTGAAAACGTTGTTCTTTGTCTTAGAAAACCGTTCTATTATTTTATTTCACTTCTCGATCACCTTGGATTTTGTTTGTTCGTATGTATTTATAGAAGGGAGCGGTGCAAAAGTATCCATCTCACCAAACTAACCGCAAGTGTTGTTAGTGATGATAACGTGAAAAGTAGAAAATCTTATGCCCTCCAATATAAGCCCAAATAACCGGTTCTTATAAATCGTTTTTTTTCTACATAAAATAAATAAACACATAAGCCCGTAAAAACGCACTGCTCAACATAGGGCTCTCCTATTTTGGATATAGGAGTGTTCAACTCCATACTGGTGGTTCCTAAATCTGACGCAGCACGTGAGTTTTTTGTTAATAAGTTACATGGATTGGTTTGCATGGGTCCCATTCGTTGTAGTAGGGTTTTTTCTTAATCGCAAGCTCAGCAGGCTGATTGAAAATTGCGAACCTTTGATGCTCCTGCCGGTTGTAGGACACTAGTGCGTTCGTGTGTGTGTGTGTGTGTGTGTGTGTGTGTGTGTGTGTGTGTGAGAGAGAGAGAGAGACAGAGAGAATGTGTGTGTGTATGTGTGTGTGTGTGTGTGTGTGTGTGTGTGTGTGTGTGTGTGTGTGTGTGTGTGTGAGTGTGTGTGTGTGTGTGTGTGTGTGTGTGTGTGTGTGTGTGAGAGAGAGAGAGACAGAGAGAATGTGTGTGTGTGTGTGTGTGTGTGTGTGTGTATGTGTGTGTGTGTGTATGTGTGTGTGTGTGTGTGTGTGTGTGTGTGTGTGTGTGTGTGTGTGTGAGTAAGCGTGTGTGTGTGTGTGTGTGTGTGTGTGTGTGTGTGTGTGTGTGTGTGTGTGTGTGTGATCGTATGAGTGTGTGTGTACGCATCTGTGTGTTAATGTGTACACATAAGCGTTTTCAACGCATAGCTACTAAGTAATACCAAACAATCTGCGGAAAAAAATTCTAAAAAAAATTAGACAGTTATAATATATTATATCGTTTCAATGAGGTTGACAGGCAACTTTTGAGAGAATTGTAAAAATGTAAAAAGAACACAAAAAGAGAATACCTGCAAAGTTTCTTACGCCCTTTTTTCTCCGTACAAAGTGTAACGCTACCTTTGTACTATACAAAAATGGCCGTTTTTCATATTTGTAAATATATTAAATTAATTTATGAGACTATGCTAATAAATTATATATAGATCTTTCCCAAGGATCTTTCTTATTGTTAAGTTAAAGGCCGTTTGTCATATTGATGGCGTGATCGTCTTAGTTAGGACCTTGTACGTTGTGTTTGTTTAATAACTTATTTCTTTTAAGTGTGTTTTGGAAGAATGAATATTCACTAGAGCAATAGAAATTCGTTGGTAGGGCCTTATAATTATTTAAAGCTAAAGAACCCCGTTCATTTATAAAGGGCACAAAAATGTTAAGGATTCCCGTCCCTATTCAACTTGTATCAGAATCATATTAATCGATTCCTTAAAATTAATCCCTTTGCAATTAGAAAATGCTCATAATATTTATGTAAAAATACCTCTTACGAGGGCTTCGTTCTCTTTTATTAAAAAAAAGTGGAACAGGCATATGGCCCCACTTACGCAGCGTGCTGTAAGTGCCAACGTGATCTCCTCGAAGAGAAACGAGAAAAAGGTAATTGGACCGTGGTGTACAACAAAATAAATAGCGAAAAAGGAAAAGAAAGCTTGGCTCATAGTGCATAAGCACAAACACAGACCAAAGTCACGCATTTCAATGCGTGTAAACGTCATACAGAATACGATCAAATCCAGCAACCGTGAATGTATGTCACACGGTTTAGGAATACGTCGAAATGATTGGCACACTGGCCATTAAAATCTCTCCGTAAGTGCTACCACCTGCCAGATCACTGCTCCAGCAGACGTTATATATAAGGGTAAAGCATCACCCCCATTAGCATGATCAGCACGGCTTCTAGTCTCAAAGCGTGTCATGAGTCTAACGCTCACCTCCAGGGAATGGGGTTCCACGGATTTAGCGGATTTCAGAGTATCCTCTCTTTAGCTACCAACCGCGTGACGTAGGTATATATTCTTCATCAAACAAAACAATGGCAGATATAGCCAAAAGGCATTTAAAAGATAGTAATAAGAATTCGCCATCAGAAAGGGTGCGTGTCACTGACGTTGAGTATTATGTGATTATGTTTCACCCACCAACAATTTGCCTTAAATCGTTCAAAGCTGGGAAATTTACAGAGATACATTAATTTGTTCTTATATAAAATATTATGGAGGACAAACGCTCTTTAGCCCAGTCCCCAACTTACCAGAGACGCAATGCAGTCGTTAATATTGGACAAATATGTCGTGCAACTTTACTTTGGAACAGCCGTCTGGTCACCACATATATGATATGTCTGGCTGCAGGTATACGTCTCCAGCACATCCTTTATGAAATGAAGAATTTCATGAACACTCTCCAGCATTGCACGAACACACCTTAATGTAATCACAATGAACTAATACGCTTAGTAACTTAGAAATATGTTGATCCCAATGGTTCAATGGTGTCTCCCAACGGATAGGTCTTAAGATGAACATGGACAAAACAAAGATCATGTTTAATGTCCATGTCATACCTATGCCGGTAGTTGTTAGGAGCACTATGCTCGAAGTTGTTGACGAGTACATTTACCTGGGACAAATAGTCTGACTAGGTATGTCCAACTTCAACCGAGAGGTCAATCGACGGCTTCAACTCGGCTGGACAGCGTTCGGGAAATTACGACACATCTTCTCGTCAGGTATACCTCAATCTCTGAATACTAGAGTGTACAACCGATGCGTGTTGCCAGTGATGACTTACGGATCTGAGATGTGGTCCTTCACTGCTGGCCGTATGAGGACGCTCAAGGTCGCTCAGCGAACTATGGAGAGGGTTTTGCTCGAAGTTTACCTGCGTGATAGATTCAGAAATTAGAATATCCGCAGTAAAACCAGAGTGACCGACATATTCCAACAGATTAGTAAGCTGAAGTGGCAATGGGCCGGCCATATAGCTCGAAGAATTGATAACCGATTGGGAAGAAAGGTTATCGAGTGGCAGCCTCGTACCGATAGGCGTAGTGTAGGGCGACCCCCCACTAGATGTAGTGACGACCTGGAATAGGATTACAACAATAACCATAACCTTCTGGGTGACAGGCGTGAGTGTTCATGTATGTATGTTATAAATAGTTTGTTTCGTAGTCCATTCGAACTGGTCCTCCGTTCGAACTCCGGTCGAACTAACCCATTCAAACTGTTGCCATAATAGAACTGCCCTTGGAGCGGGTGATAAAAAAAAACATCTATTTAAGCGGAACATATATTTATTTTTAGCTAGTGAAGACGGTATTATTCACAATAAGTAGCCTATGCGCATAAGCAATACAAAACTATGCAAGTGTGACTCATCTACAGGTCTACGTCCTAGACAACGCCCGACCGGCATGCCGACGATTTATTTTGGATTTTTGATATGCTTCAAAACAGTGGTGCGTGCAACATACGAGTAAGCATTGACTGCTATGGGATTGATTAGGTTTCTACCCACTTGTCCCCTGGCGTAATTGTCAGGTAACGTGGGCAAAGAGCCACATATGCTTTATACCCACCCAGTACATGAGTAAATATGCAAGATGAAAGGTAACTAAAGTAACCCGCTTAATGTGAGCTTTCTATTCGTTTATATAATTTTAAAAAAAACGATGAATTGCCATCATCGCTTAAAATTTGATAACAATTTTTTTAAAGTTATGAACAAGTATAAGCAAAACGATTTTTGAGCAGCAGCAGCCGAAGGTTCAATACAGCCATTCATTGAGGACATGTAGCCAGCATTCTTGACACTAAACCGTGGCGAGTGAGACTATATGACATTGTAATTTCATAGATATAATGTCGATATCGTATTTTACAAAACAAATAAGTTGTTGAAAGCTATAATAAAATACTTACAATTCTAAAGATATATTATGTAAATGCTTACAACAAAGTTTGAGAGGACTGATCCTTTGGGTTCTTGACGTTCCGTTCCGCCTCATGTTTGTCACGGTAGCCGAGTTCGTTTCACTGCAGCACATAAATCAGCCCCGGGAGCAAATTGTAAGCTTTTAGAAAAGTATTAACTTCAGTCCGCTAGTACTCTCTATTTTGAAACCGAGACGAAATAAATCATTTGAATTGAACGTCTAAGAATTTATAAGTAAACAGAAAACTTTACAAACATTATTAGTCACATTTAAATAAAATATTATTCTGTCATACGTATGTAAAAAATATACAGGCATAATGTTACACTGACAATGTGTGAAGCCTCCTAGGTCCTACAATTTTGTGGGTTATGAGCGAGATACACGCACACAAAAGATAATCTGTTCCGGTATGCAGCGCGTGTCAGTGTGATCAGATGCACGCTGAATACATATGTCAATTGTCAGACAAACAAATTTGGAGAATTTAGAGTGCTTCACACTTTTTCATTCAGGTTTTATTGTCATATACCTACTCCGTTCACTAAGTGGAATGATTTCATTATATTCAAAAATTAATTATTTTGTGAAGATAATAATATTAAACCTATACCCTTATCTATAATTTTTTTTAATAGGATAGGGTGACAAACGAGCACACAGTCCACCTGATGGTAAGTGGTTGCTGTGGCCCATAGGCATCTACAGCTATCCTCGATTACGAATCAAAATGCAGATGCGTTGTCACCCGTGAGGACTAAGATGGAATGCCTCGTTTCCAGTAAAAAGGGTCTCCGGCTCTCTACACTCACCATACGAAATACAGCAGCATTAAGCTACTATTTCACGCTAGTATTCTGTGAGAGCGTGGTCCTTCCCCGGTCGAGCCGAACCATTCGTGCTACAACTATACTACTAATAAAACTGCAGCGTGGCTCTACCACGTTAAATATCTTAGATGACTTTGATGGAGTGGAATTTGTTATAATTTTGATCATGACGACTTTTGTTATAATTTTGACCATGATTTATTTGTATTTTTAATTTCCCGCGTTGAAAATTAATAATTTTTAACAGTAGGAAATAATAGATTTCGGTCCATATTTGAGACTGCTAGTGTTCATCAGATCTCCACTTGAGGTCCCAGGAAGCTGTTCCGACTATTTTCGGCTGGACACCTGGCTGTGTGTGTGTGTGTGTGTGTGTGTGTGTGTGTGTGTGTGTGTGTGTGTGTGTGTGTGTGTGTATTTGTGTGTGTTTGTGTGTGTGAGAACGATTCAACTAATCGAAATGAACGATAAAGCGTTTCAAGGTGTTAATTGAGACTTCGCCTTGATTATAATTCGAAGTCAATTAGTCGAGCCTTTATAAAAATATTCAAAAAATAAAAACAAAAAAAATATTTTCAAATTTTTTCTAAATAACTTTCAGACTATTTGACTAATTAACTCCAGACATTAAAAGACTTTTTTGTACTCGAAAAACTGCGCCAAATGCCGCCAAGTAAGTCAAAATCGAACGATGCGTTCAAAAATTATATCTACTTAAAATTTCCAAATAATCTTTTTTTAAATAACTTTTAAATTCTTCAATCTATTGACTCATGACCTGACAAACAATTTTTGCACATAAATAACTGCAGTATCTGTATCATATCTTATTCTTATTGTGCAAACTAAAATTAATATTAAAATTAAACTAATAAAACTAGAAAAGCCCTTTGACCTTTTTTAAGTGATAAGTGTGATCGAGTCCAAAATCAGATGGATTGAAGAATGGATTTTTTTATAAAGGAATTCTCAGTAGCAGCCCGAAGTTAGAATTTCAGCGACTTTTTATCTCTGTGCCCCAAAAAGCTTGTAAAGTCATTGATTCTGCATTCGATATCTCTACATTTGTGTCGGGTTACCGTCCCATTGGAATATGAGAGTGAGGAAATAGAAAGTGCACACGTTCCTGTGCACACTCGTGATTCGTAAATCAGAATCCTATCATGCGTTTAAGGAAGGTGAAATTATGGTACTCCCGCGTAAGTAGCGTGGATATTATAAGACCCAATTACTCTTTTCCGAAAGGTTCTATATATTATTTCAATGTCCTGCATAAAATTCTAGTCTCAGTTGAGACAAGGCGCCATGGTCGAAATTCGGCTTAAAGAGCATTATTGATGGCTGTTTACTAGCTTAACTAGTTGACCTTTGTAGTTGACCTGTTGTCCTGCTGATACACTAGAAGGGTTGTTGGTAAATAAAACGATCCGCAACAGTAAAGTAAAGTTACAGCCTATATACGTCCCACTGCTGGGCTCAGGTCTCCCCTCATTGCTGAGAGGGTTTAGGGCAAGGAAGTGTCCGCCGCGCTACCCAAATGCGTGTTGACGAACTTCACATGTCTTCGAAATATTTTTTTCTTATTCCTCAGACATGCAGGTTTCCTCACGATGTTTTCCTTCACCGCCGAGCACGTGGTAAATCAGCACTTAAAATTGCAATTAACAATTTCATTGGTGCCAGCGGGGACAGTGTATGATCTAATTTGGTCTATATTTTCAGTGCCTTTTATAATAAAAATTGACATAACAACGTCAACGTCATTTCTTAAAAAAAGAACTAAATCTTTTTTAAAATTCAAAAACATGTTTTCTTCATAAATTTGGAATATACTGGCGTATAAGTATATATATCATAAACATACCACCCACCAAGGACATTTAGTGACGGAATGGCCTCTTAAAAAACTTAACTATATGTACTTCTAAATTGTACTTACAACTAAAATTTGCACTGAGTACTTAATAACAAATTAACTTCATAAACTAAGAGGTAGTAGTTCTAAACTTAACTGATACATGTTATCGTAAATGGAAAAGTAGGTAAACATTTAATATAATAATATTTTACATAAATTTGACATAAAAAGTAAACAATTCATGGATCTGCTACAGGTAAAATACATAATTTTGATGTTGGCCTTTTAATAACTGATGTTTTCGTGCGCAATGTGACCACACGGGTAACGTTATCATCACCGGGGTGTTTCTCTATAACTCGACCCAATAACCAACGACTTGGCGGCAAATCATCTTCTTTAATCAAAACACTGTCCCCAATGTTAGGTTCCGGAACTTGTGACGCCCATTTGTACCTATTCATGAGCTTTGACAAATACTCCTGGGACCATCGTTTCCAAAAACACTGTAGCATCCTTTGCACAAATTGCCACCTAGTTAAATAGCCTACGCTTGAACCTTTGTTGTCCTTATCTGGTACATTAACTATCGGTTCTCCTATTAAGAAATGTCCTGGAGTTAAAAGCATTGGCTCACCAGGATCAGTAAAGTTGATGACGCTTATTGGCCTCGTTCCTCCTCCTACATTCCTCAATCAAGTGGAAGCTTGTCTAAATGACAAGCTTCCACTTGATTGAGGAATGTGGTCATTTCTTCGTAAGTGAGGGCAGAGTCACCAATAACCCTTTTAATGTGAAACTTGGTGGATTTTATACCCGCTTCCCGAAGACCACCGAAATTACGAGCATGCGGCGGAATAAAATGCCACTGGGTGTTGTTTGCTTCCAGATATTCTGCTATGGCCGGCTGAATAGATGCCAACTGTTGCAATTCTTTGGAGGCACCTACAAAATTGGAGGCGTTGTCGCTCCACAATTTAGCGCAGTGACCTCGTCGTCGTCAAATGACTTGAATGTGGTAGGACTATCGGATTTTTTACTTGGTCATCTAGTTCTGACTTCTCAAGTCGTCCACGAATTCGTATGATACCATTTTTATCGAGAAAAGGACAGAGTGATATTAGTTTACTTGTTTATAAATTCAAATACCCTTTTTCCTTTAATTGTTGGTTTCTATTGTGAATGAATCCATTTGTGTTTTTATTATACACGTTTGTAATGCTGCTTCTATTTCGTGATCTTTCAAATATTTACTGTCGTGTTTTTCCCGTTTTAAAATTCTAAGACAATACGCAATAACTCTTACTAATTTTCGCAGACAAGCATAATTTTCGAAAAACACATGCACTGGAACTACAGTTGTGTGCGCCTTTGTAGTTTGTTCTAAATTTGTTTTTAAATCCTTTGGCCTCTTGTACTCAATTTTTATGTTTATTTGACCTATTTTCTGTACTACTTCAATTGTATATATTGAACTTATTCTATCTAATAGTTGCTGATTGTTACTATTCCATTTTTGCAAGGCAAATCCTCCTTTTCCTAATAAATCTATCATCTGTTTACACATTTCCACTCCCTCTTCGACACTATTACTTCCTATCATCAAATCATCCATATAAAAAGAATTTAAAACTCTATCAGCCGCAAGTGGGTACTTATCTCCTTCATCATATGCAACCTGATGGAGTGATCTAACTGCCTGATATGATGCAGAAGCTGTTCCAAAGGTTACTGTTACCAATTCGTAATCCCTAAGTGGTTTTTCGGGGCTTTCTCGAAAAGTATCCTCTGGAATATAGCATCCTCATCTGATATTCTGACTTGGCGGTACATTTTAATTATGTACGCCACAATACTAATAGCGTGTACTCTCCATCTAAGAACTGTGTGTCTCAAGTCTGCTTGCAGCGTTGGTCCAACCATTAAAGTATCATTGAGAGAAACTACCTTTTTGTTTTTCTCAGAGGCGTTGAAATCTACACGAACCTTCGTGGTGGACTTGTCGTTTCTTATCACCGCGTGGTGTGGTAAGTAAATGTAAACGCACTATGTATCTGCCTGTATCATCCCTCTTAGTAGTTTTAATATAAAATTCTTCACATTTTGCTCTTCTGTATTAAGTATTTTTTGTACTAACTTGTTCTTCTATCTCCCAGAATTTCTTTAGAATATTGTCTTCACTGAACTGTGTACAGTGTACACTTATATTATTTCTACTGTGGTGTTTTACAGTTTCATTACTTGAACTGACTACACCGGTAAGGATCCACCGCAAAGTGGTGTTCTGCGCTATTAAAGAACCAGACGGACTCTTTACTACACCTTCCTTAGCAATGCAGCAGTAAACATCTGCGCCCAAAAGAACGTCAATTTTATTGGGTGTTTTGAAAGAAGGATTTGCTAGACACAGACCGTTGAGATCAATCCATTCCATTGAACTGGTATTCACAGTTCTCTCAGGCAAGTACGATGTAATCTTACTCAAAACGTAAGCATTAATTTGAAGTTGAAAATCAAGATCAACCGTGGACTTTATAATCAAATTTACCATGTAATTTGCAATGGTTGACTTGTCTCCTAAACCTGAAACATGACGTCGGACCGAAGTTTTCTTAAGCCTGAGAAATTGGACAGTGTAAGTTATAAAACAAGCCTGTGATCCTTGATCAAGTAAGGCTCGAACTGTTTGAAATTCACCCGACTTGGACTCAGTTTTTATCAATGCAGTGGCTAATAAAACCTGTCTGGTTTTTAAAACTTCTCCCGAAGATAAGCATGCAATTATTTGATTATCACTTGTTGGGGAACTAGTGTTATCGATAGCAGACTTTGCTCTGGAATCTTGACACTTATTTTCTGCATAAGGTTCTTTATTATGGTGCAGCAAGGAATGGTGGCGTTTTTTGCAAATTCTACAGACAGTCTGCTGTTTACAGTTGTAAACTGTATGATTGCCACCTAAGTAATTAAAACATAGTTTATTTTTTGCTACAAACTCTCATCTGTTTTCTATGGACTCTTGCAAATTGCTTACAGAAACAGAGCTTATGAAGTTTCGAGCAGAATTTGTAACGGATATTCGAGTCGAGATATTCGGCGACTTTGTGGCCAGCAATACTTTTGAACTATGAACATGAGAACTATTATTGATCTGGTGAGCCACAATCTTCCTCGGCTCTATAGATTCTAATGCGCGGAAACGACTTTCAATAAATTTCCTAAACTGATTAAAGGTGGGCAACTCGTTGCTGAAGTCATTAGAAATGCTTAACTCCCACTGCTTTCGCGTTTCATTATCTAACTTGAATGTCACTATATGGATGACAATAACGTCCTATGTGCTCACATCGATTTTCAAGTTTTTTAGTGCATTTAAACAGTCACATTTGGTACCTAGCAGCTCCTTTAATGAGTTAGCCGATTCCACATGTAAGCGTTTCTGGCCGAACAATCGTTTTAAAATACAACTGGTTAGGTACTTTTCATTTGCATAACGATCTTCTAGTTGAGACCAACATTCGTTATAATTTGCATCTGTGATTGGTGTATGCCTAATTAACTGCTCAGCTTCACCGGTTAGGTGACTTTTAAGATTATCTAAGGATGCATTGTTGTATACTAGTGAAACAAAAAGGTCGTGAAAAGTTGTTCATTTACTGTACTTGCCAGAAAAAGTAGGAATTGTTATCTTGGGCAACTTTACCAATGAACTAGATTGCTTAGAAGAAATATTACTACATCCACTATCTTGTGGTAACGGTTCTCTAATACTTATCTTGTTTAAAGTTGATTTCATTGAAGATTTACATAGTATGTAAGTAGTCATACATATCGACAATATTTTGACCTATATCTTCTAACTTAAACTGACCATAAAGTTGAGATTTAGTATTTTTGAACGACGACCAATCATTTTCTAATAATTCAAGCCTTGTTTGTATATATTCAACAGTAAGTCTATCTTTTGGACACTTTTTAAAATTAGTAAAGCCCTTTTGTATTACTTGTTGAAGGTCTTTTAATATATTAATTTGTCCTTCCATCGTAAACAACAATCGTATAGAATTATTAACTAATATTAAAAATAGTATAATTCAATTATTTGTGTAAAGTTAAATTTATCAATCTGAATGTAACACAATATCAACTTTGTAACAGAAAAACCTAAATTGAAACGTAAAACTTAACAAGTTTCTTTACTAAACAGAGCTTGCAAATTTTTCAAGTCTCAAAAACAGTGAAAATTTAGAAGTATTTATAAACAAAAATACACTCTTACAGAAATCGGGCATAGGTTCCCTGTTTTTATAAATCTAGTGTGAGACCTTAGTCTAAAATGCACAAGTTAAAATCTTCCCTGAAATAAATATTTAAATAAGTAAGAAATTGTCACAGCTCCTATGAAAATAACTAAATTGTACTCACGTTTGCATTTCACTAACACAAACACAGGTTGAGCTGATATTGTACTTGCGGCGTTCCCCTTCGGCTTCACTTTGAACTTCGACACGCGGCTGCTATTGGCGAACTCGAAGATTGATCGTCCTTTGTGACGTCACGTTGAACTAACACTCCCAATGTAGCTGAGTTTGTCCACTTTACTGGACAAAGCTGTTACCGCTTTTGCAGGGTGTGCGGTGCTCTTGCAGCAGCGATCCACTGCGAGTACTATGGCGTGCGGCCCAAACCTGGCACTAGTCTGGGTATTCGGCTCGACTGGACCACTGTTTACTAGCTTAGCTAGTTGACCTATGTAGTTGACCTGTTGTCCTGCTGATACACTAGAAGGGTTGTTGGTAAATAAAACGATCCGCAACAGTGTATGATCTAATTTGGTTTATATTTTTTAACTATCATGGGCGTGCAACTTAGAACATTATTTTGAGAACAAAATGATATTTTTTTGTGCTGCCATCTACATTCCAAAGCACTAGACTAAATTAGACGCACCACGCCACTACGCAGTTAATGGCGGACATTGATAGTTGAGGTTAATTTGATATTAATATTAATTTCAAATTATTCTGATTTCTCGATTGTTTATATGCTTTCTTGTATTAAAATAAATATTTGCGACCCAGTGTTTTTTTTTAATGTGTGCAAAAATGTCAAAAATGTGAAGAAGAAGAAAAATGGCAATGTGTTTTTAAATGTGACCAATTTCGTAAGGACTTTTTTAACAACAGCTAACAGCTAATATCTAAGAAGTTGAAGGTTCAAGGCACCTCCACGGATTGCCTCATAGGTACTATTTGCCATAGCTGCCACGCTTAACAGACGGATTATTGCCCATCTCCTGTTTCAGTTTCCCTCTCTCGCCTCGGAATTAATGATTATATTTTATTATTCCAGATGTTTTACACTATTTTCCGAAACCAGAATACCTCACTAGAAAGGTTTCAGCAGTTGAAAAGTATAGCTGGAACATCTAAAATATAAAACCGATCGTGAATTTTACTATAGAGGAGAGGAGATTTTGGGAGAGGTAGTCCGTCGGCCGTCACGTTAATAGCTACTCCGTAATTTTTAACATAATTAAATATTTCTAGTGGCCTAGACGGGTTTAAAACTCAACCAAAATGTAATAAATTGTTTAAATTTCATGTGACATTGATGGTGAACTGTTTCAACTTTGTTTATGGACGTAATATTGAAAAAAACATTATACGGTATTGTTGGTATTGAGTGAATTCACAAGAATTGAGTGAATAAAATTCAAGTTAAAATTACTGAAAAGTGTACTATCGTGAAATCGACTATTGTAATAAGTGTATAAAAAACGTTTTCTACTTAAATCAATAAACTAAGTGAAATAGTGATTAATGTAAATTAATAACTTTTTCAATAACTACCGCCAAATCTTTCGAATAAGTTAATCATATACGGACCATTTGTTTCGTTAGTTACTATTAACTCAACTTGGCTCATATGTCGCAACGTACGCCATAACGCATGACTCAAGTTCCGAACCCAGTGAAAAAATTTTATAATTAATTTTATCTATAATTTTATCTATTTTATCTATAATTTATCTATAATTTATTTTAGGCTTTATATAACTAAACTAATATTTTCCTATTTTGTGAGTGGAATTGTTGCATTTAGACAGTTACAAACGATTGATTTTCTTATTAAGTTTCGATAAAACTTTATTTTTTATTTCTTCCTTTTCTCGAACTGTCAGTGAACTTTATTTTAGTGCTTAGAAAATTTGAATTATTATTTTTTTTTATTCTGATTATTGGTAAAGAACTAAAAAAATGGCTGATCAAATATGTAAGGAATGTAATGACACAATCATTGATAGAGAGTTTTTGATTTGTTCCGACTGCGATGAATACTATCATTTGAAGTGTACAAATATTTCACCGAAATTATATTATTTAAGAAGTCCAATTAAAAGAAGACAATTTCAGTGTAAGTCATGTGTAAAAAAATTACAAGATAATGACTGCGTGCTAAATCAGTCCTCACCTCTAACTGAGAGCTTAGAAACGGCTACCAGAAATGTTACTACACGCAAGAAAATAATTACAAATAAAGAAGCCTCTAATTCATTTGGCTCCTTATCTGTTGATGAGAACTTTGAATACTCTTCCTTAACATCAACTCCAACACACGTGGACATAGGTGGAAGTAATCTGACTGATAAAAAAACCAAGGATTGTATAAGCAAATTAAATGAAAAATTATGTGAACTACAAAGAAAACTTGATAATGCAGGCAAGGAGATTGAAGACCTGATATCAGAAAACTATATATTAAAAAAAGAAATAGCCGAATTTAAGTCGAAACCTGAGAGATGTGTGTGTATATTATCATCTAAGATCAAGAACGTATCAAATACAAATAGATCACAAAGCATTAACGAAGTAGAATCAAACCTATTTAACAGTGCTGAAAATAAGGAAACCCCTAATAATATTGAAAGTAAAAACCATAATTCAACAATAAATCAAAAAGAACAGCACAAGGTATGCGTAAATGAATATAAAAAAATTAATGGGGAAAAAAGTAAGCAATGCAGAACTGATGAATCGATACCCTTGAAGCACACTAGAAAGCTATGCATAATCAGCAGCAACAACAAAAATAATATAAAAGGCATTGCTCAAGACTATTTCTCTAAAGATTTTGAATTCTGTCATTATATAAAAACAAATGCTGGTATATTAGATTTAATTCAAGGCCTTGACAATAAACTGATTAATTACACTTTACAAGATTATTGTGTTGTTCTAATTGGAGATTATGACTTCAGGATGTCACAAGATTATAACAGACTAGTGGAGAGCTTAAGGCAAACCATACAATGCATCACTCACACTAATATAGTAATTTGCATTCCAACTTTTAGATGTGCTAAAGATACAAATATTTTTAATAGAAGAATCGAAAACTTTAACACTTTGCTGTACAAAAATATTAAAGCCCATGAGTATGCATATTTACTAGATTCAAATCTGAATCTCACCTATGATTATCACATGTTCTCTGGTAAACTTGGTGCCGTGAACAATAAAGGCATGAGAGCTTTGTTTGCAGATCTTAAGAGTTTACTATCAGAAATAGAGAGTTCGTATATGTCTATAGACTACCATAAATCCAACAAAGGGACGCAAACTGATAAATTAGTTCAGCAAAGTGTTAGTGAAAACGTTTCGGATGTAAAATTATCTAATGATGACTTTTTTCGAAAACAAGAAAAGTAAATTTTTGTATGTAATGCATCAAAATATATGTGGTGCGCTAGGTAAAATGGATAATATTGAGATCATATTGGAGGATTTTTCAAGTGAAGGAAATTGTATTGACGTTATTTGTCTAACTGAACATTTTGTCAAGAATGGACATGAAACCAATTTAGTATGCAATTACTACAATCTAGCTGCCATATACTGCAGAAAAAATTCAAGAGGAGGTGCATGTATTATGACTCGAAGAGGACTTAATTACCTTGAATTACCTGAAATTACAAGAAACTCTCTCAGTACCGTATTTGAATGTTGTGCTATTGAACTTGTGTCTTTTAATGTTATAATTATTTGTTTATATAGAACTCCTAATTATAGTAATATCTCTAACTTTTTTGAAAAACTTGAAACTTTGTTGGATAGGGTTAGCAAATATAGAACTAAGAAAACTATAATATGTGGTGATTTTAATATTGATGTTTTAAAAAATTGCATGACAACTAATGTATTTATTAATCTTTTGTCGAGTCATAACTTTAAAATTGAATTCATGGATGCGACTAGATTACAAAGTGGAACGTGTATCGATAATATCATTCATAATTGCCGTGGGTGTAAAAGCAAAATTTTACATTTAGGATTATCAGACCACACTGCTCAAGTGTTTCAATATCCTATCACAATAAATTACTCCTGCTTGCGATACTGGTTTATCCAAAGACGTGACTATAGTATTGAAAATCTAACCAAATTTAGAGAATGCCTGGAAAGCTTATCCTTTTATGATATTTATCAAAGCAATGATGTAAACGAAGCGTACAATTTGTTTTATGAATTGATTAAACTCTTTTATGACTTATGCTTCCCATTCAACCTAATTAAAGTTTCAGCTCAGCGGAAGCCATTTTGGATTACAAGTGGTATCAAAACATCGTGTAAACGCAAAAGGAAAATGTACTTTCAATTAAAATCTAAAAATGATAAACTCAAATATAATGCTTATACAGCACTTTTAAAAAAAGTTATTAATAAATCACAACGCATTCAAAACAACAATTACATCAACAAGTCTAAAAATATAACAAGATCTATATAAGATAATAAATTCAAATAATTTCACAAAGCCAAAAGAAATTATGAAGAGTGTAACTTATAAAGGGAAAACAATTACTAAACCAGGTGATATTGCAGAAGCTTTTAATGATACATTTATGAATCCTGTACAGAACTGCAAACCAATAAATTATAGAAGTAACATTGAACGTATATCAAATTCATTGTTTATGAATTCAACAACGCCCGATCATATAGTTAAAATAATTAATAGCTTAAAAAATAAAACAAGTGTTGGTCACGATGAAATAACCACTAGAGTATTGAAATTTTGTAATTTTCATTTTGCTCGGCCGCTTAGTCACATTATCAACCTAACTATAAATAAAGGGATTTACCCTGATAAGTTAAAAATAACAGTAATTAAACCTATTTTCAAGAAAGGGGATAAAGAGGATTGTAGGAATTATCGCCCAATTGCTCTGGTTTCTGTCATTTCCAAAATTTTTGAGAAAATCATATATACAAACATATATAATTATTGCGAACGATTTAATTTACTAGCAGACGAGCAATACGGATTTAGAAAGGATAGATCTACGAATCTAGCCATATATCACATGATAAAAGTTGTATCGGAATGCCTTGACGATCGCGTTCCAGTAACTGCTATCTTTATGGATATGTCAAAAGCTTTTGATTACGTAAATCATGAAAAGCTTCTGCAAAAGTTATATATGTATGGTATCAGAGGACCTATATTTGGTCTTGTATCGTCTTATCTAAATAACCGATTTCAATGCACAGAAATCTCTTATGTTAATGAGGAAAATCGATCTGAAGTGCAAGTACGATCTCAGTCACAGCTTGTAAAGTGTGGTGTACCCCAAGGGAGTATACTTGGGCCTCTTCTTTTTCTATTGAACATCAATGACCTACCTAGACATGTGCAGCATGAAATGATCCTTTTCGCAGATGATTCTACTGTTATGATAAAAAACAACAGCAATAAACCCTACGAATGTGTTATTGCTGAAGCTTTGTCTGATATTATTAATTGGATGAAAGCTAATGATCTCGTCATAAACCTTGATAAGACAAAATATATGCAGTTTCATCTTCCCCAAAACCGGAAACAAGAGACTGTTTTTGTTAAGTATGAAGGGCATTTGATTGAGCGAGTAAAGCAAATACGTTTCCTTGGTGTATTGGTTGATGAATGTGTAAGCTGGAAACCGCATACTGAATATCTTACAAGTAAAATTAGTAAATTTGTTTATCCTCTAAGAAAATTAACACAAACTGTCTCACAAAAAGCTGCACTTACTGCTTATCATGGATACGTTGCCACCAACTTAAGATATGGTATCATACATTGGGGAGGCGCGGCTAATGTTAACCTGTTGCCATTGTTTAGTATGCAAAAAAAGTGTCTTAGAGCAATGTTTGGTGCCAAACAAACAGACAGTTGCAGACCTCTGTTTGTAAAATTAAAAATTCTAAATCTGCCCTCGTTGTACATATACCACGCCTGCTTATTCGTCAAAAGTAATTTACATTATTTTAACCCGCACATTGCTAAGCACCCGAGGCAAGCAAAGAGTAATGTTACTGTTATACCGTTTCACACATCTAGGACAGCCTTTTTCTCAAAAAGTTTTTATGCATTAGGACCAAAAATATATAATCATCTACCTGACAAATTAAAAGAATTAGAAATAAAAAAATTTAAGAATAAATTATTAGAATTATTGACTGAAAGATGTTTTTATTCCTTAAAAGATTATTTGAGCTACAAACTTACATTTTAAATTAATTGACATTTGAAATATTTTCTGAATTATGTTTTAAGCAAAGAGTATTCAAATCACTACGTTTTAGTTATAAGCTTACATGTATTTTGATATATCAATATTCCATTCATAGACTTAGATTACACTGGTATAATTCCATTGTACTTTTGATATTATTATTTATAATTCACGTCTGTTAAAATAATTCATTGTATGACATTATGCTTTGTTATCCGTGTTATTTGATTTGATTTAATGAATAATGAGATGATGTTTTAAGTTCCATAATTTTAATAATATTGTAAGCCTTATCTAGGCAGGTTGTGGTGATACTTAATTATTTTTATAGTGTTAAATCTCTTAAACCTACAACTAGCACAATAAATGACTTATTCTATTCTATAACTACCGCATTTGCGATCGGCACTTTGAGGACCGTTTTCTATATCCTCGAACTAAAAGACTTGCAAAAACAGCTTACCCCATTCTTAACCTTGGTAAGTCTATTAAAAACTTTCTCATTGTCATGTTAGTTAGCAATTGTTTTAGCAGTGCAGACTAAAGAAACTCACTTTCATGATTGTAATATTAGTAAAGGTGGGCAAGCAAACTTTATGTTTTTACTTATTATAGGTATGTCAGTGTATAGCTTGATTGCGACAACTACTACAACCCCACCTGATGGTCAGTGATTTTAAAGCCATAGATAGTAAAGCACTGTCTTATAAATAACTAAAGGATACGATTGGATAGGATAGGGGTAGGAATAAATTCCGTTAAAGTAAATGTTATTGAAGAACTTGAAAATAAATATCACGATTGGCACAAAATCTACACAGACGGATCAAAGAGTGCTAAAGTTGCAAGGGGCAGCTTTTTTCGACCCATATCAAGCAGTTTCTAAATCTTATAAAGTTACTAATGACATTTGTATTATGACCCTTGAACTCATTGCAATATCCGAAGCCCTAAAGTATGCTGCAAGCTATAACTGAAACTAAATTATTATATACTCGGACAGGAAAACTGCTATCCAACATTTGGCTCGATCTGCCTCTGGAATCGTAGGTGTTTCGAAAGCCTATTGCATACTTTCCCAAATAATATATCAATTCAGTCTACGCGACATATGTGCAAGAGTGCAGTGGATTCCAGCACATAGACCAAATATTGGGTAATGACAAGGCAGATAGATTAGTGAACTCTGCTTGTATAAATGGTGTAGAATATAATATTGACCCTTGCTACTCAGAAGTACTACCAAAATTCAAAAATTAATGTCATAACAAATTGAAAGAATTTTTCAATGAACGCTCTAAAACGAAAGGTGTTTGGTACAAAACAATACAGAGTGAACCACCTCGAATACCTTGGTTTGTAGATACAAAATTAAAAAAGAAATGCTATTAAATTTATATTTAGAATAAGAACAGGTCACATTCCATGAAAAAGATTTCTTATTTGATGAAAAGAACTGATTCCATCTAATGTGAAACTTGTGGAGTAATAGAAAACTTACATCACTTTTTGATGGAATGTGAACAGCAACTAGGGGAAAGGGAATTATTTGGAAGGACATATAAGATAAATGTGGACAATATAGGTATTACGCAGGGCATCCTACATGCCCCCACCTTGGATATTGCATTGAGTATGTGCAGATTAATAGCAATGTATAGATTTTAATAGGATTGACATGTTAACTAACAAAAATCCCTAAATAAAATAAGAAAAAAAAGCTTATTCACTTTTAAATTAAAGACAATGGTATGTCAGTGTATAAGTTGACAACAACTCCACCTGGTAGTAAATGGTTATAAAGCCCTAGATAGTAAATTAATAATATTTTAGATTTTAAGGTTCCATATTTACACACAACAAGGAAACCTTATAGTCCATGTTCATCCCAACGCAGTTTTACTCAGAGACACTAAGTGTTACAAAGGAGACAATCATTTTTGGGCCCACTAGAAATATTAACGTCACTTAATGGTATTTACACCAAAAAAAAGACACCAAATTATAATAGTAAATGGTCTATAGATTTTTCGAAAATGTAAACGGAAACAAGAAATCTGAAAAAAAATTAGTTGTTTTGACATTCGTGTTCTGATCATTGGCTAAGGTAATGTAACATTTAAAAAATTATTGTCTTAGAGATGTGCCGTGATAACTCGCAAAAAATCGACTCGAGTTGAAATTCAGGTAACTCGATTTAAACAATTCAAATTAGATGAACGAAGCTGTGTCAATATTTCACAAATTATTTTTATAATTGTTCTTCCATACAACACAATTATTATTACTACGCTTAGTAGGTAGTGATATATTATTTTTGGTATGCGTATCGACATCTTCATAAAATAATATCACTCTAACGTTATGACGTAAGTCTTAATGTTATTAATAATTTGACTATCCAAAGTATATATAATCAATTTATATCATATATAACATAAATTGATACAAGAATATATACATATTACCTAATATCAATTTATTTATTACATAATATATCAATAAATTGCTCGAATTAGTAAGTCGATTTCATCACTAAATTGTAGACAAACACTGCATTGGCCGTAAGATAAAGATGCGATTCGAGTAGAGTTTTGTGACTCGAGCCACTCGGGTTAATTTACGAGTATGTATGTATGTCATTCTAGTTGTACACTAGTTTTTGAGTAAACCAACTATTTACAGAAAAGTTTATCACTAGAGTTGAGATCAGCGATTACTTTAGTTAAACCATTTTTAAATATGTACCTTTATAAATAAGTAATATGTGGCAACATGAAATTAAAACTATAAATCAATATCATAAATAAAACTAAGCTCAGGTTTGTTTACAACATGCCAGATGCAAGTTTGAATTTGGATGCAACTTGTGATGTCACCCGCAGCGACTTATTATATATACAAGTAAATTAATATCTATATAGCACCCTCTGAATCTATACGAAAACCGAGTTACCGAGTTAACTCGGTAACTCGGTAAAATTTATTTTCTATCGATTATCGAGTTGGACAAATTCACTCGATTCACTCGAGTGAAATAAAACATAGTTGGAGTCGCATCATTATGGTAAGAACAAAATGGAGTTTTTTATTTACAAGCATTATTAAACTAATGTTTAAGAAAATATGGATATTATCAATTATCAGAAAGGTTAGCCAAATATTAATTGACACAAGTACGTATGTTTTTCTCTTTTTAGTTTTTGTGGTAAAATTCGCTAATAGAATATAAGAGTTTATTAATTTACACCTATTCTAGGTTGTGAAAATCTATTATTAAGTTTGTATATTTTACATCAAACAAATACAAATAATAAACAGGTCTTAGAACCTTATTAGTTTGTTAAAAGTGACAAAGTATTAAGTTTATTTTATTAGTAAAATCTAAATTAAATAATAAATAGAATGCACAAAAGAAGTTATTATAATGTTAAAAGAAAATTAGAATCTTTGGGTCGAGGGACTTAAAAGAGTGTTTTGAAGAGCAATTCATATAACTGCATTTGTGTACAAATAGGTAACCTTATGTATTCAGCAAGTTGCTACTAAATGGCTTTTTTGTTAAGCCAGACACAGATCCTGGATTTATACCAGCGATAGTAGATAGGCAATATAAATGTTACATATATTTATGTGTAAAAAATGTAGTAATTATTTGTACTAAAAGCAAATATAAAGTTTAATAATAATGGTTTCCATAAAAAAGTGTAATGGTTGTTTCTATTATGTTTCGACAGCTGTGTTGTTCACTGTGCAGAAAGGAATATTATTTTGTCATCTAGAATCAGATATACTTAATATAACAATAATATCTTTGTCTACTATGTAAGTACATGAAACCGGTAAAAATAAAATGTGAGACAACTTTTACATGGTTGAATATTACTGATGTTAATCAATAATTACTGCTTCTGTATTTGATCAGCTGGAGCTGATTAATGCTGTATAATTTATAATAATTTCTTTATTATTTAACATATGAAAAGGCAGATATAAGAAAATGCTCACAGAAATATGTAAATACAGTTTATTGACATTGAAGGCATAGTCTTATCTCATATCTCTTATTATTAAAAATGTCCTTTTAATTCCTATATAATATAGAAAAAAATAATATATTGATAAGTATTATTATTTAGTTAAGATACCTTTACAATTGTCATTAACTTCTTTTCAGGTGGATCGCTTAGAACAAATCTGTATGCCGTGCAGGCTGAAAACTTGCAGAGACAAAAAGTGTATGGATATTGAAGACAACAGTCTTGTATTATAATTGAAAATTCCTTCTGATTGCTTACAATATCATAAATGTACATGTTACCATCAAGTTATTTTCAAAAAACCTTCAGAAATATATCTAACACTAAAATGTTTCTACCTATGTCCGTTATAGACAAAACATCAGAAACCTTCCAACCAATTTAAATGAAAATGTTTGTGTGTGTTTGGATGGATCTCTAGATGGTTTATATTTACATTTGGACTCGGTAGATGGCACTGTTGTCGAGATCCATAAATCACCAGGGCACAGCTGAGGCGCATCGCTAGTAATAAATACATTTAAATTAAGCCTGTGTTTTTTTAATCCTTACACAAACAGTTTAAAACATCTTACTTCCTCACTATTTATCATTGTGTAATAACATAGATAAGGCATGTTAATTCCTAGTCATTTTATTATGATGTTACTACTTACTAATCAACCAAAACATTTTAAAATAATGTCTTGACCCCGCTCCTGTCTATATATGTCAGTCAATCATCAAAGTTCAAAAAATGTATTAAATTAAGTTTGTATAAAAGGGGTTATTATAGTATAAAGGAATTTATGGCTGACAATAACCCGTGGGTAAGGTGATCGCTACCAAGCTATTTCTAATTTGTTCTGTGTTGTTAATTATGACATACATGATTGTAAGCTGGCTTTTTTTTAAAAGACCTACTGGGTATTTTGCTGGTTCTCTTCAAGTCAGAGGTTTTTTTCCGAACCAGTGGTAAATTAAAAAAGTGACTTTCAATAAGTATTATTTATAATCTAAATTGAATAAAAGGTTTCTGTTTCTGCACCTACTACTGTTAATAGAATACTTAAATAAATTATGATTTACAATGATAAATAGAATTACCTACATTATATTTTGCTTTTTGTAATACAATCAGTTTAAAATGTATCTTACTGTGTGTTGGTAATATCATAAATATAAATAGACATTATCCCTTAGCCATCTTGGTATTTAGAATTACACTCACAACCAATCAATACATGTCAAAGTTAGAATCCATACGACATTTGTGCATAGACAGGCACAATGTTTTGCCCGAACTAGTGAAAGGTTTTACATCGATTTTAAAATATTTATAAATGCTGAATATACCTACAGCTTAGTTTTATATGTACTATTATTGAAGACATTATCCCTTAGCCATCTTGGTATTTAGAATTACACTCACAACCAATCAATACATGTCAAAGTTAGAATCCATACGACATTTGTGCATAAACAGGCACTATGTTTTGCCCGAACTAGTGAAAGGTTTTACATCGATTTTAAAATATTTATAAATGCTGAATATACCTACAGCTTAGTTTTATATGTACTATTATTCAATTGTGCACTATTTTAACTTATAATACCGAAGAATACTATACTAGAAAATCGCTTTCAGTTTGTTTTTAGGTTATTGTTAGATTCATATTTTATTTGTTAATTTCTCAGGACTCCGTTTAGCTGCAGTAAAACTAATAATTTTATTGTAATCTATGGATTATAAGGAATAAATCGACATGCATTTCATTGATAATCTTTAAAATTTGTAGTGGGCCCATTCTCCATAGAAAAATTGATTGTCTCCTTTGTAATTTTGCATAGTTTATAGGCATTAATCATGTCTACAAAACTGTGAAATAAAATCTTAAAAACATTTTTATTTTGGGTACACCTCCTATGCAGGTAAATGAATGATTATTTTTACCCATATATTCCATCCTGTAAGGTATTGTTGGATAGGTATTTCAAAAACATTGCGAGTATGGAAGAACACCTTTACGATTCAGGGGTTTGTTTCCGAAATATTAAGCTTTAAAGTCGTATTTTTCATTAGAGTCATGTGTCTCCTCTGCCAACTAAACTGCTATTTTTGGAAATGTGGAAAGTATACTCAATAGTAGCATATATAATGAAGTTAAAAGGAAAATTAATATTTAGAATTAACAAGTTAACGGATTTTTAACGAGTAATAGTCTACCATTTTTTACATGGTAGAGCCATGCTGCTGTTATATTAGTAGTATAGTTATAGCACGAATGGGTCGGCTCGACCGGGGAGGGACCACGTTCTCACAGAATACCAGCGTCAAATGGTAGCTTAAGGCTGTTCTGTTTTGTATGGTGAGTGTAGAGATCCAGAGACCCTTTTACTGGAAACGAGGCATTCCATCTTAGTCCTCATGGGTGACAACGCATCTGCACCTTGATTCGTAATCCAGGACAGATGTAGATGTCTAAGGGCCACAGCAACCACTTACCATTAGGTGGACTGTGTGCTCGTTTGTCACCCTATACTATAAAATAAAAAAATAAAAAAATAAATACCAACTTATTAATTGAACTTGGATTGGTAAAAATTTCGTTACAACTCCATAGAAAACGACATAAAACTAGCTGCATTATAACTTTGTATTGTTATTGTGAACTGTAAGGAATAAACATTTTATGAAGAAATCTTACTATTTTCGTTTATTTTTTAGTTGGTAGATATTGTTGTCTCAATCAAAGTATTCATACAATCAAAAAGCCTGATACTGTTTCATTTGTAATACTCTTGGTTTATGCGGGCGACCCTCAGGATAAATCAGGGCAGTTGTAGTAGATTACCTAATCGGTATAGTTTTCGATTATTACTTATGACATAACTTTAAACAATTTTTAATAGAAAAAAAGCATATATCATAATAAAAATACATGTGGAGTGTAACTTAATCTTTTTGCAAATTTTAAGTATTTGACTGCTTTATGCACACATATTAATCGCACATATGGGCATTTTTCAAGGAGCACCATTTTTCATTTTTAGGTTTTAATGATTATAATGAAAATACATTAATTTATTCCTTAATACTATAATAACACTTGACTGCCTCGTTGGTTTAGTGTCATAAATGCAATTTGATCATGAGATCCCGGGTTTGAATCCCAGTTCGGTCCAAAATCTGTTTTTGGGTATTTCTATCAAGAAATTCTCAGCAGTTTTAAATTTTTAAGTTAGAGTTAAGAAATTGGAAATAATAATAATGACCAATGCTTGCGCATACACTTTGGGCACTATAAAATTTGGTCTGGAGGACATTATTATTATTATCATTATATATGTGGTATGTAGCAGTGAATAAAGCAAGCCCAATAAAGAAAGTTGTGTGTTACTCATATACTTTCACCACTATTACAGGTTTACATGCTGAAGGATTAGAAATGGAACCCACACCACATATACTGAATGTACTTCACAAGATTCTGCCAAGTTCACATGATAATCCTCTAAGAGGTATTTAATTTATTTTTTAAAGGAGAGGGGGGGACGATCATGCAGCTCACCTGATGGTAAGTAACTATCACCGCCCATGAAGAACCACAACACCCGTGGGCATTTACAAAAGAGTAGGTTCTTTACTTGAAAGATCAAGTTGTATCTGTCCAGTAAATTCTCTGGTGGTCATACATTAATAATTAGTAATTACTGTAACTATATTCTATTACTATACCAGTAAGTTTTCCGTGTGATAAGTTAAAGATTACTATAATAGTAACAACTACGACTAATAATGGTTCAAATGTAGAAAGCGGTTACAACTCTTGTATTTATAACTTCGAAAGGAGGATGGCCAAATTTCTATAGGAGCTGGACTTTTTTTTCATGTCCCAAAACTAAATAGTTAGATAGGTTTGTTTTTATGTTATAAACACAATCACGTTTAAAAATAATTTCTAAATAGCCACGATTTTTTATAATAACGTCATCAATATTTTTAAGGCTGAATCAACAAATACCTCTTACTTTTTTTATTTATTGACCATTTTGTTAAAATATAACATTGGTTTGTCAAAATTACAATCAATGCAAATGATATTACATTACATTAGATTATTAAAATTACAAATTAAAATTCATCTACATTTACATGTCAAGCAAGTCAAAAAATGAACATTTCATATATATATTTTAGAAATTATTATACTATATTGTAGAAAGCGTGATTCAAAAAGTATGTTTTTGTCAATTGTCGAAACGAGTTTAATGGAAGTCTTTATTTCTAAAGGAATTTATTGCACATTTTAATTAATAACGAAAAACCTTGCTTGGCCGCTTTATCCGACTGCGATGTAACCTAAAAGTGTAAGCGATAAGTGAGGGGGGTAATTAGCGTTATTAATCAGTGTTTAGCAGTGGTTTTAAAAAAATGATGACAATTTATATTATTATATATTGTTATTTACCCATACATGGATACATTATCATGAGGGATAATAATATTAACATAGTCACGTCCTTAAGTGGCAATTGCACCTCATGACAACTTCCTCGGTTCACGTCAGTGTTTGTGTGACACCGGCACTCCTGCTCAACATGTTGAATGTTAAATTAAATTAAAGTGGATGTTTCTCAAATTAATTGAATCCTGGTATTTTCAATAATCCTATAAATAACGTAACCTGATGATTACTTGTTAATTTTAAATTTTTGATATTAAAATTATGGTCAATTAATTAATTACTCAGTTCAGACTGCCTCGTTGGTCTAGTGGTAGTAGTAGTGCGGCTGCTGATCATGAGATCCTGGGTTCGAATCCCAGGTCAGACCAAAAAATTTATTATTGAGTTTTCCGTCGAGAAATTCTCAGTAATTGCCCGGAACAAGGAAGTTGGCGGTGCCTCACCCCCGTGCCTCGGAAAGCACGTAAAGCCGTTGGTTCTGCACCTGATCTCTCTCCGGTCTTGTCAGTTTACCATCCCATCGGATTATGAAAGTGAGGGAATAGAGAGTGCACCTGTGCTTGCGCATACACTTGGGCACTATAATCCTGTGCTGCGCCGATGGCTAGCCTCCGTTGAGGCAGGCTGCCGTGGCCGAAATTCGGTCTGGAGGACATTATTACTCAGTTATTTATATAAGGAAAACATACAGCTTTTTAGTAAAATACATGATGTGTGTACAATTAAATGTGAGTTTTACATTAGCGAAAACAATTTCCACAGACATTCAGTTGCACTTAAGCAGCTATGCACAGCTTAAGTACAAAAATACATGAAACTGTCTAAGTTAATTAAACTATTTAATTAGACTTAAATATCAAATACATCACTGTAATGTTCCTGTAAAACTAACCCAATTTTTCGGAAAAGGTATCGATATGAACTCATTATATCTTATATTCTATTATACTTTATTACGTTCCAAGCTTCAACTATGTTTTGGTTGTAGCACGAATGAGTCAGCTCGACTGGGGAAGGATTACGCTCTCACAGACTAACAGCGCAAAATACCAGCTTAATGATGCTCTGTTTCTTACAGTGAGCGTAGAGAATCAGACCCTTTTTACTGGATATATAGGATATAAGGAATTTCATGGGGTAGGGGTGACAAGCGGTGTCTGCATTTTGATTCTTTATATATTATATTATTAATTTAGGTGTCTATGAGCTTCAGCATGCACTTGCCGATTGCACTTTGCTATTGGAATGTGTGCTCCTTTGTCACCCTTATTCTATAAAAATACATATTCTTAGAATAGAAAATATTGTTACGAGCTTGAGGTTCGTGACAATAAAAATTGCCGATAAAATTACCTAAATTAACACTTTAATTTACTTTACACAAATTAAAACTAAAAACACTAATAATTAAATACACTAATTCACTTAGTTCCGCTCCGAAGCTTCGCTTGTGTCGCTGATTTCAACTCTCACTCTGCCCCGATCGCATCTTGCGCCACCTATTTATTTAAATTAGCAAAATATCCGGAATGTTCAAGTAAACACGCGCAAGGTACCGAGAGTTCGAGTATAGATTTTCTAGTTCTTCGGGTGGCGCTGTCGGTCGAAAGATTTGTGATGTCATAAACTGCAACGCTCCCCTCGCTCTCATTCCTGACACTAGATGGCGCTAGTTGTGTCGTCGACTGGAGCGCGTAACAATATATTTGCTTAAAAACATGGTACATAAGATGGTCAATGACGTGGAACTGATTAATAATGATTGATATTAATCCAGTACATAATAAATCGGCATAGTAGTTGATTTGATGTCTACAATTGAATTAAAATTAACAACTATTCATAAAAACGTGAATAATTATAGTCTTTGAATACCAAGTCCTTTCACACATGAAATGAATCGTCATTAGGTGCATTCTAAAACTATTATTTGAAATAATTTTGAACAGTTACAACAATAGAAATAAATGAATAACTTTTTTTTGTGGCTACTTAGAGAGTTATACCTTAACAATAAGGTATTTTACATAAATATTTCATATTGTGACGCTGTAATTTCGTTGTCTGGTACGATTTGGTCATCCTCCTTTTGTTATCACTGGGCCGCAAGCCATGCAGTGGAAATACTACATTTTTGCACTGTGTACACTGCAGCACTGCGCAAGCTCCAAAAGCATTCTAATAGCATGTTGCATAATATATATTATATCATTATAAGAAAAAAATCATTCATTAAAAAAGGAGAATCCAATACAATTTGATCTGTGCTGTCATTGTTTCATTTGATCTCTATATGCATACCTGATTGTCGTACTTTTTTCAGGTACATTGATTACAAGAAGGCGTACAGATGTGAAAATAAAAAAAATAATTAACAAAATCATGATTTTAAAAAAGCAAAATTAAAAACAAAAATGTCAAATAAAAGCAGCAATGAAAATGGCGAAGACAAAAATTGTTTCCATATTTTTTTAACTTCCTTAAATCTCATTGTAATAGGTAAAACTTTGTTTCACAGCATATATGTTCCGAATTATGTTTTAGACACTTTTTATAAAATCTTTGATTAAAGGAATTAAACAAAATCAAACAAAAGTGACTAACGTTTACAACGTGGTAGAGCCATGCTGCAGTTATATTAGTTGTATAGTTGTAGCACGAATGGGTCAGCTCGGCCGGGGAAGGACCACGCTCTCACAGAATACCAGCGTGAAATAGTAGCTTAATGCTGCTGTATTTCGTATGGTGAGTGTAGAGAACCGGAGACCCTTTTTACTGGAAAAGAGGCATTCCATCTTAGTCCTCACGGGTGACAACGCGTCTGCATTTTGATTTGTAATCGAGGATAGATGTAGATGTCTATGGGCCACAGCAACCGCTTACCATCAGGTGGAATGTGTGCTCGTTTGTCACCCTATCCTATAAAAAAAAAAATACTTCAGTCAGTCAGTCATATCTGCAGTATCTTTGCTCTCTTGGGGTTATTAATATGTTTCAGTTGTAAAAACTTATTTGCACAAAGTCTAATACCACCTAATACACGTTGGTTAAATTTCGTACTTTACTCTTAATTTTAGGTATTTTATCAGGTTACACTGAGGTATCTGTCAGCTTACTTATCCATCATCCAGTAGTTCATTTTCTCCCGCATCAATATCTAAGAGTAGTAATTAATTTTAAATGCTCCCATTTAGCAGTCTACTATGTCATGCGTATAAATCTTTATTATTTTGAAATAAAATTTCCCCTTTCGATAAGTGTAGGATCAAATAAAGAGAATTATTTCTAATTTTAAATTTCAAAAGCATTCTTGCTGGTTTTTGTCCTATTAACTTAATTATTGCTTACTTTGGTATTAATTGTAAATTAATCATAGACAACATTTAATCATGTTTGTTATAAATCTTTTATTATATATATTTTTTTAATTACTGCCATCGTAGCATTTTTGCAAAACTCTATAACAAATTGATAGCTTAATATGAGCTTTATCTCCTTTATCATCAAACCAAAATATGTTTATGGTATGGTATGTTTATGTTTATGGTTATATTTTCACTCTTAACATCCTCAGTCTTCGGAACCTATGACGGTGTATTGTAATGTAGTTTAGGAGAACACTAGCATCTCATCAAACATTAAGAAACACAAGCAATCTGCCATGTTCAAGCTTTGTTCTTTCATTTGCCTAAATATAATTAAGTTTATACCTGGTTTAATTAGTATTTATTTAAGGACATTTTTAATGTCTGTCTTGAGGACAAAGTGAACAATTTCCTTAAAAATATATATTTTGTAAAGCTTTTTTCTTTTTATTGAAATTGCTAAACAATTTGTCTTCAAAGTTTTATCATCTTCCACGACATTCATGTTTTACTTGTACTAACTACATATTCAGGAATTCGTGGGTGTAGAATAAAACTGGCTATTTTTGACTATCAAAATTCCCCAATTTATTGATTGATTATAATTTCGCAAATAGTTTATAAAGTTGTATAATGTATGAGTATGTTATAATATATAAAATGCTCGTTTTGTAATAAAAAATATAATGATTACACATTTAAAACAATGGTAAAGTGGGCATAAGAAAGTCACTTTTGTAAATTATTTGTATTTTTTAAAATTGTAGTTATTACACACATTTAAAAAGATTTGTTATGTTACTAAAGTATGATAACATTATCAAGTTCACATTTTAAAGATTAATAATGTTGCTCCAAAATGTATCTTTTTTATTAAATTAATTAATTTTAAATACTAATTCATAAAATTATGGAAGAGGAGCAAACCTTTGGAGAGGATTCAATTAATGTGCTCTTAAATGGGAAGGAGTTGAGTCTTGTGGACGATACCACTGTTTTCCTGGTATTAATATTGGGATCATGTGACTGATATTGAAGCCATATTTTGATTATAAAAGAGAGCCGCACGGTCAATTTTTATCTTAAATTTTAAGGAGCCTTTTAAAAAATTTAAAGAAGTAAACACTTTAACTTTGGCATAGCATTATATTTATGAAAATGTAATATAATATGTATGTACATAAAACCATAAATAGCTTTCATAAGAATAAAGAAAACACTAGGAACAAACATAAACCTGTAATACCAATTACTAGAATCCACTGAGTCAGTAGTGCTGTTATGGGACAATGTATTATACGCTTTTACAACAAAATTTCAGAAAAAGTACAAAATTTGTCAATTAACAAGTTGAAATGTTTTATTAAAGGAAAAATGTACAAAACTGTTATAAATAGCTTTCATAAGAATAAAGATGTTCATACTTTAAACACTAGGACCAAAAAAGGCTTGTAATACTAGTTACTAGAATCCACTGTATCAGTAGTGATTTTATGGGGCAATGTATTATACGTTTTTACAACACAATTGCAGAAAATGTACAAAATTTGTCAATTAACAAGTTGAAATGTTTTATTAAAGGAAAATGTACAAAAAGTGTTATAAATAGCTTTCATAAGAATAAAGATGTTCAAACTTTAAACACTAGGAACAAATATAAGCTTGTAATACCAGTTACTAGAATCCACTGAGTCAGTAGTGCTTTTATAGGGGCAATGTGTTATACGCTTTTACAACAAAATTGCAGAAAATGTACAAAATTTGTCAATTAACAACTTGACATGTTTTATGAAAGGAAAAATGTACAAAAAGTGTTATAAATAGTTTTAATAAGAATAAAGATGTTCAAACTGTAAACACTAGGAACAAACATAAGCTTGTAATACCAGTTACTAGAATCCACTGAGTCAGTAGTGCTTTATGGGGCAATGTATTATACGCTTTCACAACAAAATTTCAGAAAATGTTTAAAATTTGTCAATTAACAATTTGAAATGTTTTATTAAAGGAAAAATGTACAAAAAGTGTTATTATAATATCAAAGAATACATAAAATAACTCCTTGGTATGAGGTGATCGCAATCATTCTTGTATGTACTATTAAAATTTATTTAAAAAATGATATTGTAAAGTGAAATATGTTTAAAAAAAAAGTCACGCTGGGTTTCTTGTTGGTTCTTCCCAGGACAGTGGTATCAGTGGTAAATAAAACACGATTTCCAATAGGTATTATGTAATAATCTATATTAATTAAAAAAATGTTCTATTCTCTGTAATATAAGATATTTACTAACTAGTAGGGACATTGTATAAAGAAATCAATTGATATTGTGCAAATACTGTTAAATTTAACACATCTAATGTTATTCAATAATTAAGCAAAGAATTTTTAAATAATAAACGTTTTAAAAATAACCTGTTTTTTATTTTTTGGTATAGGAACTTACAATTACCACGAGTAACATAAACAACTATAAATTACATTGCAGCAGTTGCGCAATGTAATTAGTGGTTGTATATAAAATAAAAATATTAAAGTGTAAAAAAAGGGCGAGCCCAAAGTACCAATATTTTAACGCCATCTATTAGGCAAAACAAGAACTTTAACTAAAATTAAACTTGAGTCGCACATCTATCTCTAGTATATATACAGTAATCTATGTTAACTATATTTTCAGTGCCTTTTATAATAAAAATTGACATAACAACGTCAACGTCATATCTCAAAAAAAGAACTACATGTATACATACAAGTTTGGAATATACTGGCGTATAAGTATATATATATATATATATATATATATATATATATATATATATATATATATATATATATATATATATATTTATATTTATATATCATATATATATATATATATATATATATATATATATATTTATATCATATACAATGTGTATATTGGAATCAATAAGCAAATTTAAAAAAATTCAGCACTCAAAACACTTGACACCAAAATATTCAAGTACTGTAATATTGTAAACAATATAAATATTATTTTATTTATTTGTTTAATCTTAAAACTTGAAATATAATTATAACACATTTAAAATATAGGAAAATTATATTTAAAACATTTTAATATAATCTTCGTAACAAACGTTCTTTTAATTCAACGTTTACGCATTCTAGCTGCTAATAACAATAACACTAACCTATACGCAGTGATAAATAGACAACAATACTGCTTTGCTTAATAAATTTACAACAGGTAAGGCTTAAATAGAAGGATTTTTGGTAATTTTATACTATTGCGATTACCTAGTTTTTTGGCTCCAGAGAATCGAAAAATCATTCGATTTCGATGATTTTTTTAAATCTTCGCTTTACAGCGGATTTATGGAAAAAATGTGGAAAATATCTGACCTCAAGATTTCCTTCAGTTTTTTGACTTTAAATGTGATCATAAACGCACTTCTTCGAATATAATAGTTCATAACTTTCTTGCAAATCATTAAAAAAGTTTATGTTTTTTTTTTGTTAATCTACACAAAAAAGAAACACTTAAAAGCATTGAAAAATGTTTGTTTATTAATTTTACATCTCACTTTAAGTATTTGGCTTTAAATGATATTATAAACGCTCTAAAAATTGGCGATTGGAACTAATACGAAATATTCCATAGAACACTCCCCGTAGTAGATGCGATAGAAAACGCAAAACATGCACATGCATAGGGATGCAGCGCCAGTGAATCAAGCTAATCAGAAAGAACTCGGTTGTCGACGATTCGAAACGCTTCGCGTTGGATGCAGTCAAGTGGAAGGGGCTGGCACTGGGGTGCCCTGTTCCAAAGATGAGAACAGTATTCCATGTGAGGATAAACTTGCACTTTGTAAAGTTGCAAGCGATGTACCAACATGAAACACTGTCTCGCTCTGCTGAGCACGCCAAGCTTTTTAGAGGCCCATTTGGCCTTTTCCTCCAAGCGACCACAAAACTGCAAACTATTCGATATATTATATATATAGATAGATATTGACGCCGAGCATTCCGATGCTAGCTGAGGCAGTAAGTGAAGTGCCTTGAAACTAAGGAGATACGACAAAGGGCTTCTTTGTAGCAGTAAACTAGCAAACTTGTGTCTTCTGGGGATTGAATTGGACTAGATTTAGTCGCCCCAATCCAAGACTTTGTTGAGCAAAGACTTGACTTGAGAAACAAGTTTTTCTCGCTACTTGGCGAAGATTTTCCTAGAAATATTGAACACGGCTGGTGTATAAGGAATCACCGAGACTGTCGTCTGCATAGAAATGAATATACCTAACCATTTAATTGATTGGTAGAAGAAACAGCTTTCATGATTACAATCAATCGATCAACGTGTTGATAGGCCTGTAATCAAAGCATGTGAAGGAAAAGGGGAGATCTCCTGCCGGGTAAGGTGTTCTGTCCGGGGAGCGGCCAACACTCCGTGTGATAGTTCGGAGATGTTCTATATATACTGTTTATGATTCGGAATTGAGATAGCGTGATTTAAGCTTCGGTGTATTTCGCTTGCGGCGCGACGACAGCACCGCCACATCACCCCCCTGCTCAGACCGGAGGTCGATAGTGCAGCCTCGTTGCCGACGAATGTGCAAATGCGAGGAGATTGCCTTGTAGTCTGCGGTGAGTCGAGAAGAAGGCAAGTAATCTGCGAGAGTGCCGTGAAGCAAATTTGAGTAGTAAGCCTCAGAGCCGTGCCGAAAACTGTATAGCGCAAAGAGTAGCTTGAAGGAACAGGAGGCATTATTATTCCAGTGCTGCGATGAACCTTGTAAAGCTAGATGACTTGCAGGATATGAATACTGCAGATGATATCTGCTCGAGAGCGAATGGGTGGGACATTTTACGACGAAGATGAAGCTTGAAGTTTCCGAAGGTTGTTGGTTGCGTGTTCAGGTCACGTCGGGTGGTCACCACTGTGGCCGTAGAAGGAAAAGGGGAGATCTCCCGCCGGGCAAGGTGTTCTGCCCGGGAGCGGCCAACACTCCGTGTGATAGTTCGGAGA
Source organism: Parnassius smintheus behrii (assembly GCA_036936625.1). Classification (NCBI taxonomy): domain Eukaryota; kingdom Metazoa; phylum Arthropoda; class Insecta; order Lepidoptera; family Papilionidae; genus Parnassius; species Parnassius smintheus. Next base: position 17,021,968 of record JAUPFT010000009.1, on the reverse strand, counting down.
TGTTCTGTATATACTGTTTATGATTCGGAATTTTGATAGCGTGATTGAGGCAAGAGAGGTGTGTCAGGATTGCGCCAAATGGAAGTCTGTAGTCTCTGCCTACCCCTCTGGGTGACAGGCGTGAGTGTTTATGTTTATGTATGATTTAGGCTTCGGTGTGTTTCGCTTGCGGCGCGATGACAGCGCCACCACACGTGCACCGTCTACTATGACCTTGATGCTCCGATCAGCAAGGAAACTGGTAAGTTAATTGCACACTTTCTCGGGAAGCCTATATCGGGTCTGGCACAAAGCGTTTCTTTGGAAGGAATCTTCCAAAGAAACGCTTTGTGCCAGACCCGATCGATGGCCTTCGCTGTATCCAAACCAACAGCCAATACCACCCCATTGGACACCACTGCCTCCATTCATCTTAGAGTCGGGTAGACTGGCAGTCACTAATCAGCTATTGAATCTAAAGGTACCTCATGAGCTGGCAGTATATAATGCACTCCATTATTTGGAGAACAAGGAGGTGATGGCGATATGTTAGGCATGTAGTTGGACGGGTCTGAGCGTTTGTTTATTTAGGAATCGGATAGACCAAAGCTATCTTCCTTGAATTCGGGACTATGTCCTGGAAGTAGGATAACCGGAAAAGACGCCTTAAAACCGGTGCCAGCTCCAGAGCACACGCCTTCAGCACAATGAGAGGGATTCCATCAGGCCCACTTCACTTGCTGATTACTAGAGAAAGGAGTGTTTTGCGAACCAAGCGCTGTGTAAACCGCACATCTGGCATATAGTACTCACACCTCAGGATGGGCGGCGGTGTATTCCCCCGTTATCAAGATTTGAGTTGGACGTAAAGAGAGAGCCTTATAGATCGGCTTTCTCCTTTGCGGCATAGGACAGTTAGTCATCCTCTCTGTGCAACGATGGAAAAAAGGACTCACAGAAGTTCCCTTGGAAAGTCTGGGCGAGAAACCTGAATCCATGGTTTCCCGAAGGAAGGCGAACTAGCTTCTCGCCAATTCTGCTTATGTGCTCAGACCCTGCCTTGACAATGACTCTTTTGAAGGACCTGGAGGAATGGAATTATTCTTTTAAGATTGCTGGTGTATAAATCCCGAGAAGTTGATGCGTCTTCCGGGCCAGGTAGCACTCCTGCATATAGCGTGCTGCTATTTTGCGGGAGCGACCAAACCTTGGCTGAGATCTGCCCCTGGTGAACACCACAGAGGTAGGAATAAAAAGTTCCATACTCTGAAGTACCACATCAGCTACATAATCAGCAACAATGTTGGAATCGTCTGGCGAGAAACAAACCTTCAGGGGTGGAATTAATTTTGAGGGATTAATTATGGAGTTAGGGGCAAATAATTCCTATGTTTTCCTAGATATATTAGTCATCCGAAACCCTAACAACACCATAGGTTACGCTGAGTACAGAAAAATGCCGATACAAAGTGACACTTCAACGATGAATCTCACCACCATCCTTCGCAGTTAGCTACCGTGGGCAAATTTTTGTTACAGAAAGCACGAGGGATCTGTGACAGCAAAAACCTGGCCGCCGAATTTCATCACGTCAAGCAGGTTCTGCACGATAACGAGCTTCGGTTCCCGTGCGTACGTTACAGTGACCGACTGAAGCTGGTCACACTCGGGCTTGTGTTTGCTGTACTTACATAGGTCAGAGGTGTCACAAACAAGATCAACGACATCTTTTATCTTATTTAACAGATTATTTTTATCTATTAGAACATCCTAAAGCAGCCCAAGTAGAATATTCAGTTCTTACCATCCTTCAAGTATCGTATTCCTCTACAAGATTAAGGAGTATACAGGCTTGATTATGAATGTGGTCTCTCATACATAGAGCAAATAAAAAGATCACTAAGATACGATAGAAGCATCAACCTCCCAGGAAGTTTGCAATTTGTGATCATATCCTAGACGGCCCACTATTACATCGATTTGATATACCACAAATCCTTGCGAAAGAACATCGATTTCTATTGTATCGTACCCCCTTCTTTTTTTATTATTGTATTATATTCCCTTTTGTATAAAATTATTACTGTACATGCAACCAGGATAAATAAAAATGTTTTGATATTTCTAAAAGTTTAGTAATAGGCTGTTCGTAACACTTTGGCGCGATTGTCTTAGTTAGGACCCTTATTTACGCTGTGTATTTTTTAGTAAGTTAGTTCTTTTAGGTGTCTTTTGAAAGAATGAATATTCCTTAAAGCGTTTCAAAGCCGTTGGTAGTGCCAAATAAGCTAAGTGACCCATTTACGAAGACAGGGCTCAAGAAAAATTAAAAGAATTAAAACGTCTCTATTAACCTTGTATCAGGTTTACATTACTAATTTATTATTGATTATCCCTTTCCGCTTGGAAAAGGCTCACAATATGTATATATATAAAATATACAATGCAAGGGTGTGAAGCGGTGTGCCTACCCACATTTATTTAAAAAATGTGGGTAGGCACACCGCTCCACACATGCCGTGTACGGTGAGCGTTAACGCGCTCCTCCTCTAGGGAATCGTACAAGTTTTCCTTCCGTGCCATGTTGAAATCTCACGACCTCCTACACAGCTCTCGTGTATGTTTAAATAAAATTCATGAAAACTGAAACAAAGATTTTGCATGATTGTTGACCACATCTACCGAATAATTAGACATTCAACGATGCACTTAATTTTCAATTATTTACGTGAGAGAACAAATGAAGTTGATGAAATTAAAGCTATGCCGACCTAATATATTTTTAACTAAAGAGCTTCTCTCATAATCACAGTCTTATGCACACAGTATTAAATATGACAGCCTCGTTAGTCATTTTGCCAAACATAGTAAATGCGGTAAATTATACCGAAAATGGCCACCGGTCTGTGTACTATTTTTAGCATTCTGTAGCCTCTATTATTTAATTTTGTCAATGATTTATCATTAGTTAATTTAGCAGAAAGTAGATGGCGCTATTATTAGATGAAATAATGAAAGCAAACTATGCTATCTAGTAATATCAGCGATAGAAGGTTGTGGTGTAACTGGAAAGCTGCGAACATTTATCTATCCTATACCTTTAAACGAACAATTCTTGTATACATATATCCAACGATTTTCATAAAATTTAGTGTCCAGGGATTTATTTTTAGAAAATGTTTTTGTCTGTCTTTTCAGGCAATGAAAAACAGCTACAATATAAGAAGGTAAATTTTGACGTTGTGTTAATGATCGTAATAGCTCAAGTGGATATCGAACGGCGGTGAAATCTTAATGCCTTGGTTCGCGTCCCGTCTTTGGTCCGAATTTTTTTCCTTTTTTTTAAAGCTACCTTCTTTTGTGAGAAAATCTATTATTTCGAGCCCTTTTTTTAGTATTTTTTAAAAATACGAAAATTTTAATTAAACTAATTGCACTCATGATGTTTTATTCAAATAACCAGTTCAGTTTTTTCTATTATGTCAATAAGATCAAAAAATATCATTCATCAGTATGTAATTGGTATCTAAATGTAATTTCAAAATAAAAACCGAGCACAGCTCGGTCATCCGGGTACTAATATATTAATATATAATATATGACATAACGTTGCATTTATTCTGCCAAAAACTTTGTGTTAAAAACATGCTATCAGCGCCACTAGCGGTGAAAAAATATTTTACGATATGAACATAATATCATGAAATAGCACTGTTGTTTAGTTATTTGTTGTGAACGATCTTTATTCATTAATTCGGAGAAGCTATATTATGACATCATGGTCAACATGTTAAATTACTACTACTATTTCTACTAGTCAATAGTGACACAAAACACACAACTAAACCTTTGGCTAACTAAATTATTTTTCTCACTAAAGATTCAAGTTTTTCCTATGTAAATAAAAGTTAATAAATGATATTTATTTGATAACGAAATAAAAATATATATCTGTTTTAAATAAGAATTTTGTCTAATTATAGGAAACTGCTTTGCAAATAAAAAAATAAATTAATAACATCCAAAAACCCGCTTCAACGTTCGCAGTAGATGGATAAAGATAAGAAAATTATATTTTGATGAACCGACAATAAAAATGCGTTGAAAGTTCCATCTATTTGCTGATGTTTTGGATTTGTCATAAATCGTAACTCGTAATTTATACATCAAACCTTATTGATAATAGAGCCACGTTGTAGCTATATTATGGTTGTAGCACGAATGGTTCGGCTTGATCAGGGAAGGACCACTTTCTCACACAATACCAGCGTAAAGTAGCAACTTAATACTGCTGTGTTTCATATGGTGAGCTTTCCGGAGACGCTTTTTTACTGAAAAGGAGTCATTTCATCTTAGTCCTTAGGGGTGATAATACATCTGCATTTTGATTCCTAATCGAAGATATTTATATATGTATATGGGCCACAGTATCTGCCTACCATCAGGTGGAATATGTACTCGTTTGTCACCCTTATTCTATAAAAAATACTCGCGTGTACCCATAATGTAAAATGTAATAAACCATACCCTGTGCTTTAAAATACCCTAATAACATAAACATAATAGTGCTGTCTAAGTAGTAGTAGTAAAGTAATTAGTTGATTAATAAAATATAAACTATGATATTTAGAAAATAACGGCTAAGATCATGTATTTGTTTTATTCCAAAACAGTGTAAATTTGAACTACTGCTGCTAGCTGCTCATATGATAGATAGCGTGATGATATATCTATATATATATATATATATATATATATATATATATGATATAATATTGCAGTGAAAGTTCCATCCAAATTCGTTGCACATGTTTTTGCGTGATGCTTTAGAAGACAGAAAACGTTTCTAAAAAAAATTCGGATTCGGAGGAAGGAAGGAAATGAAACAGTAGAAGAGCAGAATCCTCCCGTTAATAGTCTAAAATAATAAAAAACCCCGGTTGCCAATCCGTCTGCCAAGCGTTACAACTATGTCAAATATCCCTATCACTGTAATCTATGTGGAAAGCCTATGCTCCATAGTGGAGTTTTAAAATGCTGTGATGATAAAATGATAATGAATATTATACAGTACCTCAACAATGTTTTTGGTAGAAATGACTATATAAAAACCAATTATTTTGTCGTTTCCCACAAATCCACAATTTCTCAATGTACTCAATCGTAAGGCGGCATGTAATAGCTTTGGCGTCAGCTTGCGATCATAAATGGAGTACACATGATCCCGGGCAAGGATCCAAAATCCAAGATTATTATGAAGAAAATACTCAATTTGTTGGTCTTAAGAGCGTATTTTCAGGATAAATATGTTTTTCGTGTTTTAATGAAGTTGGAATTAATATTCATGAAAACAACTTTTAATAAAAAGTAAAAGCCGTCTTCAAAAAACCAACAAAAATAAAAAAATACATATCGAAATCAGGGCTTTAATTCTTCTATAAGCTACCTATGTCTTAGCCTTGTTATATTTCAATATTAATAAGGTTCTTCGGTTCTCATCACTTACTATACGAAACGTAATTTTTATGCTACTATTTCAGACTGGTATTATGTGTAAATTTCCCACCTATGAGATAATCTATAGGGGAGGCCTTTGTTCAGCAGTAGACTTCTATTAGGATGTAAATAAATGATATAATGAATTCTGTTGGAGCGTGGCACTTGGTCAGGCCCACCTATTCATGCTGCAGGCTAACTTTTACCAATTGTAAATACCTTTATAAATACATTCAGTATATGTTCTCACCGGAAAATGGCATGAATTTCTTTTATCAATAAGATCTCTGCCTAGATAAAGGACACACATTTTGACAGCCCTTTCCTAGCACCAAAATTTAGAAATAGAGACTGGACAAAAATGGAAGCTTAAACCGTGGTTGCGAAGTTTTTTAATGGTTCCGCATTAAAAAGGGTCGAGAAGAAGCCTGGTGATTATCAATTTGGTGTGATGGTCCCAAATTTGAACACCACGATATTTGTTTCAAAATATTCATTGTGTGAAGGCGCATTATTATTAACAATAAAAAATAGTTAATTTTTTAACAAAGTCATCTCAAATATCTTAAAAGTAATATTTTCACAACTAAATGCAATCATAAGCATGAAGTTAAAATAAATATAATTTCTAACATTAAGTATTATTATAAATTAAAGGCTTAATTTAATATCCCTATCGACTTATGCATCAAAATTGGTAATGTTGTTAATTCGATACTTTCACAATTTTACCATTAGACAAAGTAACTGTATTTTAGAAAATCAATAGCATTAACTCTAAAATTAAAATTTACTGTAGAGTTAGAGGCAAATAATTTCTTAGCTTTCCTAGATGTGTGTTAGTCAACCAAAATCCAGACAACATCATAGTTCACAATGTGTATAGGGAAAATATTTATACTAACCGATATTTAAACAGTGAATCTCACCATCATCCTTCACCGTTAACTCCCGTAGGCAAATTTTTATTACAGACAGCACGAGGGATCTATGACAGGAAATACCTGACCGCCTAGCTTCAGCACGTCAAACAAGTTGTGCACGACAAAAAGCTTGGTATACCGCGTCCATGTCACAGTGACTTATTGAAGCCGAACACAGTTGAGCAAGTGCCTGCTGTACTACATACGTCAGAGGTGTCACAGACAATATTGGCTACATCTTGAAGCGAGCTTCTATTAGAACGTTCTACAAGCTGCCGCATAGTGATTGCTCATTTCTTACCACACGTCATGTGGATGTGGTCTCTCATATATAGGGCAAACGTAAGATCTATAAAAACCCGCGTAAAAGAACATATAGCTGACGTGAAACATCAACACTCCGGGAAGTCTGCCGCCATTACATAAGATTAAATAGATCACAAATCCTCGCGAACCAAAATCGTTTCCTGCTGATGTAAAAACATCCTAATTTCAATAGAGAAGGAGGATGGCTATTACCGCTGTTTAGGATCCCGTAATTAAAACAATTAAAACTAAACTTAAGCATATCACCGCTGACTTCAAGGCACAGTAAATTTATCCTGCGTGATTGCACTAAAAGTAATAAAAAAGCTAAAGGTACTCCGGGTTAACTCTGACATCGGGAAGTTAATCACTTCAGTCCCCCATGACCACGGTGACCGTGTGACCCGTGACGTTGGGTATTGAAATAAAGTTAATTAAACGCGATAAAATTCGTGAGAGTAATTTATTCAAGAACTTATCATTTTTCTTCGGAGTTTTAAAATAGAATATAATATAGGAATTAATCCTTTTACGTGGAAACATTGTACAAACAAAATTTACACATGAACAAACAATTCATTTTAAGTTATTGTAACCCTCTGGCTTTTTCCCGTTAACTTTCAAGTCGGTTATCACGCTCAGTTCCGCCGGAAATTATAACCCTCCCATCCCTTGCTACCAGAGTCAAATTAAACTAGAATGGATTCATAAATGTTGATATTTTTGAGGACATTAAAAAAAGAAACAGTTAAACATTCGAATAGAAATTCGGAAATATATTTATTCATCATGTACGCATATACATGTCTATGCTTTTGCACTACATGACTACAAAAAAAAGTATTGACAGATGTAACTAAATAAGGAAATAATTAGTGTTCAGACGTGATGAAGGAAAGGGTTACAATTCGCTTATAACTATCAAAAGTGTCCTATATGTACTTATGATTCTGATCATTAATTGTTCCAATGCAAAAAGTTTACTAATATTTCAGCGGATGTGAAATTTTGAAGATATTCGTAACATGGCATTTGTCAAAACTGTTTATTTAAGCATTATGCAATAAACGCACTTCCACTAAACGATGCAAAGAGTGCGAAGGTGAATACTTTAATTCATGACGCAATTTTAAGGCATCAACTAACGTCCGCCACGTGAATTCTACCCCCCCCCCCCCCGCGGAATCCACGAGTAATAAGTTTTCAGTAGCGCCTTCTGCAAATAATAAACTACATAATGTAAACCATGCCGCCAATGGAAATGAAGAACACTACTAACAACTTTATCTTTAAAGGCAGACGATGGCACCTACGTCACGCTAAGGACTCTCTTAGACCAAGGCTCTCAGATCGCTCTAATATCGGAAAACGTAACCCAAAAACTAGGGCTTCACCACACTTAGTATCATGCATCAGTGCATTGTGATCAAATCAAGAAAGGGCATGGCATCTTTAGAATATCGATACACGATTATCGATTTTCTACTCAAGCACTGGTTATTTTACGAGTAATTAATAATTTACCGAACATCTTTAGCATATTAGTCTGGCTGATTCCGAATATAACGTATCAAAACCTATATATTTTTGCTATTAGATGCTGGCGTCTATTAAGTATATTATCATGAGCGGTCTAATTTAGGATCATACGCGGGCTTCAATCACACAACTAACCAAGAGGGGATGGATTCTATCAGGCAATATATAGACATTCAACTGTCACGTTGTCATAAACAACACGGAAGATCAAACCAAGTATTGGGAAGTAGAAGATATCAAAGAGTTTTCGATCTCAGTTCTGACAGCTACTACGCGACGTTTAGAAAACAGTAGATATAGGTTGCCCTACCTATGAAACCTGAAATTCAAAAGCATCTAGGCATATTCAAGCCTATATAAATAGCATAATTCCTTCCGGTAGAGCAAAATATGTCAAAAATCCACGTTACTCGAAAAATACAAGCAGTTTATGCAAGAATACCGAGATTTAGGTCACATAGCGGACGTCAGCCATGAATAAGCGACCTATCAAACAATGGAGTTCTTAAATTATATTCGACCACTACGAGTACATCTCTAAGAAACGTGTCCTCACAAACATCAACCGATATAGCCTCAATGGCTTAGTGGAGTGTGGCGCTAATCAACAAAAAGAAAAAGCGAGTACACCTCAATATGATAGCGGCAAAAACAAAGGTGGCATACCACAAAAATAAAATATCAATGACAATAATGGAATTACTCGGTGCCTTATTATTATCACATAAATATAATATAAAAATAGAATAAAACAGTTAACTCATTAGCTGTTAAAGGTTTTTTTTATAGAGGGGGCAAACGAGCTTGTGGTTCACCTAATAGATTAGAATAGTATAGAATAATTTTTTATTCAATATAGATTACAGTTAGTAGAGCCGTGGTAGCTCAGATGGTTAGCGCTCGCTGTAAATTTCACAATACGCTAGCAAACCGGGTTCGATCCCGCCTGCACCAATGAATTTGTTAATTGCAATTATAAGTGCTGATTTACCACGTGCTCGGCGGTGAAGGAAAACATCGTGAGGAAACCCGCATGTCTGAGAAATAAGCAAAAAAATATTTCAAAGACATGTGAAAGTTCGCCAACACGCATTGGGGCTGCGCGGCGGACTATTCCTTGCCCTAAAACCCCCTCAGAAATAGGAGGAGGTCTGTGCCCAGCAGTGGGACGTATATAGGCTGTAATTTTACTTTACTTTACTTTTATAGATTGCAAGTAATTTTTATTGAAAGTCAGTATTTTACATTACCACTGGTTCGAAAAAAACCTATGTCCTGGAAAGAACCAGCAAGAAACCCAGCGGAACTTTTTTTGTTGCATAGTGGAGAGGGAGGGGGGAGAGGGAAGAGGAGCGAGAGGGGAGAGGGGATTGTCCATATGGACAATAGGCTTGGGCACAACCGTGGCCGAGGGGCTGGCCGAAGTCACGGCCTCGGACACGAGACGCGCGTTGTAGGTACTCTGCGAGAAACACAGCCAAAATATCGTGGCAGGCTCGACTAAAAAAGTCCCTTCAATAAGACTTATATATAAGGATTTTCAATAAAGGTCTACTACGGGTTTTAAATACCTATATACTCTGAAAGAGTAAATCCATGAACAATCAATCATGAATCCAACTAACTTTAACAACGGTATAAGCGTAAGCCGGATCAGTACGAACGATTACAAACTTTGCTCTTGATGAAAACTGTTTTATAAAATGGATTTTTGTGTTTATGTTCCATGATACAAATACGTTTGTATTTGCTCTTAGATTTCTACTTTGACGAGTTTCGTGATATAATATGTTGCACAAGGATTAGAAATACTAATAAAATGTTATATAATAAGGTTTATATCTCTATTTTATCTGTTATAAGCCAGTTCTGCTTGATTACTATCCCACTTTATAGTTAGTGGCGATGCAAACGAAGATAGTAAAGCGCACTGGCTTACTCGTAAGGTCGCTGCATACAGGACGGAGACGGAACGTGGTTATATACCAACACGGGCGGGAGTTTAATGCGTACGTACCGTGACGGTGACTCGAAACTAATGTGCTAGTGTTGTGAAAGATTTTTATAGATGTTTTTTTCATTTGAAAAATTGGCATTAATTGCTATTGCTTCAGATGATGAAGAAGCTACAATCGTCAAGAGTAAAAGGAGATTTTCCGTACATCCTACGTGGCAGGAAAGAGGACTACAAGGTTATTACCACACTCTCTAAAAAGAACATTTGGAAGACAAGACTCAATTTCATATGTATTTTCGTATAACAGCATAAATGAAAAATAAAATTTATACTAACCGTTTGCGGTAAGTGATAATTCGACGGTAATTTTCCGCCACAGATTTTTTTTGTGTTCAATATGATAAGCAAGATTATACAAACATGGACATGATCATACAAATTTAATTAGTTTTTCGTCGTACATTTTGTTCGGTACAACACGCGCATCACTGCGTAGCCAACGGAGCGACTGTGCATACGCAGCGGAACCAAGGACGGGACGTGCCACACGCCGGGCGGGTCGGGATAAACATCGTCGCCGACGATATTTTTCCCGTCCCGTTCACGCCACGTCCCCGTCCCGTCCGTACATCCGTAACGTATACATTATCACGTACATTTTCTATGAAACGATGTTGCCAAAATTTCACGTCCCGCTCCGTCCGGGATAAAACACGTTGCGTATGCAGCGACTTTTAGCTTAGTTAAATCTTTTTGCGGTTAACGTAGAAGAACTACATTCATGAACGGGAATAGAAATATATTCGCCGGGTAGAAACGGCGAAAAATAATCCTGTACCTCATATCGACCTGTGAGTGTCCTAACAGGCGACAGAGATACATTGTAACAGATGATGAAAAGCAGCAAACTCCTGGAATAACAGCTTAAAATAAGTAAAAGCTGCGGTTACTAATCCGCCTGAAAGCGTCGCAACTATGGCAAATAGCCAACCTATTGGACAATCTACGGGGGAGCCCTATATTCAGCAGTGAACTTATCCTATAAGTTTCATTGGCCCAAAAGAAATCATACACGTTCCGCTCCAGGTATGTCATGGAGAGCTACATGACACCCGTATTTGTATAAATAAAAACGTAAAATCCGAAAAAAATATTATACACGATCGTGAACCACATAGTAATTAGTCATACAACAATGTTACGAACTATTTCATCAAACAGAGATCAGTGTGATTAATTTTCAATTATATTTATCGGATAACTTCATAGAATGCGCATCAAATCCGGTGTAATTAGTTGAATGCATACGGTAAATGAAAATTAGTAAAATTATTGCTATGCCGATAGAAACTCCATATATTCAACAAAAGAGCTTTACTTCCTTAATTACAGTTATGTGTACATAGTACCTAGTATAAAAGTTTAATTAGTAATTTTGCTAAAAGTGGTTATTATGGTAAATCATCGCGATAATGGCCTCTAGTGGTTTTTAACTTTGAAAATAATTTTTGATGATCCAAGAATAAGTTCAACTTACGTGTTCAGTACTTAAACAGGCCTGTTGGTCTAGTGGTTAGTGACCCTGACTGCTATGCCGGAGGTCGTGGGTTCGATTCCCACCCAGGGCAAATGTTTGTGTGATGAGCACGATCATTTGTTCTGTGTCTGGGTGTAATTTATCTATAATATTTATGTATTTAGAAATATATAAGTATGTTTATCAATTGTCTAGTACCCATAACACAAGCTCTGCTTAGCTTGGGACTAGATGGCGTTGTGTGATAGTTGTGGAATATTATTATTATTATTACTTATAGTTATATATTATTAGTTATAGTATTACTTATTATTACTTATAGTTTTTATGAGTTACTTCAATCGATACATCCATTACAGCCTATAAATGTCACCTGCTGAACATAGGTGTCCCTCATAGACTGCCTCGTAGGAAATATTTTGCCATAGTTACCACGACTGACGCGTTGGCAGCCGCAGTTTTTATTATTTGAGTTGTTACCAAAAGATTGTGCTGCTCATCTTCTGTTTCAGTTTCCATCTCTCACCTCTTACGATACCCACGAAAGGACATGGGGTAGCGGATATACTTACACTGCCACTACAAGTGAACGAAACTAATTATCAGTTACTTATTAAAAGTTAATGTAATTAAGTAGATGGCGCTATCACATAATTCAAACCATGAAAGCAAAAACCGTAAAGCTATATTTATGTCGTATATGTATAGAAACACTCCATAATTTCCTTGAAGTTACTTTAAACTTTAACTATACGTTGTGCAACATACTAATTGTCAGGCAAGGTTATGGAAACCGACAAATGTAAACAAACCACCTGCACAATGTAATATGTATGAACAAATCTTCCATATTAGATATTCCATGCCAGCTGGCATATTCTTTGAAAAGTCCATATCCTACAGTGGATTAAAAGTACTGTAAATAGTAATGACGATTAAATTTTATATTTCTGTTAATCCTTCTGACATTTTCATAATAATATGTACGCAATAACCCTTCAAAATGAGGCTCCTCTCATCGAAGCAAAAACGCTGAAAGAATTTAAAATGCATTAAATTCTTTTTATTTTAGTTAATATTACAATAGCACAATACATATACACAGAATAGAAAACAAAAACAGAACCATCGGTAGCTAAAGCATGTTTTATGATGCACTCAATACAATGAAGAAATTAAGTGCACATAAGTGTACACCGACTCCGAGCAGACCAACCCACACGAACAGAACCTGTTCACAGGTATTACATATGTGGCAGCTATTGCCCTTGATATGTTAAAAGGAAGTGGACGATTCTTATGCGAAGACGAACTACCCAAGTCCGTGACATACTAAGATACATTTCCGATAAACACAAAATTAAGGCGATTTACTGAACACACATTTATTTCCCATGAGAACATTTTTAATTCTCCCACAAGTAACTTACAACGTAGGAAAACATTTTATAAATAAATGACGATTTTACATAGATTGGTACTAAAATAGAATGACTCCGTCTCCATACTCCTTTGTCGTCAAAATATTAATTTAAATTATATATTTTTTTAAGAATAAGGGTGACAAACGAGTTCATAGTACACCTGATAGTAAGTTGATGCTGTGAGATTTAATATACCGAAAGAGAATCAAAATGCATGTTACCACCCCTGAGGACTAAGATGGAATGCTTTGTTATCAGTAAGTGGGGTCTCTGATTCTCTACACTCACCATACGAAACACAGTAGCATTAATCTTTTATTTTAGGCTTGTATTCTATGAGAGCGTGGTCCTCCCACTGTCAAGCCAACCCATTCATGCTACAGCCAAGTAAGCTATGCACATAAGCATGTTGTATAAAAAACTTTGTTATCTCAACAGAACTGTGCATTTAGTGACTGATTAATATTGTTACGCGCCTAAGTTGACATCTGGCAATAGCGTAACAATATGCGGTTCCTGACGCTTAGTTGCCTTTCAAGTTTGTGCTTTCATAATTTTCCATATATTTTTTATTTATTTCCAATTCCGGAGGAAATGGTAAAATGCAAAGTATTTTTATAATTTATCCAGTTAAGAAAATATATTTTTTTTAATATTATGATAGTCCTTTGGAAAACATTGTTATCGTTATTCCATATAGAGTTGCGAGTTGTATAATTTAACCTTAAATCTTATTGTAGTTATTTTTTAAATCTAAAGTAAGCATGGTGTTTATGGGGGTAATTTTTAGTGAATGACGCTATCCCGTTGCGAATCTTAACTCTGTAAGTGTTGTATATCTTAGGGAGGTAAATACAAGTCCGTGACATTTCATTCAAGTTGTTACCCTATAGCCTTAAAATCAATTATTTAGGAACGCTGACATTCAAAGGTCAGTTACAATAATCGATAATGAATTTTATATGGACGCTTCTTAATAACAAATAGATATTCAAAAGTGTTAGGATTTGTCAAGGTATACGGATAAATGGTAAAAACTTTTAAGACATTATTAAAATTCTTGAGTAGATTATATTATATTCATTTGCATATTTATCTTATAAATTTTTTTTACGTAATTTATTGGTCACTAAAAGGTATAAATACTGCATCTACGATAGATCTTTGTTGTTTTTTGAGGCTAAATGCAAGTTCTATGTACCACAGTTATATAACTACCAACCTCTGATCTCAAAATGATAAGTAAATATACGCTTAATACGTGGTAAAGCCATGCTGCAGCTATACCATGTTTACAGCGCGAATGGAAGGGCCACGCTCACACAAAATACCAGTGGTAAATAACAGCTTAATGCTTCTGTGTTTTATACAATGAGTGTCAAAAACCGGAGAATCTTTTTGTTGAAAACAAGGCATTAGTCTTAATCAGCAGAGGAGACAACGCAGCTGAATTTTGATACTTAATCAGGAATATAATATGTAGATTTCTAAAAGCCACAGCATCCACATACTATCAAGTAGACTGCGTACTTGTTTATCACTTTTTTCTAAAAAAAACGTTGGACGTACAAAGGGCTCGGGCAAAGTAATGGACAAATTCTCGGTTTCAGTATACGTGAGTAAAATTATTACACAATAATAAATCCTGCGTAGTAGCTTAAGTTTAGATCATTATCGAAAATAGTTCCATTGTCAGAAATCTGCTGAAAAACATTATGATTATCATTGCTATATTTTGCACGAAAAGTGTCCGACATATCTACATAGAATGAAACAAAGTCGTTTCTTGACATCTATAGTAAACTTAGATCCTTTATACTACCCAATGAATTTTTATGTGTTTTCATCAATAGACAGAATGATTTTAAAGGAATGTTTATATGTATAATGCAGGCATAAGTTAAAGAGATCCAAAAATCACCCGTCTGAAGCGAGGGCGGATCGCCATTTATTTTAATGAAACATGATCAAACTTATAGTTTATAGTAATTCCATTAGTCCATTCCATGTCAGTTAACATGCCTGAAATCTATTACAAACTTTTATTGAATTTCGTTAAAAGCTTAGGTAACCGGTAATAACATCAATAATAGGTTTGAAACATGTTTTAAACAAGCTCACTACGAAGTTGGACAAGTACTAACCGAATTTATTTTAAAATATAAGTTGTACTAGATGATTGCAAGCGATTTCCGTGCACTACAACACTGCAAAATCTATAATTTATTGACCGAAAATGATCAGTTTCGTGTATGTGAGAGCGAGCTTTGGCGCCTGTTTTCATTTGTGCGTGCTTGTGTGTATGTGTGTGAAATATATAACTTTGATTTTAAGATTATATATGACATATTACTCAAACAAAAACTAAATTGATCTCCGAATTATTTTTCGATATTTGTTTTTCATGTCGACAGTTTCGAATTACAAATATAAAACGGAAAAGCGACTCAAAAGCTGCAAGTTGGATAATATTACAGGCCAAAACGAAGAAAACAGGTATGTAGAACACGCTGTAGATAACTTCTTTTTCAAACATTGTAATGCTTTTTCGGTTTCTTGTGTAGTATTTCAAGGTTTTATAATCATAATAACCACTCTTCGAGAAAGCTACATTTTCAATATGATAAGCCAGTGTTTCACATCTATCTCAACTGATGGTCATTAATGATATAACCAGAGAAAAAAATTCACAAACTGAGATTACTTAATTTATTTCGATTAATAAAGATCATAGCGTCATATTATATTTATTCAAGTTAATTATAATATTAATTTTTTAAATAATTTATTCTATCCTATTAATTATATAATTACTTAAAATACCTGTAATGAATATTTTATAAATATGAAACTTCAATTTAAAAATAAGCATAAAACTACATAAAAGTCTGAACTGTACTATAAAAGATTAGTAAGCTGTGAAAAGGAGTGTCTTTTTTGCATGGAAACTCTGAAGCTAAAAACTCTCGTTAAATTTGTAGTGAGTAAGATGCGTTCATTATTCGCCGGCACTATTTATATAGATAATCTCAAATTTGGGTGTTGATATACCAGCAGTTTCTGTGGCGGTAAAACAAACGTCGAAGGAATACGTTTAGTGTATGAGAAATAAAAAAAATTTAGAGGACATATTTGTATTGTGGGACTGAACACTTTCATAAATTTCTCAGCATTTAGATGAGGTCCCCGTTTAATGTTTAGGCATATATATATATATATATATATATATATATATATATATATATATATATAGATATATATACCCAGTTTTTCTTGCAACACCAACATCATCGTCATCAACATCAAAATATTGTAATTTTCATCTACATTTCTCAGGTTAAAGGTGGTTGAGGTTTCATTTGTAGTAGAGGGTCGCTCAACACTGCGCTTGCTGATACGAGGATACTCGAGAACCTTTCTTCCCATCGGTTGTCAGTTTGTCAAGCTAAACTTAATGACTTATGTGAGAATTGTAGGTTCTTTCTATGCATAAGTATGTGAGTGATTACTCTAAGTAGTAGAGGGTCGCTCAAAACCGCGCTTGCCGATACAAGGATACTCGAGAACCTTTCTTCCCATTGGTTGTCGGCTTGTTAAGCTATATATACATATGTAATATGACCTAACTATTCAGCTTACCGTTCCCTAGAAATACGTCGAATATTTTCGTTCCTCTGCAAATATTCTCGTTATATATTTAACGATGTTTTTCTTTTGAAGTGAAAATTCTTTAGCGGCACTTAGTACATTTTTTTGTAATAGGTAAAAAATGTTAAACTCGCGTCAGTACACGTGACCCTGATCGAAAATTCGTAAGACGGATGGAGAGAGAGAGAGAGACAGCCGGCGCGGCGTAGGAAAGGAAGTATCCCCCTCTCTTTCTACGACGTGGCGAAAATGTTAGCCTGCGCCTGCTGTTTCGCTTAGACGGCGCAGGGCGCTTGCGCGAATGTTCGTGTGTGATAATTAAAGCAATTCCTGCAAAATTATTCCCCAATCATTCCAAAATATCAAAAATGTACAACGTTAATATTCAAGTTTTCATTTCTGCCGGCACTCCCGGAGTGCAACCCGTCGTTTTTTAATTTATAATGCTCCTCAAGCGTTTATTTGGCGCCTATAATGCTTTCATTTGTGAACAGCGTTAATATCTTTTTTATTACTTTCCCAACTCGTATAAATTTTGTGAAATACTACTCTAAATCTATGCGATTATTGTCATAAGACAAGTGTCGGGATTAATGAATGGATTTTTTAACAAACTTATGATGGTAAGTGCCTGTCGTAGCCTGTGGCCACCTGCAACCAACTTCGAACTAGATGGATACGTCGTACCCTCTAAAGACAAAGATGGTATATCTCACCGCCTGCATGTTGTTCCATTTATCCTTCATAGGAGACATAAAAAGCAGTACATGCACTGCGGTTTTGAGGTAGAAATAGATAAGAAGTTTGGTAAGTACTTTTGGAAAAAGTTCTAAACAATGATGGTGGTACCGTCACTTATTTTATCTGTATGTATCTTCGTAATGCTCTTTTTTATTTTCTCTTAACTTCTTTTTGTTTTTGATATTAAATGCCATTGCAAAATCGTAGTTTTAATTTTAAAACATTTATAAAGTCTTAAAACAACAAGTTCACGTTGGTAAATCAATCTTAAATTGAAATCAGTAGAATAAAGCGGTGGTTCTCAGTAGTCATTCGATCAATAGATCTAGATTAGAGCCTTACAGCTAACAGAGCTAACCATCAAAGTGGAGTTCGAACCACTGAGATGGGCTATTTTCTCTTGTGTCAAATTTAAAACGTAGTTTATTTTTGACGGTATAAATCAGAATAGTTCAAGATAATGTTTATTTAAAATTTCTAATTTTGCCATTTAAAGTGTTTCATCCCAAAATTAACAAAACGTGGCACTTATGAAATCGTTGCCTGTACTTTTTTTGACATAAACGTTGTTTTTTCTTACCAGAGAATTATTTGCGTAGGTGTTTGAAATTGATCATAGCTACCCACTTTCTCTTTTTTATCTGCCCGTTAAAATCCACTGCTATATAAAAGCCTCTCTCATTAACTCTTTGATTTGGTTTTGATTTGTTCGATTTATCAAGTTTAGCAGGCAGATGTCTCGAGCACTTTTGATGCTGCCCGTCGCAGTTCTAGTCATTTTACATACGAGATAGTTATACTGCCATCTATTGGTAACTACAAGATTTCACTGGCCATTCCCATTACTGCTTCCTACATACCCACGGAACGAAATGATTTGATGAATTTTCTTACGCCACTACAATACGGTTGGTTGTATTTACAAACACACTTTATTACATAAATAGAGTTAAAAATTCATTTATAGGAAGTCAAGCAGTAAGCAAAAAGTTTTAAAATAAAACACGATAGAACCTGCAAAATTAGTTTTTTTTCTATGTATAGTACTATTCCGTGTAGTGGCGGTATGAGAATATCCACTACTCCATATCGTGCCGTGAGTTTCGTAGAGTCGTGTCGCGGCGATAGAGGAAAACAGAGACAGGATATAGTTAGATGACGAGCTGTGATGATGAGATATATTTGTAGCAGCACTACGTACTAGTAGATAATAGTAATATTTTTGAATCGAATTGATACCAACGTTGTCTTCTTCTTTTAAAACAGCCAGTAGCCTGATTTAAAGTAGCAGAGTGTATTAAGATTTATGTTAACAACAGTTAGTCAGTAATCATGCATATATGAAAAAAAGTCATTGGTATTTATTAACATTTACTGAAATTTAAGTTTAATTAAGAGTTAAGTTAACAATACTCGGTCAGTATGAACGCATTTTAATTATATTAATGTACGCACCGCACAACAAACAATGATGTTTTCAAATAAAATATAAAGACAAAAAATAAAAATAAAAAACAAACAATAAAAAAGAGCATCAATTGAAATAGACTAAAAAAGAAAAAGAAAACAAGGGTGCTGTTAAATAAATAATAGCAGAAAAACTGAGGATAATTAAAAAAAAACAGAAACAGGAGGTGGGCTGCAGCATCTTAGTAATAATAATTCAACTTAATAAAATAATTTGGTTGCCAATCCGCCTGCCAAGAATTGCACAACCCCTTTCTACAAGGCAATACGGTGAGGCCTGTGTTCAACAGAGAACCTGGCTGTAATGGAATGTTTGTGTAGTATTTGCGTGTTAATAAGTTTAAAATGTTTGAAAGTTACTTGAAGCACCGTTTCAAATTTTTTTTTTGCGCCCGAAGCAACTAAAGGTCTACCCTATACGTAGGGAGGCGGAAAATGCATTACGCATACCACGATAGCCGGTCTATCATGGTTATGAGGGACTCACTGGCCTACCGGGGACCCTGAGGGAGTGCCTACGAAGGCAAAATAATATTAGTTAATATAACAATAATTAATTTAATAAGAATTGGTCTGAGCCGCCAGGAGGCAGTTCAGGTCGTTTGTCAGTTTACTAGGCGGGTCCGAGAGAGAGTTTCTCGGCCTGCAGACTCGATAGCGAGAGGGGGGTGGGGCTGCATAAGTAGCTGCCTCACGAATTAATTGGTTTGGATGCGACTCTGAGGCTTTGAAGAAGTTCTCAGAGAGTTTTTTGAGAAATTGTTGAATTGTTGGGAGCTCTAGGTCCCGATGAAGGTCGGCATTACGGACGTACCAAGGTGCGTTCGCAGCTCGACAACAGAAAAGGTTTTGAACTATTTGGAGTTCATTAATAATTTTGGGGTTTGCGTGGGCAAAGACGGGGCCCGCGTAGGACATGACTGGTCGTATACAGACCTTATAAAGGGTACGCTTGTTTTGAAGGGACATTTTACTGTGTCTGCCCAACATACTGTTGAGCCTACTCAGATTAAACCGTGCGTGACGGGTGACTCGTTTGACGTGGGGCCTAAAGGTGAGCCCTGTGTCTAGAGTGACACCTAAATATTTGGCGGTCGTATGCCAGGGGACAGGGGTCCCTAGCATACGTATTGGAGGGGTGTTTTTAAGACGGCGTCGTTTATAATCGAAGTGAACGGCGGAGCTCTTCTCCGGGTTCACATCGATGCGCCATTTTTTGAACCAAGCTCCTAGGTCATCGACTGACTTTTGGATCTTGTTCCGTATGAAGGGCAGTGAGACGCCTTTGCAGTAGATAGCAGTGTCGTCTGCGAAGAGGGAGAGCTGAACACCTTTCGACGGGATGGGAATGTCGTTGGTGAACAGGATGTACAGAAGAGGAGCAAGTAATGAGCCCTGAGGGACACCAGCCTTGATAGTTCGCTGTGAGGATAGCGTGCCTTCGTGTCTAAAACGAAAGGTACGATACTCTAGGTAAGAGGCCACGAGACGTACTAGGCGATCGGGGAGACCTATCTTGTATAGTTTGTAGATAAGGCCTGTATGCCAGACTCTATCGAAAGCTTTAGCTATGTCGAAAAAGACCGTGATGGTCTTATGACGACGAGGATAGAAACCGCTGAGGATATATTCCACAATACGGTGAACTTGTTGGGGGCATGAGCGTTGGGTTCGGAAACCGAATTGGTGGGGAATGATGAGAGGGTCACCGTCTGTGGGAAACAGATAGCGCCTCATACGTGTTTGGATGACTCTTTCGAAGAGCTTGCCCATTGCCTTGAGGAGGCTAATGGGGCGATGGCTGGAGGGGAGGTTGAGAGGCTTGCCTGGCTTGAGAATTCCAATCACAGTTACCTCTTTCCACGTTGTGGGAAAGTAACTAAGGTTGAAGGAGGCGTTGAAGATAATAGATAAAAAGGTTAACACCTGCTCAGGAAAGTGTTTCAGGGCTTGGTTGGAGATACCATCCGCGCCCGGAGCCTTTTTAGGCTTAAGTCCTTTGAGGGATGAAATCTCATCATTGGACACAGAGATAGGTTCGGAGGTCGTGGGGGTGAGTTCTGGCGGCGGACCTCATCCTTCACTGCCTGGACGTGTGAGGGGTCAACGGGTTGAGAGCTAGGCGAGCATTGAGCGGCAATGCTATCTGCAAAGCACTCAGCCTTTTCCTCGTCCTCGAAGGCAACCGTGCCGTCGGGACGGGAGAGAGGGGGAGTGTGGGTGATAGCGTCTATGCGGAGGGCTCTGGCCATCTGATAGTACGCTGTATGAGATGGAGAGATATTCTCCATGAGTTCATTCTTTTCGAGGTCTCGAAATTCAGAGAGGCGGAAGCGGAGTTCTCGTTGAAGACGATTTGCCGCGCGCCTATATTCGGGGGTGGGATATTTTGCTGCTCTCCGGAAAGCAGCTTTTTTGGCTTTTAATAGGTTGCTAATATGTAGGGGAAGCCCACTATTGTTAGCAACCGGGACGACCTTTTCGTTCTCCTTAAGGGAGGATTTAATAAGGGTGGAGAGTGAATCGACCGCGGTGTCGATTTTTTCGGGACTGTCTAAATCCGACGGTAGAGAGATGGTAGAGTCCTGTGAGTCCAGAGCTTTAGCTAGGGACTCCTTGAATCCCTTCCAGTTAGTGAAGGTTTTCGTATGTGTTGGGGGAGGTGGCTGATGGCCAAGAATGAGGGAGACCGGTCGTTGATCGGATCCTAGATCGTCTAGAGTCTCGATTGCTCTGAGGTTGAGAGAAACTCCTTGGAGTAACGCAAAATCTAGTACATCGGGGGCTTGATCGGTGTTATCGGGAAAGTGAGTAACACCGAGGGGACTATGGACGGTAATATCAAGAGACTGCGTGATATCGAGCAGTATCTTGCCGCTATGGGACGTAGTACGGCATGTCCATTCAGTATGCTTAGAGTTAAAATCTCCAAACATAATGACTGAATTGCCTAAAGATAAAATAGCCTCAAAATCTTTTTTGAGGGGCTGGGTTCCTGAAGGGATGTAACAGGAGGCTATGAGGATGGACTGATGTCCAGTCATAGCTATCCTGCATACCGTGGCTTCCATGTTGGTAAGCTGCGGAGTAGAAATGGGCGAGCAATGAAGTGTCTTCTTGTAATAGATGGCCGTTCCGCCGCCTCGACGGTCGGGTCTTTCGTTACGAAGAAGAGAGAAGTTTTTAATTGAAAGGCCTTTAGCGTCCTTGGTTTTGAGATTAGTTTCCTGTAGGAGGAGGAAATCGACTTCACGATTCCGAAGAAAGAGCTTAAGCTCTGGTAGGTTATTTCGCAAGCCGCGAATATTAAGTGATACAAGCGATAAACCCTTTGGTTTGATACGACCGTGAGATCTTGGTAAAGTAATTTGCTCAGTCATTTAAGTTAAGTTAATTAAGTTAACTTAACTTACAACGCTAGCAGAAGATTGTTGTGTTCTGCAAGAACGAGGAGACGTTCTTGGGGGGACTTCGCCGCGCGCAGTTTGCGTGCTACAACGGTGATCTCCCTAACATCAATATTCCTAATAGCGGAATATAGAGTGTTGTAATCTTCGGGTGTGGGCTCTGCCTCGTGGGCGTAGGAGGTTAACCGCGGTGGGTCAGCCTTTTTGGGCCCCCAGGGAAAGACTGGAGGCTGCATTGGCTTGGAGAAGCCCGGAGGGGGCCGAATTATGCCCTGAGGGGGCCTAGGGGGACCCTGAGGGGGCCTAGGGGGACCCTAAGAGGGTCGAGAGAAGCCCTGGATAGGCTGAGAAGGGCCCTGACGGAGCGTTGTTGGAGGGCGGGGAATGAGCGGTCATTGACCGGCGGTGGAGCTTGCCTACTAGGGCGAGGTTGAGGTGCGCGGGGGCAACCCTTATAATTGGCCGGGTGTCCTGTCTGCTTGCACAGGACACATGCGGGTGGGGAATCGGCATCTTTGGGCCGGGGACACTCTTTCGTGTTATGTGGTTCGAGGCACTTTACGCACCTGGGTGGGGGCGGAGCAGTTGGCCACCGCATGGCCATAAAGTTGGCAGCGGTGGCACTGCGCCGGGAAACCGGGCCTATGTGGGGGCTCTACCTTCACCTTCGACAGGCCACACACTGTGCGTACCTGCCGGAAGATGGCTTTAGCCTCCGGCACGTTCGATAGTATTACTAAGGCAAGGTTGTATCTCTTGCCCGTTCTGTTGTGCATTTTGTGCACTGCTTCTACGGGGAAACCTTGGGACTTAAGGTCCTCAAGGATTTCCTCGTTAGAGAACTCAAAGGGGACGCCTCGGATGACGGCCCTGACTTTACGCTCTTCAGGGAGAGCGTACGTGTGGTAGGAGGCCCTTTCTGCTGTGAATAGCCGGGTGATTTGGCGGAAGTCCTCGATCGAGCTTGGGATGATTTTGATCGCCTCCCCGAGGTTGACGGCATGATCGTACTTAATACCTGCGTCGTAGCAGGTTTTTACAAGTGTGTGAATTATGCCTTGTCTCTTAGGAAGACAGGGGGCGGGACTTGGTTCTTGGCCAGAACTGGAGCGCAACTAGAGGCTGTTTTGGACGGTGTGGGGATGTCTAGTGACATCAGTGGGACGGGGGCAGCGTCGAGGGCTGCGGAGGTTGTGGGAGCGGCAGGGGCCGCTGAAATAGGGGGGGTGCGTTTTAACGCGGCGCGCTTACCGTTGCGCTTGGAGGTGACGGTGGTGAAAGTGGACTCCCCGGTTCCGTCGGAGTCAGAGGACTCCGATGAACTGGAGCCTGAGGTAGTGGCGGGCCTCTTCAGGGAGGTCGGCGCCGAGGATTCGGAGCATGCGTACTCCATTTCTAAGGTGGCAGATTCGAGGGGGGCAAAGCAGTTCCTCGTTTCGAGGTATGACGCTAGTACTGGCGGCGGAAGGTGTGCCTGAGGGGCAGGGAGGGGAGCCTGGGCGGCGATGGTGGCGATGGCGGCGAGGACCGTCTCATTGCCATTTAACCCGTATTGGGTAACGAGGGCGGCTAGGGACTCAGTGAAGCTGGAGGCCATATTTGTGGTGAAGAGCTAAGCTCGGTAACTGAGAGGACGGGTCCCTGTTCTCGGTAGAACAGGGACTTGGACGCGACAGGTAATACGAGACAATACACGTAATAATAATATGCACGAACAACAATAAAATAAAGAGACAATACAAAAAAAAATTGAAAAATGATAAATGAAAATGAAAAGCGGAGGTCAGTCAGACCTCCCTGCCCAAAGACAGGGGGGAAAGAGCTGTAGTGTGAAAGTGACTCACCGGCAGTCTCGACGCTGTTCCGCGTGAGCAGGACAGCGGAGAGGAACGAAAGCGCGGACTACCTGGATGCTACCGCTCGGAAGCGATGCCACAGGATGTGACGGAATGTTTCAAAAAAATAAAATATAATTTTTTGTACTTTTTTGGTGTTTTAATTAACGAATATTTCCATGTAAACTCGAACAAAGATTGGAAGTTACGTTGAAAGAAAACATCTATTAATTAATTCTTATGCATACGATTTTTCAAGCATGTTGCCATGTAGCCATATTGTTATTTATTTATTCGTCCATTATAAGCAAACAAAAGTCCACTGCTAAAATAAGCCTCCCAATAGATGATTGACTCTCAGGTGACATTTTTCGGCCATGTTTGTCTGGTGGTTGGTAACGGCCTTCTTATTATTTGGAATTTGAAACAGGAATATGCTGTTGTCCATCATCTGTTTCATTTTGTCCTGTCGCCTCTTACGATCCCTTACGTATGATATAGGATGGTTGATTCTCTTACACCACCATTAGGCACTAAAAGACATCGTACCGTTGTCAATCATCTTCCGTTCAGAAAGAAAAACATTAACGTTTTTAAAAGCCCAAAAAAATTAAGGCATTACTCATAAAATCAACTTCAATTTAAGATTAAATTTGCTCTTTTTCTATACTGACTGTCAATAGATAATAACGTACCAATAACGTTACAATAGATACGTGCATAGTGATAATTAACACTTTATTCAAGTAAGCGATAGTAAAGGATAAGTAAGGTCGTTAGAGCGAAAGTTTTACTGGCGCGATCAACTGTTATTCAAAATCTATAATACCTAGATGGTTAAATTTGATGGCTCGTGACACCAGTTGTGTATGTATAGTTATTTATTTCTCTGTTTTAAGATTTTTTCTTTAAAATAGTAGGTAAATTAAATAATGTGCAATAATTGTTGCTATTCAATTTATTTTAATCATTTTAACCTTTAAATTACGATTTTAACTTTATTTTTTTTATTTAAAATAAATCAAATACAAAGCTTAAATTATTTTATCATGGTGTCGCAAAAATTTAAGAAGGTTTATCTGTACACCAAGCTTCATCGCCGCCACTTGATGCTCAACCTACGTACAGACATTATCTACTATATATTACAATAGATATAATATTCTTTAAAATCCTAGCGAAGGTCTACACGCTCACAATGCATACGCTACATTCACGGGTAGTAAAAATATGTCATTACTCAGACGCACAAAACCGATTAGTTATTGAAAGTACACAGAATGTTCACAAGCGGTAGAATTTAACTGTACGATGGTTGGTAAGTAATCTCTGTTTTATAATTAAGTTTTATAACACATATAATGGCAAATGTTATTTTACTTCTTGTAACTAATATTTAAAAGAAGTAAAATAACATTTGTCATTGCAAAAATAAGAAAAATGTTTTCAAAAATAAAGCGTTCCAACACCATAACAGTATGTTTTGAACGACTAGAGCGATTGAAATCATATAATATAATTTTTATTATGTCGAGACTATGGCTCATTGTTATGTTATGATAGGTGAAGTAATTATCAAACTTTATAGTTTCAAAACAAATTGACTCCTATTTACAATATATAATGTTTATATATCATGTTATGAATAGGAGTCATTTAGATCATAAAAAAGGCCCGGTGGGCCCGATAGGAGGCATTGAGACTATGGTTGAGTTATTAATATTTTTTATTTACGTTGAAAAAATTCCAAAATGAATTCATACGGAGTCTAATTCATCGCGCCATCCACCATATAATAATAAATGCTGTTGTCGACTGAAGCAAGTTGAATCTACAAACACGGGAAGGCAGGCATACGAAAATATACCTCCATATATCTTTGAACGACCCTTCAGTTCGGCAAAACAAGTGTAATGTTTCATCGGGCCAATTTACTATTGACACTTTATTCAAATATTCAATTGAATTTGTTTTTCGTCTCAGGGTAACTTTTATTTACTCTCACTTTTATTTCACATATCATACTTATTAATACGTGGGTATATTAAATCTATTTTACGTGTAAAAAATAACAAAATTAATACTTTATTGTTTTACTAAAATTTAATTACAACACTTTTTTTTCATCCAAAAATAAAAGTGTTCCAATAGCACACGAAACTCCCTTTTATCCATTTCTTTCAAAATAATATAAGTTGCTTCACTCAAAATGCTTTTTTTTTGCGGATGGAAAATCATCTAATGACGCCTTTCGCTCTGGGTGGAGCGTAAGGGAGTGTCAGACTTTTACTGACTAAAAACCATCCGTGTTCCTTCAGTGCCCTTACGTTCCGGAGCCGCGGTATCTCTTTCGAACAGCCCGCAGCCCCGGCAGGCGTCGGCCCTTGCGGGCCCCTTCACGCTGCTGACAGCTCTTTGAGGCGCGCGTGGAACAAAACGCGCCGTCGACACGGCCTGTCGTCGTTAGACGGACGGACGGCGAGCAATGGGTAGCTCGCCGTCCGTCCGTCTGACGACAAACAAACACAGGCCCGCGCCTACGGTGGCCGGGGGCCACGACGTAGCCCCCGACGCCCGGGGCGTCTCCCGCGGCGGCCGGGGAGGAAAGCTGCTGCTCTCTCCTTCTCCCGCTCCGCCACCTCCTTCGCTAGCATCACTGCTTCGTAGAAGGTGGTGGCGGCATCCCATTCCATCTCGCTCCGGACCATGGCTTCGACCAGGGCCGGATGCGAGAAGTCGCAGCCGCCTATCGCCACTACGAGGACACAGCGGTGCTCCGCCCAAGCAGGGCACCCCTCCACGGTGTGTTCCACCGTGTCCTTCGGTCCATCCTCGCAGTGGGAGCACCCGGGCGTTTCCTTCCGCCCGATCCGGTGCGGGAACCTCCCGAACACACCGTGTCTGGTGAGGACCTGCGTCAGGCGGAAGGTGAGGAAGCCGTGGCGTCTCTCAAGCCACTCCTCAAAGAGGGGTCTTATCGCCGCTATAGTGGAGTGCCCAGCACGGGGTTGCGACAGTCGCTCTCTCCATGTCTTTCTTGTTAATGCTTATGTGTTTTATACAATGAGTGTCAAAAGCCGGAGAATCTTTTTGTTGAAAACAAGGCATTAGTCTTAATCAGCAGAGGAGACAACGCAGCTGAATTTTGATACTTAATCAGGAATATAATATGTAGATTTCTAAAAGCCACAGCATCCACATACTATCAAGTAGACTGCGTACTCGTTTGTCACTTTTTTTCTAAAAAAAACGTTGGACGTACAAAGGGCTCGGGCAAAGTAATGGACAAATTCTCGGTTTCTGTATACGTGTGTAAAATTATTACACAATAATAAATCCTGCGTAGTAGCTTAAGTTTAGATCATTATCGTAAATAGTTCCATTGTCAGAAATCTGCTGAAAAACATTATGATTATCATTGCTATATTTTGCACGAAAGGTGTCCGACATATCTACATAGAATGAAACAAAGTCGTTTCTTGACGTCTATAGTAAACTTAGATCCTATATACTACCCAATGAATTTTTATGTGTTTTCATCAATAGACAGAATGATTTTAAAGGAATTTTTATGTGTATAATGCAGGCGTAAGTTAAAGAGATCCAAAAATCACCCGTCTGAAGCGAGGGCGGATCGCTATTTATTTTAATGAAACATGATCAAACTTATAGTTTATAGTAATTCCATTAGTCCATTCCATGTCAGTTAACATGCCTGAAATCTATTACAAACTTTTATTGAATTTCGTTAAAAGCTTAGGTAACCGGTAATAACATCAATAATAGGTTTGAAACATGTTTTAAACAAGCTCACTACGAAGTTGGACAAGTACTAACCGAATTTATTTTAAAATATAAGTTGTACTAGATGATTGCAAGCGATTTCCGTGCACTACAACACTGCAAAATCTATAATTTATTGACCGAAAATGATCAGTTTCGTGTATGTGAGAGCGAGCTTTGGCGCCTGTTTTCATTTGTGCGTGCTTGTGTGTATGTGTGTGAAATATATAACTTTGATTTTAAGATTATATATGACATATTACTCAAACAAAAACTAAATTGATCTCCGAATTATTTTTCGATATTTGTTTTTCATGTCGACAGTTTCGAATTACAAATATAAAACGGAAAAGCGACTCAAAAGCTGCAAGTTGGATAATATTACAGGCCAAAACGAAGAAAACAGGTATGTAGAACACGCTGTAGATAACTTCTTTTTCAAACATTGTAATGCTTTTTCGGTTTCTTGTGTAGTATTTCAAGGTTTTATAATCATAATAACCACTCTTCGAGAAAGCTACATTTTCACTATGATAAGCCAGTGTTTCACATCTATCTCAACTGATGGTCATTGATGATATAACCAGAGAAAAAAATTCACAAACTGAGATTACTTAATTTATTTCGATTAATAAAGATCATAGCGTCATATTATATTTATTCAAGTTAATAATAATATAAATTTTTTAAATAATTTATTCTATTCTATTCATTATATAATAAATTAAAATATCTGTAATGAATATTTTATAAATATGAAACTTCAATTTAAAAATAAGCATAAAACTACATAAAAGTCTGAACTGTACTATAAAAGATTAGTAAGCTGTGAAAAGGAGTGTCTTTTTTGCATGGAAACTCTGAAGCTAAAAACTCTCATTAAATTCGTAGTGAGTAAGAGGCGTTCATTATTCGCCGGCACTATTTATATAGATAATCTCAAATTTGGGTGTTGATATACCAGCAGTTTCTTTAACGGTAAAACAAACGTCGAAGGAATACGTTTAGTGTATGAGAAATAAAAAAAAATTAGAGGACATATTTGTATTGTGGGACTGAACACTTTCATAAATTTCTCAGCATTTAGATGAGGTCCCCGTTTAATGTTTAGGCATATATATATATATATATATATATATATATATATATATATATATATATATATATATATATATATATATATATATAGCTTTTCTTGCAACACTAACATCATCGTCATCGTCATCAAAATATTGTAATTTTCATCTACATTTCTCAGGTTAAAGGTGGTTGAGGTTTCATTTGTAGTAGAGGGTCGCTCAACACTGCGCTTGCTGATACGAGGATACTCGAGAACCTTTCTTCCCATCGGTTGTCAGTTTGTCAAGCTAAACTTTATGACTTATGTGAGAATTGTAGGTTCTTTCTATGCATAAGTATGTAAGTGATTACTCTAAGTAGTAGAGGGTCGCTCAAAATTGCGCTTGCCGATACGAGGATACTCGAGAACCTTTCTTCCCATTGGTTGTCGGTTTGTCAAGCTATATATACATATGTAATATGACCCAACTATTCAGCTTACCGTTCCCTAGAAATACGTCGATTATTTTCGTTCCACTGCAAATATTCTCGTTATATATTTAACGATGTTTTTCTTTTGAAGTGAAAATTCTTTAGCGGCACTTAGTACACTTTTTTGTAAAAGGTAAAAAATGTTAAACTCGCGTCAGTACACGTGACCCTGATCGAAAATTCGTAAGACGGATTGAGAGAGAGAGAGAGACAGCCGGCGCGGCGTAGGAAAGGAAGTATCCCCCTCTCTTTCTACGACGCGGCGAAAATGTTAGCCTACGCCTGCTGTTTCGTTTAGACGGCGCAGGGCGCTTGCGCGAATGTTCGTGTGTGATAATTAAAGCAATTCCTGCAAAATTATTCTCTAATCATTCCAAAATATCAAAAATGTACAACGTTAATATTCAAGTTTTCATTTCTTCCGGCGCTCCCGGAGTGCAACCCGTCGTTTTTTAATTTATAATGCTCCTCAAGCGTTTGTTTGGCGCCTATAATGCATTCATTTGTGAAAAATAGCGTTAATATCTTTTTTATTACTTTCCCAACTCGTATAAATTTTGTGAAATGCTACTCTAAATCTATGCGATTATTGTCATAAGTATAGACAAGTGTTGGGATTAATGAATGGATTTTTTAACAAACTTATGATGGTAAGTGCCTGTCGCAGCCTGTGGCCACCTGCAACCAACTTCAAACTAGATGGATACGTCGTACCCTCTAAAGACAAAGATGGTATATCTCACCGCCTGCATATTGTTCCATTTATCCTTCATAGGAGACATAAAAAGCAGTACATGCACTGCGGTTTTGAGGTAGAAATAGATAAGAAGTTTGGTAAGTACTTTTGGAAAAAGTTCTAAACAATGATGGTGGTACCGTCACTTATTTTATCTGTATGTATCTTCGTAATGCTCATTTTTCTTTTCTCTTAACTTCTTTTTGTTTTTAATATTAAATGCCATTGCAAAATCGTAGTTTTAATTTTTAAAACATTTATAAAGTCTTAAAGCAACAAGTTCACGTTGGTAAATCAATCTTAAATTGAAATCAGTAGAATGAAGCGGTGGTTCTCAGTAGTCATTCGATCAATAGATCTAGATTAGAGCCTTACAGCTAACAGAGCTAACCATCAAAGTGGAGTTCGAACCACTGAGATGGGCTATTTGCTCTTGTGTCAAATTTAAAACGTAGTTTATTTTTGACGGTATAAATCAGAATAGTTCAAGATAATGTTTATTTAAAATTTCTAATTTTGCCATTTAAAGTGTTTCATCCCAAAATTAACAAAACGTGGCACTTATGAAATCGTTGCCTGTACTTTTTTTGACATAAACGTTGTTTTTTCTTACCAGAGAATTATTTGCGTAGGTGTTTGAAATTGATCATAGCTACCCACTTTCTCTTTTTTATCTGCCCGTTAAAATCCACTGCTATATAAAAGCCTCTCTCATTAACTCTTTGATTTGGTTTTGATTTGTCCGAATTATCAAGTTTAGCAGGCAGATGTCTCGAGCACTTTCGATGCTGCCCGCCGCAGTTCTAGTCATTTTACATACGAGATAGTTATACTGCCATCTATTGGTAACTACAAGATTTCACTGGCCATTCCCATTACTGCTTCCTACATACCCACGGAACGAAATGATTTGATGAATTTTCTTACGCCACTACAATACGGTTGGTTGTATTTACAAACACAGTTTATTACATAAATAGAGTTAAAAATTCATTTATAGGAAGTCAAGCAGTAAGCAAAAAGTTTTAAAATAAAACACGATAGAACCTGCAAAATTAGTTTTGTTCCATGTGTAGTACTATCCCGTGTAGTGGCGGTATGAGAATATCCACTACTCCAAAATATCGTGCCGTGAGTGTCGTAGAGTCGTGTCGCGGCGATAGAGGAAAACAGAAACAGGATGTAGTTAGATGACGAGCTGTGATGCTGAGATATATTTGTAGCAGCACTACGTACTAGAAGATAATAGTAATATTTTTGAAACGAATTGATACCAACATTGTCTTTTTCTTTTAAAACAGCCAGTAGCCTGATTTAAAGTAGCAGAGTGTATTAAGATTTATGTTAACAACAGTTAGTCAGTATTCATGCATATATGAAAAAAGTCATTGGTATTTATTAACATTTACTGAAATTTAAGCTTAATTAATAGTTAAGTTAACAATACTCAGTCAGTATGAACGCATTTTAATTATGTTAATGTACGCACAGCATAACAAATAATGATGTTTTCAAATAAAATATAAAGACAAAAAATAAAAACAAAAAACAAACAATAAAAAAGAGCATCAATTGAAATAGACTAAAAAAGAAAAAGAAAACAAGGGTGCTGTTAAATAAATAATAGCAGATAAACTGAGGATAATTAAAAAAACAGAAACAGGAGGTGGGCTGTAGCATCTTACTAATAATAATCAACTTAATAAAATAATTTGGTTGCCAATCCACCTGCCAAGAATTGCAAAACCCCTTTCTACAAGGCAATACGGTGAGGCCTATGTTCAACAGAGAACCTGGCTGTAATGGAATGTTTGTGTAGTATTTGCGTGTTAATAAGTTTGAAATGTTTGAAAGTTACTTGAAGCACCGTTTTAAAAAAAAAATTTTTTGTACTTTTTTTGTGTTTTAATTAACGAATATTTCCATGTAAACTCGAACAAAGATTGGAAGTTACGTTGAAAGAAAACATCCATTAATTAATTCTTATGCATATAATTTTTCAGGCATGTTGCCATGTAGCCATATTGTTATTTATTTATTCGTCCATTATAAGCAAACAAAAGTCCACTGCTAAAATAAACCTCCCAATAGATGATCGACCCTCAGGTGACATTTTTCGACCATGTTTGTCTGGTGTTTGGTAACGGCCTTCTTATTATTTGGATTTGAAACAGGAATATGCTGTTGTCCATCATCTGTTTCATTTTGTCTTGTCGCCTCTTACGATCCCTAACGGATGATATAGGATGGTTGATTCTCTTACACCACCATTAGGCACTAAACGACATCGTACCGTTGCCAATCATCTTCCGTTCAGAAAGAAAACATTAACGTTTTTAAAAGCCCAAAAAAATTAAGGCATTACTCATAAAATCAACTTCAATTTAAGATTAAATTTGCTCTTTTTCTATACTGATTGTCAATAGATAATAACGTACCAATAACGTTACAATAGATACGTGCATAGTGATAATTAACACTTTATTCAAGTAAGCGTGTAGTTACAATAGATACGGGCATAGTGATAATTAACACTTTATTCAAGTGTGCGTTTTTTTACGTGGTAGAGCCATGCTGCAGTTATATTAGTAGTATAGTTGTAGCACGAATGGGTCGGCTCGACCGGGGAAGGACCACGCTCTCACAGAATACCAGCGTGAAATAGTAGCTTAATGCTGCTGTATTTCGTATGGTGAGTGTAGAGAACCGGAGACCCTTTTTACTGGAAAAGAGGCATTCCATCTTAGTCCTCACGGGTGACAACGCATCTGCATTTTGATTCGTAATCGAGGACAGATGTAGATGTCTATGGGCCACAGCAACCACTTACCATCAGGTGGACTGTGTGCTCGTTTGTCACCCTATCCTATAAAAAAGAAAAAAAAAAAGCGATAGTAAAGGATAAGTAAGGTCGTTAGAGAGAAAGTTTTACTGGCGCGATCAACTCTTATTCAAAATCTATAATACCTAGATGGTTAAATTTGATGGCTCGTGACACCAGTTGTGTATGTATAGTTATTTATTTCTCTGTTTTAATATTTTTTCTTTAAAATAGTAGGTAAATTAAATAATGTGCAATAATTGTTGCTATTCAATTTATTTTAATCATTTTAACCTTTAAATTACGATTTTAACTTTATTTTTTTTATTTAAAATAAATCAAATACAAAGCTTAAATTATTTTATCATGGTGTCGCAAAAACCTAAGAAGGTTTATCTGTACACCAAGCTTCATCGCTGCACTTGATGCTCAACCTACGTACAGACATTATCTACTATATATTACAATAGATATAATATTCTTTAAAATCCTAGCGAAGGTTTACACGCTCACAATGCATACGCTACATTCACGGGTAGTAAAAATATGTCATTACTCAGACGCACAAAACCGATTAGTTATTGAAAGTACACAGAATGTTCACAAGCGGTAGAATTTAACTGTACGATGGTTGGTAAGTAATCTCTGTTTTATAATTAAGTATTATAACACATATAATGGCAAATGTTATTTTACTTCTTGTAACTAATATTTAAAAGAAGTAAAATAACATTTGTCATTGCAAAAATAAGAAAAATGTTTTCAAGAATAAAGCGTTCCAACACCATAACAGTATGTTTTGAACGACTAGAGCGATTGAAATCATATAATATAATTTTTATTATGTCGAGACTATGGCTCATTGTTATGTTATGATAGGTGAAGTAATTATCAAACTTTATAGTTTCAAAACAAATTGACTCTGTAGCGCGCCGATACTTACCTATGTCACCCGATGTTTCTCTATCCCCTCTCGTACGGTGCCCCACCTGCGCCACGGGATCGCGCCACTCGTCCGAACCTTTGACTGCCGATACAAGCAGTATGCCAGCCGACTAGCTCTGAGCTATACATATGTGTATTATTGTTTGATCCCGCGCTCGCGCTGCGTTCGTGAGACGCCGTCTATGTACTTACGTGTCAAATATTGCCTATACTGTTACTATTTAAGTGAATAAACTGTGCATTCGGATTATTTGTAACGTTTCATTTATCATGCGTGACCAGTGAACGTTATATTGGCGCCCAACGTGGGGCCACGAACGAACCTACCGTGGCTCTCGAAGTTTCTAGTGCACAAGTACGTACGCGAGTGTATGCCTAGTGTACCCACGCGTTTTTCCTTGATATTGAGACGTGAACTACAAGGACACAGTCATAATGCCACCGCGAAAACCGCGTAATAATGACTCCAGTTCGGATGAGGAACCGGTGAATCCGACACCTGTAAACCCGACACCGGCAGCACCTGTGCTTATGTCCGAGAACCAGCTTTCGTCGCTTCTGGCCGCCTTCTCTGCGGCACAAGCCGAGCCAAACCAGAAGCTCGTCCAGTCTCTTCTGACATCGCACTTAGGGGCGCCGCCGAAGGTCGATTCAAGCGCTGCCGGCGCGGCCACTGTCACGTCACCGCGGTCGTCATCTATCCCAGGAACATTCGTAAAATGCACTACACGGTTCGACGGTTCATCTCAACACCCGGAAGCAGTGGAAGCATTCATTGACGCGGTGGAAATGTATAAGGATTGTGCATCAGTTAGTGATGAGATGGCACTTCGCGGTATCCCTATGTTACTTCAAGGAGATGCTGCAGTGTGGTGGCGTGGAATCCGAAACGAAATACACTCGTGGTCGGATGCTGTGAAACGCTTGCGCTCGATGTACGGAGTTCCACGACCTGCATATAAGTTGTACCGAGACGTTTTTGCCGCCGAACAAGGATCGGAGCGTGCCGATATTTTCGTCGTAAGGATAAGGGCTTTGTTAGCGAAACTACCCTATGAATTACCAGAGGAAGCGAGATTAGATATGATTTATGGGCTTCTACATAAGAGAATCAGAAAACGATTGTCGAGAGATACTGTGAATGACATCGAATCTCTCATTGAAAGATCTCGAGCTATAGAAGAGTCGCTGACGGAGAACGCTGCGCTGCCACCGCTCGCGCCGCCACAACCGCTGGCGTCGCCGCTGAGTGTGCCCGCGAGACCTAGCCGCAGGCATGGCGAGGGACTTCAACACAGTACTTCGGGTTCGATTTCGACGGCGCCGCAACTGCGCGCCCCCGACTCCGCTTCGCAGTCATCACGCGACCGTGTGCCTGTGCCGCGTAGTGATCATTGTGTGAGCAAAAATAGTGATGGTGAGAGAAAGCTATTCTGTGTTTACTGCAAAACGCGAGGACACGTCCGTGACTCCTGTGATAAGTTAAGTAAAAGATCTCATTCTTCTAACTCAGGTATTGTTTGTTATAATTGTGGCGAGAAAGGTCATATTAGAGTAAATTGCCCTAAATGTTTACAAAGTATACCTTCTAATGATGACATTAAAGTTGAAAATGTATTTTCGTCCATCTTTGTTAATAATTGCATCTCGAATTCGAAATCCGATTGTAAGGAGCAAGGTCGGCCTATCGTACGAGTGAGTATAGGGGGATACTCGGGTACCGCGTTGTTAGATACCGCCGCGCGTCGTAGTGTTGCGAGTTGTTCACTTTATGCGTTAATGAAACGTATCGGTTTAAATTTTCGTACCGAAATGATGTCGGTAAAGCTTGCGGACGGTACTATTAGGAATAGTGAGGTGCTACTTACGGAGGTCAATGTTCAACTTGCTTCCTTAAGTGTACCTATCGAGTTCATTATTTTACCGAATGCCGTCAATAACGATACTTTGTTAGGTATTGACTTTATAACAAAGGCTAGAATGATTATTGATTTTGATAAATGGAATTGGCGTACAGTTGATCAGCCCCGGACATTTCACGCCTTGTCATGGGAGACTCGTCGCGAACCTGTTGAGTGCGCCGCCGCATTGAACGTGTTGCGAGAGGACGAGGCCACCGTGCTATCGGAGTCGGAGAGGTCTAGACTGGCGAATCTATTAGGTGAGTATTCTGACGTTTTTGATGTTGTCGGAGAACCGACACCATTCGCCGAACACCATATAGATACCGGTGACCACCCGCCGATTGCCATGCCCCCGTATCGGGTCACGCCTGCGAAGAAGGAAATCATGCGCGCCGAGTTAGACAAGATGCTGGCTGATGGTGTGATTGAGGAGTGCGAATCCGCCTGGGCCGCACCATGCGTCCTGGTACCGAAGTCTAATGGTACCTATAGGTTTTGTGTAGACTATCGCAAGCTAAATGCGGTTACCAAGACAGATGCATACCCCATGCCGCGTATCGACGAGCTGTTACAGTCGACCAAGAAGGGCTGTGTGATGAGCTCGCTAGACCTCCGTAGTGGGTACTGGCAGGTCAGTACGGCGGATAGGGATAAAACGGCCTTCGTTAAACCTTTTGGGACCTACCGCTTCACGCGTATGCCGTTCGGCCTGAAGGGGTCTCCGGCAACGTTCCAGCGTCTCATAGATCGCTTCCGGTCAGGACCTTCACTTGGTGGTAGGCATATTCTAGGTTATCTTGATGACCTATTAGTAATTTCAGAGGACTTTGAGTCCCATTTGTCTGATTTACGTGCGGTATTTGAGCGTCTTCGGATGTTCAAGTTAAGAGCCAACCGTGAAAAATGCGTGTTCGCTAGGGACCGGCTCAAATACCTAGGTCACGTAATATCCAACGACGGTATATCTCCAGACGAAGATAAGGTGCGTGCTGTCCTAGAGATGAGAGAACCGACTAATCTCCAGCAACTTCGTACCTTCCTGCAAACTTGCTCTTGGTTTAGGAAGTTCATACCAGAGTTTGCGAAGGTAGCTGAACCGCTTACGCACCTTACCAAAAAGTCACAGATCTGGCAATGGGGAGATGATCAGGCCAAAGCCTTCGTACATCTTAAGTCCCTTCTGGCTTCACCACCCATTCTTGTTCAGCCAGACTACTCGAAGCCATTTATCCTTAGGACGGATGCCAGCGATTTTGCCCTAGGTGCAGCTTTACTCCAGGGGGAGTCTCCACAGGATGAACACCCAATCGAGTACGCGAGCCGTCTCCTCACATCAGCCGAGAAAAATTATACCACTACGGAGCGGGAGGCGCTAGCAGTTGTGTGGGCCGTGGAAAGATTCCGTGGCTATATTGATGGTCACCAGGTAGTGGTCAGAAGTGATCATCAACCCCTGAAGTGGCTTTTTTCTGTCAAATCGCCTAGTGGTAGGCTTGTTCGTTGGGCTTTAAAGCTACAATCATTTGGTCTCCAAATGGAATACACCCCTGGGAAGGTTAACGTGCTAGCTGACGCACTCAGCCGTCCAGTCATCGATAGCACTTTGACGGAATGTGGTGTCTGCCCCGTGTCTGTGGATGTTCCACGTTGGGATGCTACATCAACCCGTGAAGCCCAGCTGGCTGATCCAGAAGTAGCCAAAATCCTTAAGGATTTGGAAAGTTCTGATGAGCTGTCAGTTCATCGGTGGTCGGAGAGGGGGTACCTGATAAACCAAGGTGTATTGTACCGGTACGTGGACAACACCGATACTGAGGAGCCTCAGCTGGTAGTACCTGAGAGTTTGCGGGGCAAAGTTATGTTTGAGTGTCATGACTCGCCAACCGCCGCTCATGGAGGTATTCAACGGACTTTGCATCGTATATCCCAGCAGTTCTATTTCCCTGGTATGAGACGCTATATCACCGATTACCTGAAGACCTGCACTGAGTGTCAGCGGTATAAGTCTTCCAACTTGAAACCGCCCGGCTTACTCCAGACTCCGGTACCGGCTCAACGATTCGAGGTCATCGCCGTCGATCTCTTTGGACCGTTACCCAAAGGACCTCAGGGTGAAAGGTGGATTTTGATAGTGGAGGACACTGCTAGTAAGTGGGTCGAACTGTTTGCTCTAACCGAGGCCACAGCCGAAAACTGTGCGAAAACTCTTGTTGGTGAAATCTTTATGAGGTATGGACTTCCTAGGCGGATGATCTCCGATAACGGTGTCCAGTTTGTGGCTGATGTTATGCAGAAGGCTCTGTTTGTCCTAGGCGTAAAACAGAACCTGGTGCCTTTGTATCACCCAGAAGCGAATCCTGTGGAACGGAAGAATCGGGACCTCAAATCTCACCTCGCCATTCTCGTGGAGGGTAACCATAAGCAATGGTCTGAGATATTGCCTTTCGTCCGATTTGCTCTTAATAGCTCAGTCACCGTTTCTACGGGTACCACTCCGGCTTTCTTGACATTTGGACGTGAGCTCCGGTCTCCTTTGTCGGTTCAGGCTGATCTACGAGCGGTCACCGAGTCTGAAAACTTTGTCCCTCAGATTACGCCTTACCTCTTGAAGCTTGCTGACTCTCTCTCGGAAGCTAAGGAGAACATTGAACATCAACAGGATCTTCGTAAGCTCCAAGCCGATTTCGATCGCCGTGGTTCGGATCCGTTACAAGAAGGTGATCTCGTACTCATGAAGACACATGTCCTGAGTAATGCTGCTAAGGGTGTT
Source organism: Parnassius smintheus behrii (assembly GCA_036936625.1). NCBI lineage: Eukaryota > Metazoa > Arthropoda > Insecta > Lepidoptera > Papilionidae > Parnassius > Parnassius smintheus. The sequence goes on along the minus strand of JAUPFT010000009.1, from coordinate 16,983,199 downwards.
ACTTCTAAATTCATCCCGAAGCAGGATGGTCCGTATGTGATCTCCAAACAGGTCAGTCCAACTACCTACCTTCTAACTTCGCAGAAGACTGGTGAAGGCGTTGGTAAGTATCATGTGTCGGATCTGCGTAAATACCATGACAGGGGTGGTGAAGAATGTCCGGAGCCGGTTGCTCCTAAGCGTCGTAGGGGTCGTCCGCGTAAGGATCGCAGCTAGGCGCTAACTAATAGTTTGACCATTCGTGATGTTCCCTCTTGGTCAAAAGGGGGAGTATGTAGCGCGCCGATACTTACCTATGTCACCCGATGTTTCTCTATCCCCTCTCGTACGGTGCCCCACCTGCGCCACGGGATCGCGCCACTCGTCCGAACCTTTGACTGCCGATACAAGCAGTATGCCAGCCGACTAGCTCTGAGCTATACATATGTGTATTATTGTTTGATCCCGCGCTCGCGCTGCGTTCGTGAGACGCCGTCTATGTACTTACGTGTCAAATATTGCCTATACTGTTACTATTTAAGTGAATAAACTGTGCATTCGGATTATTTGTAACGTTTCATTTATCATGCGTGACCAGTGAACGTTATAACTCCTATTTACAATATATAATGTTTATATATCATGTTATGAATAGGAGTTATTTAGATCGTAAAAAAAGGCCCGGTGGTCCCGATAGGAGGCATTGGGACTGTGGTTGAGTTATTAATATTTTTTTATTTACGGTGAAAAAATTCCAAAATGAATTCATACGGAGTCTAATTCATCGCGCCATCCACCATATAATAATAAATGCTGTTGTCGACTGAAGCAAGTTGAATCTACAAACACGGGAAGGCAGGCATACGAAAATATACCTTCATATATCTTTGAACGACCCTTCTGTTCGGCAAAACAAGTGTAATGTTTCATCGGGCCAATTTACTATTGACACTTTATTCAAATATTCAATTGAATTTGTTTTTCGTCTCAGGGTAACTTTTATTTACTCTCACTTTTATTTCACATATCATACTTATTAATACGTGGGTATATTAAATCTATTTTACGTGTAAAATATAACAAAATTAATATTTTATTGTTTTACTAAAATTTAATTACAACACTTTTTTTCATCCAAAAATAAAAGTGTTATAATAGCACACGAAACTCCCTTTTATCCATTTCTTACAAAATAATATAAGTTGCTTCACTCAAAATGCTTTTTTTTTTGCGGATGGAAAATCATCTAATGACGCCTTTTGCTCTGGGTGGAGCGTAAGGGAGTGTCAGACTTTTACTGACTAAAAACCATCCGTGTTCCTTCAGTGCCCTTACGTTCCGGAGCCGCGGTATCTCTTTCGAACAGCCCGCAGCCCCGGCAGGCGTCGGCCCTTGCCCCCTTCACGCTGCTGACAGCTCTTTGAGGCGCGCGTGGAACAAAACGCGCCGTCGACACGGCCTGTCGTCGTTAGACGGACGGACGGCGAGCAATGGGTAGCTCGCCGTCCGTCCGTCTAACGACAAACAAACACAGGCCCGCGCCTACGGTGGCCGGGGGCCACGACGTAGCCCCCGACGCCCGGGGCGTCTCCCGCGGCGGCCGGGGAGGAAAGCTGCTGCTCTCTCCTTCTCCCGCTCCGCCACCTCCTTCGCTAGCATCACTGCTTCGCAGAAGGTGGTGGCGGCATCCCATTCCGTCTCGCTCCGGACCATGGCTTTGACCAGGGCCGGACGCGAGAGGTCGCAGCCGCCTATCGCCGCTACGAGGACACAGCGGTGCTCCGCCCAAGCAGGGCACCCCTCCACGGTGTGTTCCACCGTGTCCTCCGGTCCATCCTCGTAGTGGGAGCACCCGGGCGTTTCCTTCCGCCCGATCCGGTGCGGGAACCTCCCGAACACACCGTGTCTGGTGAGGACCTGCGTCAGGCGGAAGGTGAGGAAGCCGTGGCGTCTCTCAAGCCACTCCTCAAAGAGGGGTCTTATCGCCGCTATAGTGGAGTGCCCAGCACGGGGTTGCGACAGTCGCTCTCTCCATGTCGCCATGAGATCGTGCCGGAAGTCTGTCCGCTGCGCGACAACTTGCTGCGGCAGCGGGGTTTCCCCTCGGCATAGTGCCTCCGCGCGCCATTCGTGCAGGCGCGCGAGGACTATCGCCTCCAGATCCCATGGCGGCAATCCGGCAAGGAGGCTTGCCGTCTCGCGGGAGATCGTGCGGTAGCCGCGAATCATTTTCGCGGCAACCACCTTTTGGGGCGCGTTCAGGTGGTGAACGGCAAGCCGCGCCAAACCACGCACCCACACCGGGGCCCCGTAAAGGGCCATGCACCGCACGATCCCCGCGTAGAGGCTCCGGCAGGAGGCGTTTGGCCCCCCCAGGTTCGGCAGGAGCCGCCTGAAGGCAGCCCCGGTCCGTTCCAGTTTGGGAGCCAAACGTCGGAAGTGCTCAACGAAGTTCCATCGGCCGTCGAGGACGAGTCCTAGGTACTTCAGCATTGACTCGACGCCGATGGATACCCCTCCTACCATCACTGAGGATCCCGGTAGTGGCATGTTCCGAGGACCATGGAAGTGCATGGCCTCGGACTTGTGCAGAGCCACCTCGAGACCCAGTTGCCGAATCCTCTCAACGACTATCGCAGCCCCGCGTATCATAGTTTCCGCCGCCGCCTCGTACGACCCCCCTTGTGCCAGTACCAGCGTGTCGTCAGCGTAGCAAACTACGCTGATGCCGGTAGGGAGGTCGGCGCGCAGCACCCAGTCGTAACCGATGTTCCACAGAGGTGGCCCCAGAACCGAACCCTGTGGGACACCGCACGACATCTCTCGCCGGTTCCACTCACCGTTGCGACCGGGGTAGATGACGGCCCTGTCTGTCAGATAGTCCCCGACTATATGACGGAGATAGGTCGGCACCCGGTGATACCGGAGTGCCTCCCTAATGCAGCTCCAGGGCATGGAGTTGAAGGCGTGGGCGATGTCGAGAGACACCGCCAAGACAACCCCCCCTCTGGCCACTGCATCCCCCGTCGTGAGGGCTCTCACGCGCATGATGGCGTCCACCGTAGAGCGCCTCTTGCGGAAACCAAACTGGTGTTCCGCAAGATCCGGCCCCGTCCCCGCAAGGTGCTCGGTGAGACGGTTTGCAATGACTCTTTCAAAGAGCTTGCCCACCTCGTCGAGCAGCACCACGGGCCGGTATGCGGACGGAGAGTCCGCAGGGCGCCCCGGCTTCCGAATGAGGACCAGCTTCCCCGTCTTCCAACGAAGCGGGAATCGGCCTCTCTCCAAGCATGCGCTTAGGAGCCCCTCCAGTCGGGGCCCGAGAGCCTCCGAGGCCAGGACCCAGGCTTTGCCAGGCAAAGCCATCGGGTCCTGGGGCGGTATTCCTGGCCTTGAACCTACGTACCGCCACTCTCAGGTCTACCCCGGTCCCTTCCGGGATGTCGTCGTCGTCGTCCTGGTGGTCCGCTTCCGGCACCGCAGGTGGCGGAGCCATAGGCGGGGGCGGATGTTCCCCTCGCGCAGGGAATAGAGCGCTCACCACGTCCTCCACGAGCTGGGGCCGGAGACTCTGCGTCAGCGGGGGGGCCCAGGTGCGGAGTTTATCCCGCACCATCTTGTAAGGGCGCCCCTACGGATCTCTGTCGAGAGTCTCCAGCATCTCCTCACGGGCCCGATCCCGGGCCCGCAGGACAGCCTCCCGGAGGGCGGTCTTCGCCGCTCTGTATCCGTCGTACAGCTCTGCCTCAATGGCTGCCGCATTCGGTGGACGAATGCGGAGCCTGCAGTGCCTGGCGTACAAGTGCCGCGCGGCAACACACGCCTCGCGCCGAGACGTCAGCTCACGCGAACACCAATACACCTGACGCCGGGCGCTTCCTGGCCGGACGCGGGGCATTGCCACGTCACATATCTCGGACATGGCCTCCTGGAACCACCCTGCCTCATCATTGACGTCAGCAGGCCTGTCCGGTGATCACGCCCAGGCCTGCACGATCAAGGCTTCCAGGAGGAGCTCCCGGTCCAGCTGCTTCAGAGCCCAACGCAGACCACTCGGGGCCTGTTGGACTGGCGCGCTTGAGGGCTGGGTGGAGACGTCAAACCAGATGTACCGGTGGTCGGAGTAGGTCTCCACCCCCTCCATGACACGCCAGTCAATGGCACGCGGCGACAGAGCGGGGCTAGCGAACGAGATGTCCACCACCGACTCGCCCCGCATCCGCACACACGTGGGGACAGAACCCCGATTTAGGACGACCAGGCCTGTCTCCAGAGCCCAGTCTTCCACCATCCTACCCCGCACATCTGTACAACGAGAAACCCAAAGCCAAGTTCTTGGCATTGAAGTCCCCGAGGACAAGTACGGGGAGGGGATAACTTCCGACGACGACTGCTCTCAGCTCTGCAAGAGAGTTGTGGAGCTCGGCGAGAGATCGGTTCGGGGAGAAGTACACCCCCACAACGACGAACTCCCTGAACCGTGCTGCTACGTACCCCTGACCCCTCCTGACACCTTCAAGTGTCGGGGTACAGGCGGCGGCCGAAGAGATGATGGCAACTGAGCCGTTAAGGTCCGCCACCCAGTCCTCCCTAGGCCAGACAAAATACGGCTCAGTGACCACAGCGATGTTAATCGACCACTGCGCCATGCTCTGGAGCAACAGATCCTGAGCGCAGGTGCAGTGGTTGATAATCGCCAGGAGGAAGCTTAATGGGGCCTTTATAGGCATTCCTTTTCAGCTTCCTCCACGGGGGGCCCCTCTGCGGGCGTCCATGTCGCAGCGGCGGCGGCGGCGACAGTGACAGCGGTGGCGGCGGCAGTTGCGGCTGCGGCGGAGGCCACAGAGGCGGTGGCGGCGGAGGGCCCTCCCCTACCCGCGGCCTTGGCCTTGGCGGGTGGCACGCAAGCCTTGCTTCCGGCCCGGTGATCGGCTGGCTTGCCGGTCGCCGCACATGCATCACAGTGCGGCGTGGCGCCACAGGCCGCCGATATGTGTCCGGGCTGACAGCAGCGGAAGCAAAGGCCACTGCGGTCAACCTCCGAGGCGCATCTCACTGATACGTGGTGCCCCACGAGACAGCGATAGTACCTCAGAGGTCTGGGCTCCAGCAGCTTAACCTGCGCTGAGACCCAGCCCACCAGAAGCCTTCGGCCCTCCACTATGGTTTTGGCCGCCGTAACAGGGCAGCACACCGTGGCGGCATGCATACTCTGTTGGTCCGTGCATATGGCGCCTGACCTGAACTGGTCCGTAGTGCACCCCCCGGACCTGGCGACGGCGGCCACCAACTCCTCCTCCGATACCGAGTCATCCAGACCCATGATGTGCAGGTCTGCGCATCCGACGGGCCTGGACACTCGGGCCTCGTCCGCGTCCAGAGACGCTCTGAGCTTCGCAGCCAGAGCGTCCACGGTCGCGCCACTGGATTCCACGGGGACCTCCAGCATACGGGCCCCCATCTGGGTGACTTTGAGCCGGAGGCCCCCGGTGATCTCTCGGAGATCCACCGCCTCCTTCGTCTTCGCGAGCAGGTCGCGGTAGGTAACGCCCTTCTTTTCCACGTCTGGCTGTAGTGTAATCACTACAGCTGCGGTCTTCGGGGTGCGGAGCCTAGCCGCGATCTTGCGCGCCCTGAACTGGCGCTGTCGCTCCTGCTCTTTGGCCTTTTTGGCTGCCTTCTTCCCCTTCTTTTTGTCCCCGACCACCTGCCAACCGGCTTCAGCCGCGGGAGGTGTAGGGAGCTGGGGGGCGGTGACGGCGGCGGCAGCTGGCTTGCCGCTGGCGCCGGCACTGGGGCTGGTGCAGCCACCATCTGTGCTGCCGCCTTGCCCTTTTTCGCCTTCGTCTTGCCTCTCTTTCCCGTCGCCGGCTTAGCCGGAGCCGGTTCAGCCGGTACCGGTTTTGCCGGAGCCGGCCTTTCATGGGAGGGAGGGGCAACTGCAGCCCCACCCGAGGGCTTGCTGGACGGCCCCGGCCTGGATGCGGCAGCAGTGGCCGCTGCGTACGAGACCGTTGCCGGCTTCCCCGCCGTCTTGTTTGCTCCTAGAGGGGGGGGGGGCGCAGGAAGATGCCCTCCAGCACGGAGAACCGGTGTTGGAAGGCAGCCAGCTCCTGCCGGACCAGGTTAAGAACCTGGTTCTCCACCAGCACGGGCTGGCTTGGGCGCTGCGTCTGGGGCGCCGCGCGAGAGGCAGGCTCACGTAGACTGGCCAGGTTTGCGCGGAGCTTCTCGTTCTCCTTCTGGAGAGTCTCCATGGCGGACGTCAGGCGGGCCACGTCCGCCCGCAGCTTCGCCACCTCGTCCGCATTAGGCCCGGTCCCAACAAAGTTGGCCTCCGCAGCCGCCATGATGGAGGCGGAGGCCCCGGGAATGGCCTTAAACTTCGAGGAGGGCTTTTGCTTGTAGGCCACGACCTTGATCGCGGCCTCCACCTCCTTTACGAATCTGGCCTTACGCTCCACCTTGGAGCCGCCAGTCGCACTCGTCTCTTCGCCTGATACACGAGCCGTATCGCCCGGGTGGCGCCCCTCCTCGGCAAGCTTTGCCGCTCGTTCGGCCCTCTGATTGGCAGAGAGCCCCCTCCCCTTGCCTCTCAGCCCGCCCCGACTGTTGGTGGGGACTTTCCAGGCCGAAACCTCTTCTTCATCGGATGACGGCCCCTGGTCGCTATCCCGCCTGTACCGCTTGCGGAAGAACTTACTGGTCTCCGCGGTCCCGGGCCCCACGCGTCGCGAGCTCTCTGAGCCTCCCACGCTGCTCGATGCGGCGTCGGTCTCTGTCCCCGCATCGTTCCTCCTCTCCTCTACGTTGCCGTTGCCGGCGTTTTTGGTTTTTTGTTGTTCCATTTTTGTACCCACGAGTATGGGGGACTTAAAGGTCCACCTTGGCAGAGACCCCTGTACCAAGGTAAGCAGATTTAGAGGATTTATTACTCGCCAGGGGGTCTGCAGGTACCCTGGCGAGGAGCGCACTAGCGACTGATTTGTTCATAGAACCCCGTCAGCCATCCATCCCCTCGCGGTGTGTCGCCGCTTGGGATTCGGAGTAACTTTTTATAGAGGTTTTCTCCCTCGCGGTCAGGGCGATTAAGCCAAGACCCTCGGTCCCTATCAAAGCCGCGAGACATGATCCACGACACTTCGATACTGGGATTACGAGACCGGCGGTGACAGCAGAGGATGAATCCTTCACTGTCTGCCCAGAGGCAGGGCAAGTGCACACCGAGCCCGCCCTCGCTCCTCTGCTATGCCCTCTGCTGATCAGAGGGTCACGCAGAGGAACGCACTGTTAATCCAGGACGGACCCCACCCATGTTAGAATAATTAGCCGCGGCAGCAACATTCCCCAAGGAATAAGAATTTCTTCTCATTTCTCAAGGAAGATTACCGCCGCGCTCAGGGTGCACCGGCCCAGTAGCTGCTCTTCCCTCCAGACGTCTCGAGAGGGACCCGCAAATACCAGGCACACGTGGAGGACTTCTGACTTCGCAATCCTCACTCAAAATGCTGTATCTCACAAACTAATAATCAGACAGCTGTTCAATTTATACACGTTTCTTTTGAAGGTTGGTAACTAAAAATGATATTATGGAATTTATTCTAGTGGCACCATCTCATAGAAACGATACGAACTTTTTAGTCCACCTAATAGCTAAGTGAGGTGCTAAGATATAATGTGTAGTAAAATAAAAGAACATTGTTAAAATAATTTTATTATTTTTGGTTTATTGAAGTCAGACTTACTTTTTATTAAGAGTTAATTTTTAAATTTTGGTTTGATTATATTCAATAGTAAAAAAATTAAAACCACATTTTAACTAATGTAATTTAATATTACTTAGTGTGTACCTAATTGAATTTTTATTGGAACTTTTTTTAGGTCGCATACAGTTCTCCTCGATATGAATATAAAACGAGTATTACACAGACACTATATTGGAAATGCTAAATTGGACTAAGGATCCAAATCGATTTTGGTAAATATGTAAAAGAGGGTTTTTGGGACAAGGAAGTGTCCGCCACGCTGCACGAATGCGTGTTGGCGAACTTCACATGTCTTCGAAAAATTTTTTCTTATTCCTTAGATATGCAGGTTTCCTCACGACGTTTTCCTTTACCGCCGAGCACGTGGTAAATCTGATATATTTACAGCAAGCGTTAGCCATCTGAGCTACCATGACTTTATAATACGTAACCATATATGTAAATAGAATTGAAGTGTCTGTCTGTAATATTGAGAAGAAAGTTGATTTGAATTATTGAAAAAAGGAAGTCAGTTGGAATTCTATTAAGTTCAGGGAGTTATTTGCATGATATTAGGACATAAAAAACCATTTTAAAACATTTCTTTATTTCTGTGTCTAAATCTGTCAGTCTCGGCTAATCTACGGAGTAGCTGTACCGATTGAGACAACACTTTGCAAATAGAGAGAGCAACGCTGGGAGGGATCTAGGCAATATTTTATCCGAAATATAAGATTTAAAAAAAATTATTAAAATATGTCTTTGACAAGCTCAAATTTTAATAACGCCACATTAATACAAACTATCCAGGCGTGGACGGTGCAGGTGGCTAGTATAATATAAATCAAAAGTACGATGCGGAGAGTCTTTTCAATTTGACGGATCCGTGGCGCATTAGCTTGGTATTGAGTTGTGGCACTGAGCCGCGTATTCGAATCCCGCACAGTAGAAGTAATAATAATTCGTATGGCCCACAAATAATTATTGCGGGTGTGGATGTTTGTCCTTGTGCAATTTACGTATACTTAAATTGCCTCCACGATAAAGAGAAAAATTGTAGTATGAGGAATAGCATTTTAAAACGATTTAAAAATAAATTAAAATATAATGTATGCTATAACTTTGTCTCAAACACTGTAAATGAACATTTAATTAGCTTGAATCTGTTTAAGATAAACTATCACCTCGGTTTCGAACAAACTATAATAATATTAAACATTTGTTGTTTTGTTTCGAATATAATTAGAAATAAAAAGTAGTGTTTGATTTATTTATCTGCATATTTAAAAAAAACTCCATTGAACTTAAATTATCCGCTAACTTTGTCCGCTACCTTTAAAAGTTTAAGTGTTATGAAACTTTGAAATATACGATGATAATAATAATATACGCTTTACAATAGAGTAATTACGGCCCATTAGATAACGTTGAAAGTTTGCGCATAGCCCTAGGGTTTCGAATAGCACCGGCAAAGCTATACTACAACAACAGTGTGTCCGCTACCTTAAAAAGTTCAAGTGATAAGAAACTCTGAAATATATAGTGATATTAAATATTATTAATACACACTTTATCATCAAGTACAATATTCACATTAAATAACGGTTACAGTTTGCGCATAGCTGTAGGGTTATCACCGGTGATGACAGATTGCTGTCCGTTATTAGCATTTCTGTTCAATTACGTAATACCATTCTATTCTATTTTAACTGATTAGCTGAAATTTAGAGACATGAAGGTAATTCTATGACTGCTCCAAATCCCAGCTCCTGTTGGTCAAGAAGCGAAGCTCTATAGGAACTCTTTTCAGTTATTTATTAATTAAATCAACAAATATCTACTGGCTGGTAGCCATATACAAAGATACCAGCTTAATAAACCAACATAATACGGTGATTTGTATGATTTTTACTAGCATTACATCAAATTCCATAAGAATGACGGCGCATCTTCATTTTAATTTCTAATAGAGAAAAGATATATAATATACACACAACATCGTCGTCATCATCAAAAAACATCGGATGTAAAAAGAAAAAGAATGTGTTTATCCTATACTATTAAACGAGCAATTCTTGTATATATCCTATACTATTAAACGAGCAATTCTTGTATATATATATATATATATATATATCTATATAATCGCGATCTCGGAAACGGCTCCAACGATTTTCATAAAATTTTGTGTGCAGGGAGTTTCGGGGGCAATAAATCGATCTAGCTAGGATTTATTTTTAGAAAATGTCTTTTTGTCCGTGTTTTTAGGCAATGAAAAACTGCTATAATATCGTTAGAATAAGAAGGTAAATTTTGACGGCTTATTAATGATTACAAATAGCTTAATGGTATATTGGGCGGTCACAAAATCGTAATACCATGGTTCGAGCCCAGACCGGCCGACCGACTTTTTTTTATTTTTTTTTAAATTCCTTTCTTTTTTGTGAAAATCTATTTTTTTCGAGCCCTTTTTTTAGTATTTTTTAAAAACACGAAAATTTAAATTAAACTAATTGCACTCATGATTTTTTAATCAAATAAACAGTTCAGTTTTTTTCTATTATGTCGCTACGATCAATAAATATTATTCGTATTTCATCAGTATGTAATTTGTATCTAAATATAATTTCCAAAACACACGAATCAAAAAAAAAACCGAGCGAAAATTACCGAGCAAAGCTCGGTCAACCGGGTACTTATAATATAATCAACAAAAGTCAGATTTAAAAAGAAAACCACAGGACGGACAACGTTAGGTTCAACTTTTAAATTGGAACGTGCATTCTAAAAGATTGTTTGCTTCTTAAATCGTTGTATAAAGTACACATGAACTATTTTATTCACAGGCGTATATTTTATTACGTATATCATTAGGTATCATATTTTTTGCCATTGCAATTGTTCATACTAAATATAAAAATTTCAACATATAATCGCTAGCTTCGATTTGGAAAAGCATATGTATGTTGTCTTTTTCTGAATCAGTTTCACGATATTAAGATTTATGATTGATGATTATGAATGATATTAGGATACGTAAATCTGGGATAGGCCTTGTTCGGTTGTGTTTTATACTTTAATTAGTCAAAATTTGTTCAGTGATATCGTTCAAACACAGTGCGTATATTATTCAACAATGACAATAAATGAATAGATACGGTATATATTACATAATTTTGTAATAAACAAAATTTTATTGCATTAAAATACTAAAACTATAGCTATTCAACAAGCAGAAGCGTTCTTAGAACTAAGTAGTTCTAAGAACGCTTTTGCTTGTTGAATGGTTATATTTATTACTTAGCCTTTATGCGTGAAAAGCACCGTATTATTATAAAAGAAACACAAAGTGATTGTGATAAAAATTTGCGCAAAACCAAATACTGTACAAAATTCCTTGCATGCAAACACTTAAAACGTCGGCTTAAATAAATGTTCTCAGCGAGCTATATTTTAAAATAAGCATTAACTGGTGTTAAAACTATAACCGTTATATATTAAAACTATGACCGGGGAAGGACCACGCTCTCACAGAATACCAGCGTGAAATAGTAGCTTAATGCTGCTGTATTTCGTATGGTGAGTGTAGAGAACCGGAGACCCTTTTTACTGGAAGCGAGGCATTCCATCTTGGTCCTCACGGGTGACAACGCATCTGCATTTTGATTCGTAGTCGAGGATAGATGTGGATGTCTATGGGCCACAGTAACCACTTACCATCAGGTGGACTGTGTGCTCGTTTGTCACCCTATCCTATAAAAAAAAATATTACACTTTAAATCTTAAATTACTTTTTGCTATTAAAAAGTCTAAAATGCCACAATAAGGGTTGATTATGTACACATAATTATGAGATGTATTTTACCATTACCATTACACTCCACAAATTGTTCACTACTTATTATATATTAGCCGCAGTTGCCCCAATTGGCAGACACAAGTGTTTTCAGGGCAGTTTTGATTTTAGCTCGACCCACGATTCAAATCTATGAACAAATAGTTAATTGTGATTTTGACTGCCCTGTTAGTTTAGTGGTTTTAGGCTCCTATATCTTACAAACTATAAATACATGATACATCTTATGATCTTGCAGTGGCAGTGTAATCTATTATTTCCATACGGTTTCGTGAGTAATTCAAGAGGCAACCGATGGCAACAGATGGCAAATACATGAAATGTACAGCAGTGTCTTCCTGATAACAACTCAAAGTTTTTATCTGCGGTTTCAACCTGACTGCCAAGCTGGCAACTATTTCAAAATCTTCCTACAAGGCTAAGGTTAGGTAAGGTATAGGGGAGGCTTATGTTCAACAGTGGATTTTTAAAGTTGGAATTGTAATGGTAACCAACGCGACGTATACGACTTAGTAGCGCAGTGTCGAATCATTTGGCTGCAACATTATATTATATATTTATAGCTGCAAGATTATATTTCAGTACGGAACAGAGTATTGGAAGTAAGTACAAATAATTGTTTTGGGGTTAGGATTTTTTTCTTTGTGTCTTGGGAAATTTGCCTAGATGCAATTTTTGTTTATAAAACGTTCTCACCATACAGGAGATTGTCTTTGAGTGAAGCAAAATTTGGTACTTGCTTAAAACGCATACTTTCTAAAATACCACTTTTTGAGGTAAGTAACAAATCACTTTTAGTAGGGTTTTTGTATTTAAGATATAATTTACTCATTTATATTACAATTATAAAAATTGTAAATAACGACCAAAATCCTGTAAAATAGGAATTATGATTCGATTTTTTTAATAAAGGATGATTTAACAATTACCTTTTTAGGCCCGCCAATCCATCAATATTCTACAATAGACGTATGTGTGGTATTTGACAATGTATTGTGTCTTTCCTTTTAGCGACCTATTTTTCACTAGACAATGATCCGATGTTTGCCCCTTTCATGACGGTCTATTCAGCCCCCGATACAAATTTCGATACGCGCATTACTTATTCAGTACCCGGTTGACCGAGCTTTGCTCGGTATTTTTCGCTCGATTTTTTTAATTCATGTGTTTTGGAAATTATATTTAGATACAAATTACATACTGATGAAATATAAATAATATTTTTTGATTTTAGCGACATAACAGAAAAAACGGAACTGGTTATTTGAATAAAAAATCATGAGTGCAATTAGTTTAATTTAAATTTTCGTGTTTTTAAAAAATACTAAAAAGGGCTCGAAAAAATAGATTTTCTCAAAAAAGAAAAGAACATGAAAAAAAAATAAAAAAGTCGGTCGGTCGGGGATCGAACCGGGGTTCTTAGATTCTGTGACCGACCATTATACCAATTAAGCTATTTATAATCACTAACAATTTCTCAAAATTTACCTTCTTATTCTAACGATATTGTAGCAGTTTTTCATTGCCTAAAAACACGGACAAAAAGACATTTTCTAAAAATAAATCCTAGTTAGATCGATTTATTATCCCCGAAACTCCCTGGACACTAAATTTTATGAAAATCGTTGGAGCCGTTTCCGAGATCCCGATTATATATATATTTATATACAAGAATTGCTCGTTTAATAGTATAGGATTACTTTCATAATTTTATGGATACGAGGACATCTTTAAAACAATATCGCTTAGTGCGTGTTGGAATAGACGTAAGGTATAGTTTTTAATATACAGGAGTAGATATGAGGGATATCTTAAAAATTAGGATTATGCCGTATAATTTATGAATCACAAATTACACATAAACCTAACAAACATAAACCACCCCTCTGTTTTCGTCGGGGGCTAAAAATGAAATGTAATAGAACAAAATGGATCAGCATGAAAACGGATTGGAATGGAAGGAGGGTAAAATAGAATGGTCGTAACACAATTGCTAAAACCGACAGCAACGAAATATTTCTATTAAAATATCATCATTAGGCTGTATGTGATAGGGCTGCTTATCTGCCTAGTTAAACTTCCTCTGTCTTGTTCCATATGTGTAAATAACCACCTCTTTCTCTTGCCAAGCAATAGGGCCTTCATTGCTACTTTCTGGTTTGTGAAGCAACCTAATCCTTTTAGGTGACAATGATCCTTAACTTTCTTTGTTTGAATGGGATGCAAGGGCCATGTGGTGAACCGTATGCTCGTAAATCACTAGAGTATTATATAAGAAAGGTATTGACGAGACAACATCAAATATAATAATTTTTGTAAAATTTAGTACGAGTGGGCAACCTTTGATTTATGTCCTATGGGTAAAGAAGCCAATAAAATTTAAATTGATTTTCCTATTTCAGAAAATACTTTAAAAATCTCTAAAATATTCCTAGGGAAATAATTACAAATAACTACCAAAAAACAGTGGTAAATAAAATATATTTGGTATCATCTGATAGCCTGATAGATATTGAATAAAAATATTTCATAGAAATATTTCTATCGTTTCTCTCCCCTTCTCACATCTCTCTTACTTTCCTCGCCTGTCCTTTCATTTAATTCCTTTTTTTTATATTTTATTTAATTACCCTTTTTATGCCTCTTCATTCTAAAAGATAAGAAAATCGTACGGGTCACATAAGCAGATTAATTATTACTTAAGTTAAATATTTTTATTAAAAAATAAGAATATAAAAGTAAGAATACTCTCTATTTTTAAACAAAGCATCTTATGCATGAAAACTTTGTTCAGCGGGTCGGCCCATGGAGAACAAATTTCATGAATAATATTTTTCTTTGTAAATAAATTGAGCGCATCTTATCTTAAGACTCGAATACAGAAAAGGACAAATATAAAATAACTTTATAGTATGTTTTTCAGGAGAGGTTATTGAATTGAAAGAGAAAGTATTGTTTAACAACTCAGTTGTTATTTAGAATTTGAAAAATAACAAGAAATGGGAATCCAGTTGTATACATACGATGCCGACTTACCACGTATTTATTGAGCTAAGTACATAAAGATATTTTGTTAGAAATTTGCTGTGGGTGTATAATATTTTTAAATTACTTATGTTTATTTATTTTCAGTTTTCGTTTTATTTTTTAGTTGAAATACAAAAATTGTATTTAATGGTTAATGTTTGGCTCCTTAAAACATGGGTACTGTGGATGAATAAATACTAAGTTAATTAACCGTGTAAATTTTTGAGATATTTGAGTAATAAGTGAATTCGTTATTTTATAATAACGATAATAGATATTATTGTAATGCTTTATTTACGAATTGACTTAAAAAAATTACAATAGGCTTAATAATTCAAATACAACTTTAATAGACAATTTTAAATTGTAAAATGATACAGGTAGGATTTATATTCTTATTTGATGGAATTATTTGTTATGTAATCAGGGTATAATTTTAAGCCGTACAAGTTGGACGAGAAAAACATAGCATTAAAATAATAATTTCTTTATATATTATTTAGTATATATCCACACTTGGAATGATTTCACCGTGTTGTGGTAGCTTTAGTGAATATATCATCCCATTTGACCCGTAGATATCACAAAAGGCGACTACGAAATACACAGAAGTGGTGGTTTCCGATAGAAGGTGGTATAAACATATCGTTTATGCCAGAAGTACAATACCTAGTCCGACGACAGTCAAAGTTGCGAGACTTCTGGCACTGCGACCATCAAACCAACTACCAGGCTTAACGATATAGGCAAATCCTGCCTACAATTAGATAGGTCCAAATCCAGGAAGAAACTTGCAAGCTAAAAAAAGAATTACTCCACTATTCGTTGTATTGCTTTATTGGTATGTGCAAACACCCAACCCGAAGCGTACGTATATATTTGTAAGTCCTGCAATTACTTTATTTGTTTATTTATTCTATACTGAACCTTACACAGTGTATAGGCTGCTCTAAATACTATAAGCTTGTTTGGTCAGTTAGCCTTGTTTATTACTTGTTTATGTAAGTACACAATATATAATAAAAATGTAAACGCCTATTGTAGCTCAGCTTTCAACACAAATAAATTTGCGCATTTGAAGAAAAAATTAAATCGTAATTCAAGAAATAATATAGCTTATCCTTCCTAATGTCTCTTAACTCTGTATATTTTTCACATAAGTGCGAAAAAGTAATGTGCAAAAAATCACAAAAACTACTCATGTTGACGATCCATAAGAAGGCTTATCTTGCTATGACAAATGGTTTCAACCTCACATATGAGTACGGCATTAATGACACCATAAAGACTGAGAGTGTGTTTATTTTTTCAAGCGAATAAGCACTCAGTTGTTAGTGTCGAGCCTGTTTCTAGAAATACAGGCATATTTAATATTGTGTTCGACGTTTTCTATGTGTGAATATTTTTACGGTATATTCTTACTATTTATTTCTGATTTATTCACAAAATATTGTGCATATTATGAATTATCAATTGAACACTGTTTTAATAAAGTCACTTATAACGCTTTTCAAAAAAGCTCTAGATAAATCAATTTATTATACGTTGCGAAAATAAAAAAGAAATTTAATCTCTGATACTTTACACATGCACAAAAAAGACGATTTCATAAGGGGCAGTTTAAGAATAAAAGAGACGGGGTGTGTATTATAACCAGTAAATAAAATGCTGCAGTGTGTCTCAATCACGTACGAATAACAAAAATTTAAACAGAACTAAGTATACTCTGGAACGTATTGAAACTGTGCGATGTTTTGTAACAATTAATGGTATTTCATAAATACTTAAAAGTTCCCGATTCCAAGATTCTGATTAAAGAGATCAAATAACACATTTTTATAATAATATCTTTCTTACATTTACGCAAATACAAAACATAGAATAAAACTAATTGACAGATTTATTCGCATTTAATTTTAATTCTTCCAATTTCCGACGTTTCGGGCACTTATGGTCACGAACGGGACTGAAGCGTTTGAAAATCTGGTTAAATTGTTCAAATAACACATTTTTACAACAATTTCTTTTACATCATTGTTAATTTTGTTACTTTGACAGAAGGCATCGACAAGTATGTTCTGATCGTGGGTGAAAAGTTAAGATATCCAAGACAAGTCACCGATGAGTTGATTTGAGTAATACGATGAATAAATTCGGATTAAAAATAGTTCGTTGTTATAAAGAGATTATTAATGTAATTCATGAACTGACATAGAAAAGTCTATTGTAATTGGCACGGCAAAAATCGTAATATTGCATGAAATGTGGGTGTTAAATAAAAGAAAAACAAATATGCGTGATATTTACATGCGGTATAATAAAATCTTTAAATAAAATTAATAGTGAATTTAAACCTACAATCTATTGAGTTCGCGGTCTACACTGTATTCTATCTCATTCTCTCGCAGGCTTAATCCTATAGATGTATGAATCTGTCTCTTTTGAGAGTGGATTTTTCGTTTCATCAAGTTTCAAGTCATAACAACACTAAAGAAGTTTTCACTTCCAAAACAAATAAGTAAAGGTTTCTTCTATACACAAGGGTGATAAAATGTGGCGCATAGACATCGTCATATTCCATCGATTTAGAACCAAAATGTGGACGCATTGTCACCCCTGAGGATTAAGGTGGAATGCCTGGTTTCCAGTAAAAAGGTTCGCCGGTTCTGTACACTCACCAAACGAAACAAAGCAACATTATGCCGCTATTTTGCTACGATGTGGTAAAAATGATAACACCTACTTGTTCGAACAGCATAAAAGACGATGCCGGCAACTAGTTCGGATCGATCACCCTACGAATCTTTATAGTTGTCGTTATTCTGTACGCCGTGACCTGCTCTTGGTTTGCTAGCATACTTTTTCTATGTATTTTGATGTTATATTGTATTTACTTCTAACTTCCATGAGTAAATTACAACCTTATGTGGGTTAAGAGACATATTCACTTTATATGTATAACTTTAAGAGTATTTTAACAAGATAATATATATATATATATATATATATATATATATATATATATATATATATATATATATATATATATATATATATATATATATATATAACTTCCATCAGCGTAAGTTGTCTGACCGTGGTAAATTACATTACTCTCTTTTAGACCAACAAAGTGCCTGTGTACTGACAGTTGACGGCTACATATTACCTTTATGACGTAATTTAACAATGTATATTATAAGTGTATTATTATTTGGGTTATATAGTATTTGTGTTCAAATTTATATTTAAATGAATTACATTTATACACATTACCAAGAATATCAATTGTTAATATTCACTAAGAGAAAATATCGTCATAAAAATGTATGGAATAATCATCCCAAAATATTTTATATATCAAGAAAACTACTAAATATTTCAAGTGTATGAGGCCTCTACGTCAGCTTATAGGGGATCAAGTATCCAATGACAGGGAAGAGTCAATTATACGCAAGGACGGCTAACAAGAAGGAGATTAATTTGGCTTTATTGCGATCATTAAACACGGTACAAAGAATAAACTGAAACGTACGAGACAATTCTCGAAAATATTTTTTAAGTATTTCTTTTAGTGCGTCGAGTGATAGTGGCATTAAATCATTGATTTATTGTTCTTATAGTTAAACATCAAAAGTGAAAGGCATTTTTTTCATAGAATAGGGTTGCAAATTCAGTTCATCTGATAGTATGTGCTTTTTACGGCCCATGGACATCTATACCTATTCTTGAAAAAAGAATCTTAAAGCAAATGCTTTGTTACCCCTGGGGACTAGAATGGAATTTATCGTTACCATTCAAAAGCGTCACCAGTTCTCTACACTTACTATACGAAAAGGAGCAGCATTAAGCTGCAATTTTACGCTGCTCTCCTGTGAGAGCGTGGTCCTTTCCAGTCAGCCCGACCTACACGTGCTACAATCCTAATATAGCTGCAGCGTGACTCTACCTTGAAAGCACTAAACGATGATTCTACTCTGTCCTTATATTTTATCGTTTTATCCAAGTAAGAGTCATAATTTGATGTTGTTACCGTTTTACACTTGTTTATCGTTGGTAAACCCTCATACATACCTTAGGCTTCAAAGCAATAGAAAGGTTAGGACGGACTCCTACCAGCAAAAATCCCACGGTGGCTAACATCAAAGTATATGAGGGATCCCGTAAACTCCGTTCGGAACGCAACTGGAGCCGCTTTATTCGCTTTTTTTCCACTTTTTTATACTTTATTTTTACAACTGCTTAACCTCGTGTAAAGCAAACAAAGGATACTGTGCGGTATCCTCGCATGATCTATATGGCTATCCTCCATTGGACACTAAAGATTTTAGTTCTACAGCATCTGATTGCCAGCTTTTTTGCCCGTACAGGCACCCCTGTACAAGACTACTGACTATGTGTTACTTCTGCATAGAGGCGACTCACTTTTTCCCTTTATCACAGATTGGGTTGCAATCTGTGCACAGAAACCGCTACCATATAAATCCGGTCTAGGCGTTCAGAGTTTTCTTCGAAGCTCCAATGACAATTCAGGTTTAGACTTAGGTACTTTATTTACCGCCACTCTCTTACTTCAGACCCACTAACGCTAACTCACATGCCGGATGGTTCCCTACTGTATCGTTATTTATGGAACCATAGGGCCTCGGTCCTGTGAGGCGTTATTTGAATCAAAGTTCAGATGCGTTGTCACCCCTGAGGAATAAGATAAAATGTTTCGTTTTAAGTAAGAAGTGTTTCTGGTTCTCTACACTCGACATAGATATAGAAATAGCATTGAGCATTGAGCTTCCATTTTACGCTGGTATTCTATAAGAGTGTGGTGTTTCTCCAGTAGAGCCGACCGATTGGTGCTACAACCATAATATAGCTGCACCATGGCTCTACCAATATATAAAGCGTCAACCTTGGTAGCTCAGAATAAAATTTAAAAAATAATAAAAGTAATATCTAAGAAATTAATAAAAGCATTTTTAAGACATTCTACTTTCACCAAAATGCATTAGGGCAGTGCGGCATACACACTTTGTTGCCCTAAAGCCCTCTCAGAAAGGAAGGAAGCTAGCAGCGGAGTGTAATAAAGAATTTTATTATTGCACTGACCCACTCACTATAAAATATATAAAATATATCAAGAATTAAAAAGAAAAGTTTATAAAAAAGCAGAGAGTAAGCACCAAAAATCTAATTAAATACAGGCAATATTCATTTAGGGGAGAACTTAATAAATTGTAAGCATTAAATGTCTCAACTGTTCCTGTGATGTCAATATAGCAAGGAAAATTCAATATTGAAATCTATACTACAAAGAAATGAAAAATCAAACCAACTCGAATAGCATGTGCAAAAATTTGGCTTCCACCTTCAATGATGCGAAGAAGTAACTTTTTAAGTGATTTATTTTTCTGAAGAAAATATTTTCTACGAGTCTTATTCCAAACTTGATATTAACTTTTATGTTCGGAAAACGTTTTGAAGTAGCTGATTGGCTCTTTCTGTACTTCGTGGACTCGTTTCACTTAAGGAAAAAAGTTGTTTTCAAATATATTATGAGTCATTTTTGTGGATTTCTAACTGTCTCTCTAAATGGCAATGTCGGTTTCATATGTCTACGCATCTTGATTGACAGAATACAGTCGGGCGATCGAACGACAACATAAAATTAATTTACTGTAAACTTAACCAAAAAATGATTACAAAAGGGACTTAATTTTCAATTAAATTAAAAATAAGAATCATTTATTTCGAAAATGGTCCATATCACAAGTCATAGATATATATCGAAATAAAAAATTAATTGTAGGTTATAATATCAATTTTATATCAATTACATGAAAATTTATTTATTTAATATAAATTAAATTATTACAAGAACTAAAATTCAAATAAAATATACAATCACTATACACTACATACAACGGATACACAGCTATAACGTAATCTAAATTTAGGTTTAGGTCCGGAGTGTTCAACATGTAGCCTAGTCATGTCGCATTTTAGGGAAATCCAGATTCATAATCCAGGCGAACAGTTGCAGGTTGTTGGAGCCGCCCCCTATGCGGCGCATCAGAGACGCGACTCGCTTCTGAATGATCGCCGCGAATCCGCCTATATTCGCATGCGCAAACAGCCTATACATAACCCAGCCCTACAGTAGCGAGGCAGCTTCATCAGTGTCCTGAAGACGTTATTTTATAGAATGCGTATGCGAGACTTTTTTAAGGATACTGTCATTTAGCGTGACCGCTGGGACAGTGTAAGTTTTTGATCCCACCTTAACCAAAATGAGCTCGCTTTCGATGGCATTGTACCTGAGCCCATGGGTCGCCGCATAATGCTCGCAGATTAAAATTAGCTTTCGATCGATAGACTCAGAAGCCCCATGTCGTCTGCATAACGGATGTTGTTGACAAGAACGCCATCAATCGAACACCCAACATCAGCGCCGCTAAGTTGACGGATCAGTCGTTCAATGTACAGGTTGAAGAGAGCCAGCGATGTTAGCCCAGCTTGCCTTACATCATACTCCAATCTGAATCCGTCCGATAGTAGTCCCCGACCACCGCACAAAATTGCTCTGATTACTACACCAGTATTTTAGGAGGCTTACATATTCAGAGGGAAGATCCATATCACTCGACAACTTTTGCCGCAACCTGTCATATGCAACTAAATCAAATGCCTTAGATAGATCTAAAAACAGGCATAGACAGGTGTGCTTCTGTCAGTGTAGTAAGTACTGTACGAAATTCTTGAGATGTAATATAGCCATTTCAGTTGATCAACCGCGGTGAAGTCCAAAACTGTGCGTTATGGAACTGAAGAAGTTGTTTTGACTGAATATCAATGAGACCATCCAGAACCTCAGCAATGAATGTTCCAAGTGAAATAGGCCTACAATTACTTAGTTTGGACCCGTCTTTTGTTTTGTTTCTGGGTATAGGAACTACTACCGTTTTCATCATAGCTTCAGGTAGGTTAAAATGACCCATTCAGAAAATAAACAACGTGGCGAACACTCTTGAAATACGGACACCTGTATTCTGCAAGTGTTCTATGCTAAGAGCGTCATGGTCAAGGAATTTTCCGAGCTCATATCCCTTACTGCCTAAGCAACCTATTTTGTAGTGATTCTAACAACTCGTTTAGCCAAACAAGTATCTACTACATCTGTTGCGGTCTTCATAGGTTACAATGTAGAATGCACCCTTAAACGCTCCCTGAATAAATTGGCGACTTGTTCAGCATGACCCTTTGTACTTACTGGAGCACTCGCCTATAAAGAAAATCCTATAAAAATTACTAAAACCAAATTTCACAAAGTATTGTTAAGCTTCATTACTAATTCAAAAATGACAGCAATGTCCTCATAAACTCATCTATCCAACGTGATTATGAGCAAATCTTCTGAATAACGTATGCCATGTGGCTCATTATAGGAAAGTCTATAGCACTTATAGGCTATCACTTATAATTGACATAGTTACACTAGCCTGTAATTTTACATTATTTTGATGAAGTAGACGATCCATTTTGAGCAAATTTTATGTAAATACGGTAAAAAAGCCACAAATCCGTTGATTTTACTAAAAATAAACTAAGAAAATAAATCAAACTAAATAACATGCTAAAAATATAAATGCAATCCCAAGCTTTTGATGGTTTTACAACATGGTTCCACTTATAAAAAAGACGTGTCATTTGCATTTCTGAAAAGTGACTTGAGTCATGAAAAAAAATGTGGGTAGCGTGTATAATAATAATATTATTATAATTATTCCGCGTAATGTTCATTCCGAGTTTGCTTGTGTAGTTATGAACTCGTGAATATGTTTATTGTGTTTCAGGTGGATTTCTTTGGCGATTTGATTTTTATTTAGATATAAAGATAACATAGCATTTCATAATTCAAATAGAAATCAATAAATTGATCAATAACCTCATGGCAGTTGACGGCTAACGTCAAAACGACATCTATCCGCCATTAGTGTTGCATTTTTGGTGGCAATTGTAGTGTATTTCGTAAATAAGACACGGGTAAGCGGATTGACGGTTTATTCGCGACTGTTCGACGAGCCTTTTACAATCAATCACTTATGTATTTAATGTACCCTCATTACAATCCTCCCCCCTTAATTAAGACTTACAATTAGTTATACATATAAGTATTTTATACTATACTGTTATACATTAAAGGAAAAAAAAAATCTTGAAACTATTTAAAAAAAAGAAGTATATAAAAATAATATAGTGCGATGGTAACTACTCTTTATAGCGGGGGGGGGGGGTTATCCAAACGGTACTTACGTACCGGCCGGAAGACCTGGGGCGGCGTTGCGGGCGGCACAGGCGACGTATGAGCTGATGGAGCACGAAGTGTTGACGTTTCCCTTGCCGTATCTAAGCAATCACTCTTATCTACTATTTCAGTTCCCTCCGGTGCTTTTGATTTCCTCCCGGTGTCTGTTACGGCAGGGTTTATTCTAGGCGCATTAATTTCCTCTGCACCGGAGCAAGACAAAGACTCGGAACTCGAATTTGGCTGACTATTACTACTACGGGGACAAATCAGTGAACTCCTAATTCTACGTTTTAGCTGGTCGATATGCTTATGTGACTCCTTACCTATAGTGTCTAAAACTTTGTAGTCCGTTACGCCCAAACGTTGCGTCACTTGTCCGGCTGCCCACTTGTCGCTCCCCTGATATTGGCGAAGCCATACATCATCACCCGGCTGCAGGCCACGTTCACCAGTGGGAGCGTTCTCATTCTGGTTTATTTGAGTTTTAATAATTTTATTCTCAATATCCGGTCTAAGTACGTCTAGTTTAGTACGTAATCTTCTTCCTAACATGAGAGAAGCGGGACTTTCGCCCGTAGTACAATGTTCGGTATTTCGATAATGCAATAAGAAAGTGTTTAAAACATTGAGTTATAATGTACTACGTACTAGAGAAGCTATTCCAAACAAAAATTGTGCACTACTCGTATGTCTTCGCGCATGCGCGGTAATAGTAGAGTCGCGCATGCGCAGTTGGTATAAACGCGCATTGCGCTTGCGCGGTCAGTTTTTGTTATTATAGATTATACGTAAGTAGAATGGTCAGTAAGTAATAATTGTTTATTTATATTGTATTGTTAATTATATCGAGTACAATTTTTTAAATTGTTTTTTATTTTGTATATGTGCTAATTTAATATAATATTACATAATATTATGTCAGAATTACATTTTAATGATATTTTTATCTGAATATTTTAAAAGGTATCTATGTCAAATATAAAAAAACGTACTAAATGTATGTTTAACAAAACTTATTAACATAAAATTTAAATTACAAATATATTTATTTAAATTAGAATCATAAATGTTGTAAATAATCGTTCATAAATGCTGGGCACGCGAGAGTTAAAAATGGACGAATTTATTCCACTTTGACTTTGATGTGGAAACTTAAAAATAAAATAAAAGAATAATAAGCGGATTTAAACATGGAAATTTTTGCCAAATCATAACTTATATATGTTTCTATAAAAAAAATGTGTATAATAATATATTCGTCCTATACTTAAGTACCCACGGAAATGTCGCATCTGAACATATTAATTTCATAATCTATATTCAGTGACACGAGATGGCGTCTTAGGAATAATTTGTTTTATTATTAATTTATAATACTTTTTTATTGAATAAGTATCTTATTAACCGATGAAAAGTAATTCCTTGGTTTTTACTGACATTTCTTGAATTATTTGTGCAATATCTAAGTACACAAGACGGCATATTTTTATCAAGAGATTTTTTTTAATCAACACAACACGTGACAACTCTACAAGCGCCTAGCGAGTGACTGATTAAAGTGCAGTGCATGAACCGCAGTTGAGTGGAACAGAGTAGCTGAATGCGGTGTCTCCTCTAGTACGTAGTACATAATAGCTCAATGGTTTAAAAATAAATTTATATCTTTATTTTCCCTCACTGCCTTTTTAATAACTTTCTTGACAGTGCGTACTGCGTTTTCCGCGGCACCGTTTGAAGCCGGGTGGTACGGTGCGGTGAAAACATGTTGTATACCATTATTTGTTAAAAACTGAGAAAATTCCCTACTGTTAATGGAGGCCCATTGTCTGATACTAATTGTTTAGGTAGACCCCACCTAGCAAAAACTTCGGAAAGTTTAACTATAGTGTGGCTAGCTGCTGTACTCGGTACATAAAAAACCTCTAGCCATTTAGTTCTGGCATCAATTATTACCAAGTAAATTTTATTGAAAATTGGCCCTAAAAAATCTATGTGTATACGAGACCAAGGCTTAGCTGGCCATGGCCACGGGCTTGGAGTGTGCCGTTGGAGCGCGTCCGCCTCGGCCGCACACACGACGCACGCTCGGCACATCGTTTCGATTGCCTCATCGATCCCCGGCCACCACACATAGCTTCGAGCTACTGCCTTTGTTTTGACGATTCCCATGTGGCATTCGTGGAGTTCGTTTAACACCCTACCCCTGCAATTCTCCGGTATGACTACTCTATGACCCCACATGATACACACTAGTTCTTCGTATAGTTCCTTTTTTCGGTTAAAATACGGTTGCAGTGATTTGACCTCATTATCGGTGGGCCAATCTTCTCTTAAGTATAGTATAATTCTACCTAAAATCGGATCGCGCTGGGTTTGTTTTTTAATTTCATTATAATCCAGTAACATTTCACTTTGAGCGAAATGTAAATACGTTTGTTCAGGTAAATCTAAACATTCGTTCTTTGTGGATTGAACCGATACCGGTAGACGAGATAAGCCATCCGCACAGTTCTGTTTACTACTAACGTACTCTATGTCATAAGAGTAAGCGGATACCGTAATCGCCCAACGCTGCAATCGGCTCGCAGCCATTAAAGGAATGCCATGTTTTGGGCCAAAAATACTGACAAGCGGCTTGTGATCAGTACGTAAGGTGAACCGTCGACCATACAGGTATTGATGCAAGTTTTTTAAGCAAAAAACAATTGCTAAAGCCTCGCGATGAATTTGTGAATAATGTTTCTCCGCGTCGCTGAGAGCTCTCGACACATAGACCACCGGCCGCTCGCTTCCCGCTGCGCCGGCGCACGGCTGAGTGAGCACGCCTCCTATACCTCGAGCGCTAGCGTCACACGTCAGTATTAACGGTTTGTTTTGATCGTAATGCAATAATACTTCAGCACTGGTTAAGACTTTTTTAATTTTTTAAAAGAGTCCTCTAACTTCTGTCCCAGTCCCAAGTAACACCCTTTTATAATAAGCCGTAAAGTGGGGCTAAGGTAGTACTTAAATTTTTAATGAACTTAGCGTAAAAATTGACTAATCCTAAAAATGATCTTAAGTCCGAAACGTCCTTGGGGCGCGAAATTTTTACTATAGCAGCTACCTTGTCAGGATCAACTTAAATGCCATCTTTTGAAATAATATATCCTAAATACTTGACCTCGTCCACCATGAATAAACATTTATCTTTCCTCAGCTTCATTCCGTTTTTATGTAATCTACTAAGCACCTTCTCCAATATTTGTAAATGCTCTCTTTCATTAGAAGAACCTATTATTATATAGTCTAAAAATACTTCTACCTTTTCGATATCGTGAAAAAGATTTGACATTATACGCTGGAAAATTCCTGGACTTGATGACAACCCATATACTAGCCTGTTATACGTAAATAAGCCCCTATGTGTATTTATAACGGTAAGGTTTTTAGAGTTATCTAGTTCGATCTGATTGTAGGCTTGTGACAGATCGATTTTAGAGAATATTCTAGCGCCATTCATACCTACTAACAAATCATTAATCCTAGGCAAGGGAAATCTATCGACCAGCAATACGGGGTTCAGCGTCACTTTATAGTCAGCACAAATTCGGAGCCCACCATCTGCCTTACGTACCGGCACCAGAGGTGTAGCCCAGTCAGAGCTCTCCACGGGTTCAATAACCCCCTCCCGAAGCATCGCATCCAGCTCAGCATCCACGCGGTCCTTGAGCGCGTAGGGCAAAGGTCGTGCGCGGCAGAACACCGGTGTCGCCCCTTCCCGGACTCGCAGCGTCGCCTTGCCGCCCGCGAACCGCCCCAAGCCGCCGGAAAACAACTTGTTATATCTGTCGAATAATAATGACAAATTATTGTTATTAAAATGGTCATCCAGCACCATGCTGTGGAATGTCGGAATTTTAATTTGCAGTTCCGACAGCCACTGTCTACCCAACAATGAAGTCGTGCCCCCATCTATTACAAACAGTTCTAAGTGCTTTGTTATATTTCCATATCTAACTTCGGGCTTGATGATGCCTAAAGGTTTGATTCGACTTCCATCATAAAATTTTAGAACCAGATCGAACTTGTCCATAGGACTAGTGTAAAAATATTTATTATAAGTCGCTTTACTTATACAAGACACTGCCGACCCGGTATCAATTTCCATATTAAGTTTAAATCCGTCTAATAATAATGTTAGGCTCACGGGTTTATGGCTATTTAAACATAGATGGTGTAGATCCTCCCGTAACTCCGTTTGACTTTCCACGGATGGTGGCTCGTCGTCCGCTGACGGTGTCTCGCACTCTGCCGCCTCCACATGGTACATGTGGCGTCGGGAGCCCGCATTTCCCGTGTACTCCCCTCGTTTGGGACATACCCTGCGTAGATGACCGCTCTGTTTGCATTTACCACACACGAATTTCTTATAGCGGCAATCATCACTTCGGTGGTACCTCGAACCGCACGCGCTGCAATATAGCGCATTGCCGCCGCCATGTTCTCGACCTTTAAAAGCCCTCGGTGCGCTGTCCTGCTCCCGCGTTCAAGCGCGGCTTGTCGATGACGTCACCGCATGCAAGGCGCTGTCCGCGCCGCTACCGCCGAGCCCGTCGCCGCCGCCCGCCTGCTCCACCGCGGCCGAATCCCGCTCCGCCGCCTCTAAAGCGCAAGCTATTCTCACGGCTACGGAATATTTCGGAATATTTCAGATTATCTTCTGCGAATAATCGTTGACGGATGACATCACTTCTTAGCCCACACACCAATTGATCCCTTAAATTGTCCTCTAGAGTTGAATAAAACTCGCAGTATTTCGAAAATTTCTTAAGTTCGGTTATATACTGCGGAATCGTTTCTCCGCTCAACTGTCTTCTTTGTCGAAAACGATATCGCTCCGCCATGAACGAGGGTTCCGGTTGAAGATGTTCCCGAAGTATTTTTACCACTTCTTGATACGATTTATCTCCCGGTTTAATCGGACTTGTTAAATTACTTAATAATTCGTACGCTTCGTCTCCTATACCGGCGATTAATGTCGGCAACCACATTTCGTTTTTCACTGCATTTACCGTAAAGTACATTTCTAGTCTCTCCACATATAAAGTCCAGTTTCCTGTTTTGACGTTGAATTCACTCACTTTGCCGATTGACATTATATTTAATATATGCGTCCACGTAATTTACCGAAAAATAAAAACAACTTAATCCTCGTCGCCACTGTAGTGTATTTCGTAAATAAGACACGGGTAAGCGGATTGACGGTTTATTCGCGACTGTTCGACGAGCCTTTTACAATCAATCACAACAGCCTATGTTTCCGGGTATAAGTAATACGGAGCAAAGTATGGAACAGGCTACGAATATGCAGACGGGTAAACTGCAATCGCTCTCGAATACTGGAGCGCCGAATCTTGGTTCATCTGACCGCGGTGAGGCAGAAGAAGTAAGTGACTGTGAGACTAGGGAGTATAGTCTCACAGTCACTTACTTCTTCTGCCTTAGGGAAAAGGACAACATTGCCCCCGTAGAAACGCCTATGGCAGAAACGGAGGCTGTGCCGTCCACAATTGGCGATTCCCATGTACCGCCAACATTGCCACTTTTGGCCACACGCCCGAAACGTACAAGACCAAGGGTGGATTATAAAAAGTATTTTTATGTAGCGATTGTTAATTATAGTTACGCAGAGATCAAGTTTGCTAATTATTGTTAATAGTTATTATTAGTTGTTAAGTTTATGTAGAAAAAAAATTTTACTGTATTTAATTAAGAAACCTTGTTACCAGGTTCCAAAATTAAGTGGGGAGGTATACACATATACGTGTGTAGTACGGTCATCCAACGAGTAATAAACGAGTGTTACAAGACAGCGGTTGTTTCATTGCATTCACAAACATATCATTGGCATAAAATTATTTAAAGTGATTTAATATTTTATTTTAACTTATTTCCTAAAACAAGAACGTTATTTAACATTATTCTATACATCACCATTTGATGTCTTTTCTCGAGGGTTGCAAATATACGGTGAAACATATATATATTTCACAGTTACTTACATGTATGTCATTGTGTTAACATGACAGTCTTAATATTAATAACACAGTACTTTTACGCACCAGTATTAAACAAACATTGCATTTCAAGCATTCACATCAAGCAGTCGTTTACTTATCATTCTACATAATATCATATCAAATATATATCAAATCATAGTAAACTTTATATCATTTGTATCATCAAGTGTGGGAATTAAACTCCATAAGGCCATAGGTTTAGCAAGTTTGCAGTATCTGGTTCTAATAATTGCTTATGTCGCGGTAGGTATGCCGATGTGATGGTGGAGTCAGAGCTCTACTACAGATTTAAAACTTCTAAGTTTATTAACGGGGGAGCATCGATCGGTACGCTGTGCAAGGACCTTTTGTAGTCAATCAAGGTGCCACCTCAACGGCTGGTCTACCTATAATTTCTAAGGTGCAATTTGCGATCTTATAATCGCGATGGCTAGGCTTTAGGAAGGTCTCTTGCTGCGTAGGTACTGGTTCGCAGGAAAATGAGATCTCATCTTTTAGGTTTTTGAGGCCGTTTGCGTTAAAAAACGCGTCAGTCAAAGAGCGTTGTTTGGTATACCTTTTTTATATGGGGAAATTCCTATGCATACCGTCATCGTGGGGGCAAGGAAGGGTTATATCGGAATCGCACCAACTAAAAACCCATAGTTTTCGATGTTATGTTATGTGTCAGTGAAGTAAGAAGAGACTTGTAGGACGAGCTTGGGTTTAGGGGCCTGAGTAGGCGGCATTGGCCGTGAGGCGACAAATGCCGGAGTCTTTACTCAAGTGTTGGTTTTCAGCGCGTAAGGCACGAGAAGGTTAGCACCTTGAACGAATGGTTTGAAAGGAGGTTGTGGGCATCTGGGACGGTGCAGGTTTGGGGATAGGCAGCCAAGATCGAGACACACTAGATTGGCCCGTGCGTCCGGGACGGTTATTACTTTTGTGCCGTTTCCTTCGCGGCGCTTTGGAATACCGCGATAGTTCACTAGGTGTCCCGCTTCGCCGCGATTGACACAGCTTTGGGCTCGACTATCTTCGTCGTACAGGTGCAGTCAGTAGTACCATGGTCTCCTAGGCTCTTAACGCATCTAGGCCTGGCGAAGTAGTTTCCGGCTGAGTGACCTTAAAATTGGCACCGATGGCACTGGCAAACAATGCCCCTGTTTTGGGGAGCTTCTACTACAGTCCCAGTTAGGTTGCAAATGCATCGAACGTTGAATATTTCCTTTCAGAAACACAGCCCAAATATAGTGGTAGGCTCGACTAAAAAAGTCAATGAGTTCATCAATTTTAATCGACTTCATCTTGTTTACTTTGCACAAGCACAACTACAATACAGCTGCAGCGTGGCTCTACTACGTATAAATCGTTTTTCTGCCTAGTCTGAAAGTAAATATGTAGTAGGATTCCCTATCAATAATATTTATGCCATTAAAACATAACTTGTAAAAAAAAAACAAGTCTCGCAACTCAGTTCTTCTACCGTAAAAAATTGTGAGATCCATGTAATACCAAGTCGGTTAATTTATTCAGTCCCTACTTAAGGGTCCTTCTGTTTTAAGTTATTACGTAATTAGCTAACCTAACAACATTTTATAGTGACCTATGAGATTTAGTAGTGTGTATTACTTGTGAGACACATGAAACCACAATGTATTTCACAAGCAATACACATTATATTAAATTAGATTGCTTAGTGCGATTGCCAAGTCAATCTATATATTTAAAACATAAAAGACTTAAAATTGATATAGTCTTTATAAAATGTTGTTAGGTTAGCTAACTACGTAATAACTTAAAACAGAAGGACCCTTAGGTTGGGACTGAATAAATTAACCGACTTGGTATTACATGGATCTCACAACTTTTTACGGTAGAAGAACTGAGTTGCGAGACCTGTTTTTTAGTAATATAAAGTAAAGTTATGTTTTAATGGCATCTCATTTCTTTTTGTATATAAGATAGTCCTAATTTTTTACCTTTCCGGTACCTTCTACTTCTTGAGTACCAACAACGTACCTATGTACCTACACTTGTAATACATATACAAGTACACTGATTCATTCACTGCAAACGTAACTTTGTATTTCTATATATTTACATGGGATTACAAAGTTATTTATGCAGTTAGTGTATCTAGAAAACTGTACAGAAATTAACAAATATTTAAGTTTTTCCTTGATTTATACACTAAACACTAATTGTATTCTAAATTTGAAGCTTCTATGTCTGCTAGAAGTGCCTTAGAGTTTTGATGATCGGTCAGTCAGTGAGTGACAAAATTAAGAAACTTTGACTAGATACAATTCTTAAATTACTGATTCAAATTGAATGAAATTTGAAATATACCATGTTTATACAATGCTTACTTGCTTAAAATTCAGGCTTCTAGTTCAATTGACAACGAAGTTATAGGGGGTCGAAAATGGCCTGAATTGCTTCGAGAAAAGATGGTACGGCCGTGCCGCTTTTTTGCTCGACTTGGCGGGGGCACTGCTGTGCCCAAAGATATATAAGAATTTTCAATAAAGATCTTCTACGGGTTTTAAATACCTATATACTCGGAAAGAGTAAATCCATAAACAATCAATCATGAATCCAGCTAACTTTCACAACAATATAAGCGCAAACCGGATCAGTATGAACGATTAAAAACTAGGGTCTTGATGAAAACTGTTTTATATAATGGATTTTTGTGTTTATGTTCCATGTTACAAATAAGTTTGTATTTGTACTTAGATTTATACTTTGATGAGTTTCGTGGTATAATATATTGCACAAAGATTAAAAATACTAATATAATGTAATAAAATAAGGTTTGTATCTTTCTAAGTTGTAAATTCTTCAAAGTTTCTATTATATCCTGTAAAACGTATGTTATACACATTTCTTTTTCTATCTGTTATAAGCCAGTTCTGCTTGATTACTATCCCACCTGATGTTTAGTGGCGATGCAGACGAAGATGTTAAAGCGCACTGACTTTGCTTAGTTTAATCATTTTTTGCGGTAAGCAATAGAAGAACTGCATTCATGAACGGGAATAGAAATATATTCGCTGCGTATAAGCGGCGAAAGATAATCCTGTACCTCATATCTACCTGTGAGTGTCCTAATAGGCGACAGAGAAAAACTGAAACAGACGATGGACAGCATCCTCCTCCTCATCATCATCATCATCATTACAGCCCTTCACAAGTCCACTGCTGAACATAAGCCTCCCCTAAGGTATGCCACAAAGCACGGTCCTGAGCCACCTGCATCCATCGACTTCCTCCCGAGGTCGTCACTCCATCTTGTCGGGGTCGCCCTACACTTCGCCTACCGGTACGAGGCTGCCACTCGAGAACCTTCTCCCCCAACGGAGAAAAACCGAACTTTTCCCATCCTGCTCACAATAGCTTTAAATAATAAAAAGCTACGGTTACCAACCCGCCTGAAAGCATCGCAACTACGGCATATAGCCAACCTATAAGATAATCTATGTGGGTGGCCTATGTTCAGCAGTGAATTTTTCCTATAAGTTTCATTGGCCCCAAAAGATATCATACACGTTTCACTCCAGTTATGTCATGAAGAGCTACATCACTCCCGTATTTGTATAAATAAAATACATAAAATCCGAAAAAAATAAAAACGATTATGAACCACATAGTAATTAGTCCTACTACGATGTTACGAACTATTTCATCAAATAAAGATAAAAAAAATCACAGTGTGATTAATTTTCAATTAAATTTATCGGATAACTTCATGGAATGCGCATCAAGTCCGATGTAATTAGTTGAATGCATACGGTAAACGGAAATTAGTAAAATTATTGCTATGCCGATAGAAACTCCATATATTCAACAAAAGAGCTTTACTGCCCTTAATTACAGTTATGTGTACATAGTACTCATTTGCCGTTAAATATTTTGAAGTGTTATTGTTATCAAACAGTACGAAATTATGTTTTTATCTCATATATTATATATACATTCTTTACGTGGTAGAGCCATGCTGCAGTTATATTAGTAGTATAGTTGTAGCACGAATGGGTCGGTTCGACCGGGGAAGGACCACGCTCTCACAGGATACCAGCGTGAAATAGTAGCTTAATGCTGCTGTATTTCGTATGGTGAGTGTAGAGAACCGGAGACCCTTTTTACTGGAAATGAGGCATTCCATCTCAGTCCTCACGGGTGACAACGCATCTGCATTTTGATTTATAATGGAAGATAGATGTAGATGTCTATGGGCCGCAGCAGCCACTTACCATCAGGTGGACTGTGTGCTCATTTGTCACCCTACTCTATAAAAAAAATACATAGATTGTCAAAAATAAAAAATAAGGCTATAAGAAGTATGTACAGCCCAACAAATACGTTTAGATGGCGGCCACACGCGATACTACTTATTTTCTACATAGAAAATCTGTCAATGCTACTTTTTCTGACTTACTCGGCAATGTGTGGCTTGTCACTGCTCAGAGTTGCCAGAAAGTTACTAAAATCGTCCTCGTTTACTCTAAATTATTGTAACAATTACAACAAAATAAACTTAAATCGATGTATGTAATCAAACCATAACTCCCGTAAGAGGTTACATTCGTAACAGGAATAATCTCTAACTATCCTTCTGGGTGACAGATTTCCACTTTGATGGTTAGCTCTGTTAGCTGTAGGGCCCTAATCAAGATCTATTGATCGAATGACTACTGAGAACCACCGCCTCATTCTACTGATTTCAATTTCAAATTGATTTACCTACGTGAATTTGTTATTTTGAACCTTTATAAATGTTTTAAATTTAAAACTATGATTTTACAACGGCATTTAATATCAAATATAATAAGAAATTAAGAGAAAAGTAAAATGAGCATTACGAACATACATATAAAAAAATAACCAGAACCACCATCATTGTTTAGAACCTTTGCCAAAAGGACCTACCAAACTTCTTATCTATTTCTGCCTCAAATCAGCAGTGGATGTAATGCTTTGTTTGTCTCTGAAGGATATATGGAACAATATGAAGGCTGACAGATATACCATCTTGGTCCTTAGAGCAGACGACGTTTCAATCTAGTTTGAAGTTGATTGCAGATGTCCACAGGCTGCAGTAGCCACTTACCGTCATAAGTTTGTTTGTCATTAAAATTTAGTAACAAAATCCATTCATTACTCCCCAACTCTTGTCTATATATATGACAAATAATCGCGTAGATTTAGAGTAGTATTTCACAAAACTCATATTAGTTTAGAAAGTAATAAAAAATATATTGTCCCTATTTTAAACAAAGGAATGCATTATAGGCGCCAAATAAACACTTAAGGAGCATTATAAGTTAAAAAGAAAAAAATCGTTAAATATATTACGAGAATATTTGCAGTGGAACGAAAATAATCGCCATGGTCCTAAGGAACAGTAAGCTGAATGGATAGGTCATATTATATATGTATATATAGCTTGATAAACCGAAAACCGATGGTAAGAAGGGTTTTTGAGTATCCTCGTATCGGCAAGCGCAGTGTTGAGCGACCCTCTACTATA
This sequence comes from Parnassius smintheus behrii, assembly GCA_036936625.1. Taxonomy (NCBI): domain Eukaryota; kingdom Metazoa; phylum Arthropoda; class Insecta; order Lepidoptera; family Papilionidae; genus Parnassius; species Parnassius smintheus. Next base: position 16,948,713 of record JAUPFT010000009.1, on the reverse strand, counting down.
AATGCAACCTAGACCTACAACCTGAGAAATGTCATGAGGCGATGGATGAAAATTACAATTTTTTGATGACGATGACGATAAGGTTGGTGTTTCAAGAAAAGCTATATATATATAGCTTTTCTTGAAACAGCTTAGCATTAAACGGGGACCTCATCTGATTGCTGAGATATCTATGAAAGAGTTCAGTCCCACAATGCCAATATGTTCTTTAAAATATTTTTTTTTATTTCTCATACATTAAACGTATACCTTCGACGTTTTTCTTTACCGCCAAAGAAGCTGCTGGTATATCAACACCCAAATTTGAGATTATCAATATCAGTAGTGCCGGCGAATAATGAACACAAGATGCGTTCATTATTTGCCGGCACTACTGATATTACTCACTACAAATGTAATGAGAGTGTTTAGCTTCAGAGTTTCCATGCAAAAAAGCCACTCATTTTCACAGCTTACTATAGTCAACGAAATCTAAGAAATACCTTTTGAAGTTTCACATTAATCATTCCGCAATAACCTTGCACAAGCGTACTCATACGATTTAAAATAACCTTTTACGTAAATCCGAAGAATTATGAAGATATCTATATTTCATTACAACGTTTACAGTTTTTTTATTACTAATTTAAATTCGAATCTTTCAAACAAAGTAAAATATTTAAAAATAACCAGTACCAGCTTTTTACTTGACGTCATTTCAATGATAAGTCGCTATGTACCTTACCGTAGTGTTTAGATGATTAATATTCATTGTCGTACGAATAATCGATAAAAGTATTCAAATAATCGGTAAAACTATTCAAATAATCGAACTATTAATTTTTAATGTATTATTTGTTCAATTAAATTTTATTTTTAAAATACATAAATCATGAATAAAACCAGTTATTTTTTTACTTTGTTAACGTAAATTTGTGTATGCCAAATATTCATATACAAGGCCGCGCTAAAAAACTACTAAGTAATTTCAATTCCAGCCATTTTGTGATTTTGTGTTTGTCTTCTTATTTTGTGTCTTGGCTCATCTTTTTTCCTGTTCTTTTCTCTGTTTCTTCTATATTCGTTGAAGCATGTGCCCATGTCACAAAGGATGATTGGCAGTACCACGGAGCAAATTTTGCTCCGTGAGCAGTACCGTCTTTACCATAAGGGCACACAGGGGCCAAGTATCGTCACGAGGGCCCCCGTGACGAAAGGCTTCGGTCTTACTTGCTTATGTTATACAATCTTTTTTCTATATTAGAAAAATATAACCCGACAAAAAATTATAGAGTAAATGCGACTATATGTTGAGTCAGCCGCTTGGGATGGGATGCGGTCCTTCTTTGCATCCTATCCTTGGGGGCGGGTTTGCTTCTCGCCGGACGATCCCAACGTTGTTGCGGATTCTGCCGCTTATGTGATACTTCAGGGTATGGAACTTCTTAGGCAAATCTCAGCCATGGTTTGGTTGCTCCTGTAAAATAGCATCACGATATAAGCAGGAGTGCTGCCATCAACTGCTGCAGCTCGGCTGACGAATCAACGTCCCGGAATGTAAACACCAGCGCTCAAAAGAAGTATAATTCCACCTCTAGGTCCTTCAAAAGAATCATTGCCAAGGCAAAATCAGAGCACATAGGCAGAATTGCCGAGAAACTAGTTCGCCTTCCTTCTAGAATTTCTGTCAGCCATCACTTCGATCTCTGCACAGGGAGGACGACTCACTGGCCCATACCGTAAAGGAGAAAACCGATCCGCTAGGCTCTTTATTTGCGTTCAACTCGACTTTCGATGACGGAGGGAGTACGCCGCCGACCATCCCACGGCGTGAGTGCTCCATGTGGGAAGTGCAGTTCATACAGCACTCGGTTCGCAAAGCACTCTTCTCCCTGGACATCCACAAGTCAAGTGGGCCTGATGGAATCCCCCCAATTGTGCTGAAGACGTGTGATCCAGAGTTGTAGCACCGGTTTTAACGCTTCTTTTCCGGTACTCCTACTCTCTAGGCGTAGGCCCAAAATCATTGAAGACGGCTTTCATCCACCCGATCCCTAAAAAAGACGACCACTCAGACCCGTTCAACTACCGGCCTACCGCCATCACCTCCTTGTTCTCCAAAACAATGGAGCTTATCGTTAACTGCCAGTTTATGAGGTACCTTGAGGATCACCAGCTGATTAGTGATCGCCAATAAGGTTTTCGTCGTGGTCGGTAAGCTGGTGATCTTCTGGTCTACCTAACTCGCAGATGGACGGAGGCAGTAGAGTCCAAGGGCCATTAACATCCATTGGCCGTTAGTTTGGACAATGCCAAGGCCTTCGATCGTGTTTGGCACAAAGCGTTTCTTTCGAAGCTCCCTTCCTATGGGCTTCCCGAGAAATTGTGCGATTGGATCACCAGCTTTCTTGCAGATCGGAGCATCGAGGTCGTTTAGACGTTGCAAGCTCCGATTACAAGCCTATTAATGCTGGTGTTCGACAAGGCTGCATGCTACCGCCAACGCTGTTTCTTCTGCATATCAATGATATTGTTACGAGCTTGAGGTTCGTGACAATAAAAACTGCCGATTGAATTACCAAAATTTACACTTTTACTACCTAACACCAATTAAAACTAAAAACACTAATAATTAAATACACTTTTACACCGAAACATCCAGAATATTCCCGTAGATACGGGTGCCGACCGACCAGACGCAGAAAGTTCGAGTGTGGGGCTTCTAGAAAGCTTAATTCTTCTGTTCGATACTAGATGGCGCTGTTGATCGAAAGTCAAGATTGAAATTTTCTAGGAAGCCCTCCTTGTTCTTGTCCTCGACACTAGATGGCGCTAGTGCCAGGTACCTGACGTGACAACTTAGGCGCGCAACAATATGTTGCAAACCTGTAACATTCATTGCTATGCAGATGACAATACTGGTGATGCTCTTTACACCGGCCGTGCCAATATGTCTTGGAAAAACGTCTCCGAGTACCGGGATAAACTTGTGTCTGAAGTCGAGTCTTTGCTGAACAGAGTCTCGGATTGGGGGCGACTAAATCTAGTCCAGTTTAACCCCCAGAAGACACAAGTTTGCGCGTCATTTGCTAAAAAGAACCCCTTTATTTTATCTCCTCAGTTTCAAGGCACTTCCCTAGTCGCCTCAGCCAGTATTGTAATCCTCGGCGTCAACATATCGAGTGACGTGCAGTTTCGTGGTCACTTGGAAGAGAAGGCCAAATTGGTCTCTAAAAGACTTGGCGTGCTCAGCAGAGCGGGACAGTATTTTATGCCGGCACATCGCCTGCAACTTTACAAGGTGCAGGTTCGGCCGCATATGTAATACTGTACACATCTCTGGGCTGGGGCTCCCCAGTACCAGCTCCTTCCACTTGACGGCATCCAGCGCAGAGCGGCTCGAATCGTCAACGACCGAGTGTTTTCCGATCGGCTCGGTTAATTCGAGTACTCTGAGGAATTGTTCGGATTAATCCCAGCCGCCAAATTTCGTGAACGCACTACACGGCAAACGTCCCGATACCATTCACACCATCTGGATGCTTGGCGGTCCACCACTGTACGTTTCAAAAGGAGTTTTCTCCCGCGTACAACCTCTCTGTGGAATAGTTCACCACCGGTAATTTTTCCGGACCGATTCGACCTGGGGACCTTCAAGAAAAGAGCTTACTTCTTTCTAAAGGGCCGGCAACGCACCTGCAATTCCCCTGGTGTTGCGGTTAATCATGGGCGACTGTAGTCACTTAACATCAGTTGAGCCGCTTGCTCGTTTGCCCCCTCTTCTATAAAAAATATAATATTATTCGGAATTTTTATCAGGAATATGCTGTTGTCCATCTCTTGTTTTATTTTGGTCTGTCGCCCCTTACGACACCCAACGGACGATATAGGCTGTTTGATTCTCTTACACCACCATTAGCCACTAAACGGCATCGTATCATTGCCAATCATCTTCCGTTCAGAAAGAAAAAAGTAAAAAATTTTAAAAATCGAAAACCTTTAAGGCATTATCACTCATAAAATCAACTTCAATTTAATATTAAATTTCCTCTTTTTCCATATTAAATGTCATAACAATATCCCCGCCAAGCGGAGCAAAAAAGCGGCACGGCCGTACCATCCTTTTCTCGAGGCAATTTAGGCCATTTTCGACCCCTTATAACTTCGTAGTGGATAAAACCAGAAGTCTGAATTTTCAACAATCGAGTGGGCATTGTATAGACATGGTTTGTTTCAAATTTCATTCAATTTGAACTAGTAGTTTAAGAATTATAACTAGTCAAAGTTTCTTAATTTTGTCACTCACTGATTGACTGATCATTAAAACACTAAAGCACTTCTAGCAGACATAGAAGCTTCAAGTTTTGAATATAATAAGGGTTTAGTGCATAAATCTAGGAAAAACTAAAATATTATCAATTTAAAAATATAGAATTACAAAGTTACATCTGCAGTGAATGAATCAGTGTACTTGTATATGTATAATAGGTGTAGGTACGTTGTTGGTATTTAAGAAGTAGAAGGTACCGGAAAGGTAAAAAAGTAGGACTATCTTATCTAAAAAAAATGAGATGCCGTCAAAAACATAACTTGTAAAATAAACAAGTTTTGCAACTTAGTTCCACCGTAAAAAGTTGTGAGATCTATATAATACCAATTTGGTTAATTTATTAGGTCCCTACTTAAGGGTCGTTCTGTTTTAAGCTATTACGTAATTAGCTAACCTAACAACATTTTATAGTGACCATATTAATGTTAAAAATCTTTTATGTTTTAAATATATAGATTGACTTGGCAATCGCACTAAGCAATCTATATTTAATATAATATGTATTACTTGCGAGATACATTGTGTTTTCATGCAATGGTCGAGTCAATCGATATATTTAAAACAGAAAAGGTTTTCAACATTGATATGGGCACTATAAAATGCTGTAAGGTTACCTAATTACGTAATAACATAAAACAGAAGGACCCTTAAGTAGGGACTGAATAATGATTTCTTATATTTACGCAAACACTACACATTGATTAAAACTACTTTTACGGATTTTATCGCATTTATTTTACTATTATTTTTAATTCCTGACGTTTCTGCGTTGATGCTTCAACGTTCCGGGAAGTCTGCGGTTTGCATTGCGTTGTGAAGCATCAACGTTCCGGGAAGTCTGCAGTTTGCGATCATATCCTAGACAGCCCCAACCATTACATCAGATTTGATAGACCACAAATCATCGCGAAAAAACACCGATTCCTACCAAGGATGTTACGTGAGGCTATTGAAATTAAAAAACATCCTTATTTCAATAGAGAAGGAGGCTGGGTACTACCACCTGCTTCGGATCCTATAATCAATAAAATTAAAACTAAACCCAAGCATACCACTGCAAGACCTCAGGACATATTCAGTTCATTTTGCATAGATCGGACCATAAACAATAATTAAAAAAGCTGAAGGTACTCCGGGTTTAACAATGACATCGGGACGTCAGTCAGCTCAGTCCCCCGTGACCATGGGTGCTGGAAAGCGCCCGAAACGTCGGGAATTAAAAAAATAGTAAAATAAACGCGATAAAATCCGTAAAAGAAGTTTTAATCAATAGGGACTGAATAAATTAACCGACTTGGTATTACATAGATCTCACAATTTTTACGGTATATCTTAGTTGCGAGACTTGGTTTTTTTACAAGTTATATTTTTGATGGCATAATAAGTATTATCTTTCTTTTCAATTTATTTATCAGATCAAACAAAAATTACATTCCAATACAGGCTTAATTAACATCTAAAAACCACAGAGGTTTACCTTGATGCTAAATAATTAAATTTGAGTAAGCGATTTATGTGCAAAACACAGTCTAATTCAATAGTTAGGTATATGAGTAGGTAGAAGGTGTAACAAGAATATAAAGACTAAAAAGTTAAGTTAACAACTTAGTTAAAGTCAGAAGTAGCAAGGTAAAAGTAAAAGTAAGAGCTAGGCGGGTAGTACATTATTATTAAGTAGATATAGTATGCAATTATAATTTAGATAGGAAAAAGCTTTTGAGTTTTGTTGTGATACTTTTTCGAGTACATCGAAAGGTATGTTATTTATTAAATGCGGTACCTGATAAGCAGCCGTCCGTTGCCCGTACACATTATTAGCAGTGATGTGCCGGAGTCGGTTTTGTGTCATAGCGCGCGTACGTACTGGATGTTCTATATATGGTTTTAAACTGTCGCAAAGGAAATATTTTTTTAATAACATGAATTTAATTTGGTCATAAACTGGTAAGATTTTACAATGTTTAAAAATCGCATTTTCATCATCATCAATTAGGACTCGTATATTTTTATATTAGGGGATATAATATTTTTGAGAATACTAAATTGAAGATCATAGATCTGTTTAAAATATGATTTGTACGTCCGACCATAGCTCGACTAGCCATACCGAATATAAGATTCAGCCAGGGAGTTGTAAAGCATAAGTCTTACTTTGAAGGGTATGCGATTGTTTAGGATTTTCTCTGAACGACTACCGGTTGAAGTCACATATAATATTTGTTTTGTCAAGACGATGGTTCATTGATACGTTATGATACGTAGGGCCACGTGTCTTAGTTGGGTCTCAGTTCGGTGGGTTCGCTTCGATTTGGAAAAACAAAAGTATGTTGTTTTTTCTGAATCAGTTTAATTATATTAAAGTTTATAATTGATAATTATGTATGATATTAAGATATGTAAATGATAGGCCTTGCTCAGTTGTGCTTTATACTCGATATAAGGTCATATCGTGAAACAATACGGTTGTGTACGTATCATCTGCGCAAGCAATTATACTTGAATTAGTCAACGTTTTTTTCAGTGATATCGTTCAATCACAGGGCGTATATTATTCAACAATGACAATTAATGAATAGATACGTTATGTATAACATAATTTTGTAATAAACAACATTTTATTACATTAAAATACTAGTAATTTTAAATATTACTTAGTCCTAATACCCGCGGTATAATTATGAGAACGCTTTTGCGTATTGAATTTCTATACTTATTACTTACCTCAGCCTTTATGCGAGAAAAGTACTATATTATTATAAAAGAAACACCAAGTGATTGTTACAAAAATTTGCGCAAAACCTAATACTGTACAAAAATTCTTTGCATGCAATTACTCAAAATGTCGGGTTAAGCAAATATTCTCAGCGAGCAATATTACAAAATAAGCATTAACTGGTGTTAAAACTATAACCGTTATTTATTAAATTTAAATCTTAAATTAATTTTTGCAAATATTAAGTCTAAAATGCCACAATAAGTGCTGATTATGCACAGATAACTATGAGATGTATTTTACCATTACCATTACACTCTAAAAATTGTTCACTTCATATTCAGTAATACGGATATTATCCGTAGTTGCCGCAATTGGCAGGTGCAATCGCAGTTTTTATTTTTTATTTTGAGTTACTCTCAGGAATATACTGCTGTACATTACATGTTTTTGCCATCGGTTGCCTCTTGAAATACTCACGAGACCATATGGAGTAATGGATATTCGTAGCTTGCCACTGCAATATCATAAGATATATCACAGTTTATAATATATAAGAGCCTAAAACCACTAGACTAACAAGCCACTCAAAATGACACCTAACTATTTGTCCCTAGTTTTGAATCGTGGGTCAGATCACAATCAATTATTGAGCTTTTTTGACATGAAATTTTCAGTAGCAGTTTGGACGAAGATAGCGTAGTGATGTTTCACCACTCTGTCTCGGAAAGCACGTAAAGCCGTTGGTGTTGCGCATGATCTCCCTCCGGGCCTATTGTATTGTCATCCTATTACACCTTGTGACTGAGGAAAAAACCTGTAATTATGCTCTCATTTGTGCGCTATAACGTATTCTGCATAGATTGCTAATCTCCGTTGAGACTGATGGCCATGACCGAAATTCAGTCTAGAGAACATTATAAAATTATAAAATTATGTTTACTATTTTCCATCCACCTCTATTATTTCCCGAATCGTGGAGGCCAGATCAGGATCAACTACTTAAAGTCGTGCGTATTACTTAATCTATGAAGTGAGAAATTTTATAATAAAAGAAAATTGCGGTTTACAAGAAGATGCTGTTACCAGGATTAAGAAAGGAATGCTTCGGTGTTTTCAATACGTAGAAACAGTGACAAAGCAAATTAAAGATGCAGAAGAGAGTGGCGAAATTATTAAGGGATACCTTAGATGGAAGTTTTAACCAAATTGGCTATATTTGGGAAGGGCCAAATTATGAGTACCAACTGTAGATATACGAATGTGTAAAAGAATGAGAGAGATGTGTCAAAATCGTGTAGAATGAAAGCCGGCAGTCTCCATCTTCCCCGCTAGGAGACAGGCTTGTATTGCGAGTTCATGTATGTGTGTATATATTTTATATTCTCTTGTTACTAGCTGTTGTCTTATGTTTTGACTAATTTGAATTATGAGGTGTTGTAGGAGTCACCTTAAGGTGTATATATAAGCACTACCACTACTTCATATTGTCACGTGAGTGTTGTAAGAGGCTACGTAAGAAATCTGGAACAGGAGATGGGTAGCATCGTCTCCTGATAACAATTCAAAGTTATTAACTGCGGTTGCCAACCTGACTGCCAAGCGTGGCAACTATTACAAAATCTTCCTACAAGGCCTAGATTAGGTAAGGTATAGGAGAGGCCTATGTTCAACAGTAGGCTTTTATAGTTGGAATTGTAATGGTAACCAACGCGACGTATACAACTTGGTGGCGCAGTGTCAAATCATTTGGCTGCAGCATTATTAGCTGCAAGATTATACTTCAGTACGGAACAGAGTATTGGAAGTAAGTACAGATAATCGTTTTGGGGTTGGGTTTTTTCTTTGTGTTTTGGGAAAATTGCCTAGATGCAATTTTTGTTTATAAAATGTTTTCACGGTACATATAGATATAGTATACACGATACATATAGATAGTCTTTGAGTGAAGAGAAAGTGTTTTATTAAATAGAAATTTGGTACTTGCTTAAAACGCATACTTTTTAAAATACAAATTTTTGAGATATGTAACCAATCACTTTTAGTCGGGTTTTTTGTATTTAAGATATAATTTACTCGTTTATATCACAATTGTAAAAAATTGTAAATAACCACCAAAATCCTGTAAAATAGGCATATGATTTGATTTTTTTTGTTTTTTTTTTAATAAAGGAAGCTTTAACAATTTCTCAAAAGACATACGTGTGGTATTTAACAATGCATTGTGTGCACGTCTTTCCTTTTAGCGACCTATTTTCACTAGACAATGATCCAATGTTTACCCCTTTCATGACCGTCTATTCAGCCCCTGATACAAACTTCGATACGCGTATTACTTATTCATTACTTTCATATTTTATGGATACGAGTACATCTTTAGAAAAATATTGCTAAATGCATGTTGGAATAAAGGTAACGTGTAATTTTAAAAATACAGGAGTAGAGGGATATCTTAAAAATTATGATTATGCAGTATAATTTATAAATCACAAATTACACATAAACCTAACAAACAAACCACCCCTCTGTTTTCGTCGGGGGCTAAAAATGAAATGTAATAGAACAAAATGGATCAGCATGAAAACGGATTGGAATGGAAGGGGGGTAAAATAGAATGGTCGTAACACAATTGCTAAAGCCGACAGCAACGAAATATTTCTATTTAAATATCATCATTAGGCTGTATGTGATAGGGCTGCTTATCTGCCTAGTGAGTATTATGTAAGAAAGGTATTGTCGAGAGAACATCAAATATATAATTTTTATAAAATTTAAGACGAGTGTGCAACTTCTGACTTATGTCTTATGGGTAAAAAAAGCTAATAAAATTTAAATTGATTTTCTTATTTTAGAAAATACTTTTAACATCTCTAAAAAATATCCCTAAGGAAATTATAGTGTTAGGTTTCTTGCTGGTTGTTTCCTGGATAGATATATTACAAATAACTACCAAAAAACGGTGGTAAATAAAATATATTTAGTATCATCTGGTAGCCTATATAGCATATAAATATATAAATATTCTATAAAAATATTTCTATCTTTCTCTCCCTTCCTTACTCTTCTCACATTTTTCTTACTTTCCTCGCCGCTCCTTTCTTTTAATTCCTTTTTTTCTTCTTTTATATTTTATGCAATTCCCCTTTTTAAACCTCTTCATTCCAAAAGATAAGAAAATCGTTCGCATCAAATAAGCAGATTAATTATAACTTAAGTTAAATATTTTCACTAACAAGTAAGAATATAAAATAGGAATACTCTTTATTTTCAAACAATGCATGAAAATTTTGTTCGGCGTGTCGGCCCATGGAGGACAAATTTCATGAATAATATTTTTCTTTTTAAACAAATTGAGCGCATCTTATCTTAAGACTCGAATACAGAAAAGGACAAATCTAAAATTGCTTTATAGTATGTTAGTCAGGAGAGGTTATTGAGTTGAAAGACAAAATATAGCTTAACAACTCTGTTTTTATTTCCGTTTTAAAAAATAATTAGAAATGGTAATCCAGTTGTATACATACGATGCCGACTTACCACGTATTTATTGCGCAAAGTACATAGAGATATTTTGTTAAAAATTAGCTGTGGGTGTATAATATTTTTAAATTACTTGTGTTTATTTATTGTCAGTTTTCATATTTTATTTTGTTAGTTCAAACACCATAATTGTATTTAATGGTTAATGTTTGACTACTTATACTATAGGTGCTGTGGTTGAATAAATTCCAAGTTAATTAAATATGTTAAAGTTATTGAAATATTTGAGTAATATTTGAAATCAATATTTTATAACAACCATGAATTATATTATAGTAATAAGGCATTTTTTATTACAAATTAACTTAAAAACTTTACAAGAGATTTCAAGAGGGCAATTTTCGTTAAATTGTTAAATAATACAGGTAGGATTTATATTCTTATTCACAGAAGTTGTGGTTTCTGAATTCGGATAGAAGGCGGTATAAACGTATAGTCTACGCCAGAAGTACAGTACCTAGACCGACGACGGGGAGTGGCGTCAAAGTTGCGAGACTTCGGGCACTGCGATCATCAAACCAACTACCAGACGTAACGATATAGGCAAATCCTGCCTACATTTAGATAGGTCCAAATCCAGCAAGAAACTTACAAGCTGGTAAAGAAAACAAAAAGAATCACTCAACTATCGTTTAATAGTTACATAGCTTTATTTGTATGTGCAAATACCCAACCCGAAGCGTACGTATATATTTGTAAGTCTAACAATTACTTTATTTGCTTATTTATTCTATATTGAACCTTACACAAAGTGTATGCTAACTTAATGAATTCAAGAGAAAATCAAATGATATAATAATTACATATGGAAATTGATCCGCAGCCAAACGTTCAATACTGCGCTACCGTGTTTTATGTTGTTTATGTAAGTACATAATACATAATTAAAAAAAATTTACGCCTTATGTACCCCAGCTTTCAATGACAGAAATAAATTATTCGCATTGAAGTAAAAAAGGGAATTGTAATTCAAGACACAACATACCCTATCCGTTTTGTCTCTTAACTCTGTATATTTTTCACATAAGTGCGAAAAAGTAATGTGCAAAAAAAAACACAAAAACTACTCATGTTGACGATCCTGAAGAAGGCTTATCTTGGTATGACAAATGATTTCAACCTCACATATGAGCACGGCATAAATGATACTTACCGTAAAGACTGAGAGTGTGTTTATTTTTCCAAGCGAATAAGCACTCACGCAGTTTTCAGTGACAAGCCTATTTCCAGAAATACGAGCATATTTAATAATGTGTTCGACGTTTTCTATCTGTGAATATTTTTACGGTATATTCTTTCTATTTATTTCAGATTTATTTACAAAATATTGTGCATATTATGTATTATCAATTGTTTTAACAAAGTCACTAATAACGCTTTTCAAAAAATCTTTAGTCTATTCATTTTATTATATGTTGCGAAAATAAAAAATAAATTTAATTACTGATACTTTACACATAACATGCACAAAAAAGACGATTTCATAAGTGGCAGTTTAAGAATAAAAGTTACCTGTTGTGTATTATTAGTAGCGAATAAAATGCTTTAGTGTGTCACAATCACGTACGAATAACAAAAATTTAAGCATAACTAAGTATGTTGTAGAACGTGTTGATACTGTGCGGTGTTTTGTGTACAATTGATATTTCATAAATATATCAAATAACACAAGCTTATAATCATTTCTTTCTTATATTTACGCAAATACAAAACGTAGAATAAAACTAATTTACAGATTTTTTCGCATTTACATATATTTAATTCTTTCAATTTTCGACGTTTCGGGTATTTTTGGTCAAGAAGGGGAGGTGGTTGACGTCCTGATGTCAAAGTTTCGGAAATTCTGGTTAAATTACATAAACCATTCTTATAATAATTTCTTTTACTTCATTGTTAATTTTGTTACTTTGAATAAAGGCATCGGCAAGTATGTTCTGATCGTGGGTGAAAAGTTAAGATATCCAATATACTGTCACCGAACTCACTTTAAGTAATACGATGAATGAATTTGGATTAAAAATGTCGTTGATATAAAGGGATTATTATTGTAATTCATGAACTGACATAAAAATAAGTCCATTGTAATTGGCACGACAGAAAATCATAATATTTTTATTTATTGATAAAAGGTAGCGCATAGACATCGTCATATTCCATAGATTCAGAACCAAAATGTAGACGCGTTGTCACCCTTGAGGATTAACGTGGAACGCCTGGTTACCAGTAAAATGAGTTGCCGGTTCAGTACACTCACAATACGGAACACAGCAGCATTATGCTGCTATTTTACTGTAATGTGGTAAAAATCTCAACACCTACTTGTTCGATCGGTATAAAAGACGATGCCGGCAACTAGCTTGGATCGATCACTCTACGAATCTTAATCGTTGTCGTTGTTCTGTACGCCGTGGTCTGCTCTTGTTTTGCTAGCATACTTTTTCTTTATACGAGTATTTTGATGTTATCTTGTACGAACTTCTAACTGTTTACTATGTTCCATGAGTAAACCGTAGTGACCGCAAATACGGTTTTCGCTGTGGTCGGTCAGCTGGTGATCTTCTGGTCTACCTCACTCACAGATGGGCGGAGGCAGTAGAGTCCAAGGGGGAGGCATTAGCCGTTAGTTTGGACATTGCGAAGGCCTTTGATCGGGTTTGGCACAAAGCGCTTCTTTCGAAGTTCCCTTCCTATGGGCTTCCCGAGAAATTGTGCGATTGGATCACCAGTTTTCTTGCAGATCGGAGCATCAAGGTCGTTGTAGACGGTGCAAGCTCCGATTGCAAGCCTATTAATGCTGGTGTTCCGCAGGGCTGCGTGCTATCGCCAACGCTGTTTCTTCTGCATATCAATGATATGTTGCAGACCCGTAACATTCATTGCTATGCAGTTGACAGCACTGGTGATGCTCTTTACACCGGCCGAGCCAATATTTCTCGGGAAAAAGTCTCCGAGTGCCGGGACAAACTTGTGTCTGAAGTCGATTCTTTGCTGAACAGAGTCTCGGATTGGGGACGACTAAATCTAGTCCAGTTTAACCCCCCGAAAACACAAGTTTGCGCGTTAACCGCTAAAAAGAACCCCTTTGTCGTATCCCCTCAGTTTCAAGGCACTCCCCTTGTTGCCTCAGCCAGTATCGGAATCCTCGGCGTTGACATATCGAGTGACGTGCAGTTTCGTGGTCACTTGGAAGGGAAGGCCAAATTGGCCTCTAAAAAGCTTGGCGTGCTCAGCAGAGCGGGACAGTATTTCATGCCGGCACACCGCCTGAAACTTTACAAGGCGCAGGTTCGGCCGCACATGGAATACTGTTCCCATCTCTGTGCTGGGGCTCCCCAGTACCAGCTCCTTCCACTTGACCGCATCCAGCGCAGAGCGGCTCGAATCGTCGACGACCGAGTGCTTTCCGATCGGCTCGATTCACTGGCGTTGCGAAGAGATGTTGCATCTCTTTGCGTATTTTATCGCATCTATCACGGGGAGTGCTCTGAGGAATTGTTCGGATTAATCCCAGCCGCCAAATTTCGTGAACGCACGACACGGCAAACGTCCCGATACCATCCACACCATCTGGATGCTTGGCGGTCCACCACTGTACGTTTCACAAGGAGTTTTCTTCCACGCACAACCTCTCTGTGGAATAGTTTATCACCGGCGATTTTTCCGGACCGATACGACCTGGGGACCTTCAAGAAAAGAGCTTACTCCTTTCTAAAGGGCCGGCAACGCACCCGCAATTCTCCTGGTGTTGCGGTTGATCATGGGCGGCGGTAGTCACTTAACATCAGGTGAGCCGCATGCTCGTTTGCCCCCTCTTCTATAAAAAAAATATATATATATATAACTTCCATCAGCGTAAGTTGTCTGACCGTGGTAAATCACATTGCTTCCTTTTAGACCAACAAAGTGCCTGCTCACTGACAGTTGACGGCTACATATTACCTTTATGACGTAATGAAATACTGTTTATTATAAGTGTATTATTATTTGTGTTATATCGTATTTGTGTCCAACTTTATACCAAGAATATCATTTGATAATATTCATCAAGAGAAAATATCATCTTAAAAATGTGTGGAATAGTCATCCCAAAATATTATATATAACCAGAAATCTACTAAATATTTCAAGTGTATGAGGCCTCTACGTCAGCTGATGGGGGATCAAGTATCCAATGACAGGGAAGAGTCAATTATACGCAAGGACGGCTAACAAGAAGGAGATCAATTTAGCTTTATTGCGATCATTAGACACGGTACAAAGAATAAGTTGAAACGTATCTATATGACACAATTCTAGAAAATATTTCTGTAGTACTTCTTTTAGTGCGTAAAGTGATAGAGGCATTAAATAACTGATTTATTGTTCCGAGAGTGGAACGTGAAAAGTGAAAGACATTTTTTTCATAGAGTACGGGTTGCATATTCAGTTTACCTGATAGTAAAAAAGAATCTTAAAGCAGATGCGTTGTTACCACTGAGTACTAAGATGGAATTTATAGCAACCATTCTAAGGGGTCACCGGTTCTTAACACTAACCATACGAAAAACAGCAGCATTAAGCTGCAGTTTACGCTGCTATCCTGTGAGAGCGTGGTCCTTCGCAGTCAGCCTAGCCTATACGCGCAACAATCCTAATAATATAGCTGCAGCGTGACTCTACCATATAAAAACTAAATGACGAATCTACTCTGTCCTTATATTTTATCGTTTTTATCCAAGTAAGGGTCATAATTTGATGTTGTTACTGTTTTACACTTTTTTATCGTTGGGAAATCCTCATAAATACCTTAGGCTTCGAAGGCAACAGAAAGGTTAGGACGGACTCCTACCAGCAAAAATCTAACAAAAATGAGGGAACCCGTAAACTCCGTCCGGAACGTAACTGGAGCCGCTTTATTCGCTTTTTTCCATACTTTTTTATACCTTATCTTTACAGCTGTTTAACCGCGTGAAAACCAAACAAGGACGCTCGCTGCCTCAAATGATACTGTGTGGTGTCCTCGCATGATATGTATGGCTATCCCCCACTGGACGCTGAAGATTTTAGTTCTTGACCACCTGGTGGCCAGCTTTTTTGTCCATACAGGCACCCCTGTAGTAGGCTACTGACTATGTGTCACTCCTGCATAGAGGCGACTCACTTTTTCCCTTTACCACAGATTGGTTTTGCAATCTGTGCACAGAAACCACTACCATAACAATCCGCGGGACTAGGCGTTCAAAGTGTTCTTTGAAGCTGCAATGACGATTCAGGTGGAGACATAGGTACTTCATTTACCGACACACTCTAACTTCAGACTCACATGTCGGGTGGTTCCCTACTGCAACGTAACATAGATCTCCCTCGTAGATTGCCTCATAGGAAAGAGTTTGCCATAGTTACCACGCTTGGCAGGCGCGTTGGCAACCGCAGTTTTTATATTTGAGTTGTTACCAGAAGATGGTGCTGCCCATCTTCTGGTTCAGTTTCCATCTGTCACCTCTTATAATATCCACGAGAGAAAATGGGGTAGCGAATATTCTTCCACCACCACTTTATGTGACACAACACAAATTTTTCATTATTATTAGTTTATGTAATTAAGTAGATGTCGCTCCTACTATATACTATAGCGCCACGCTGCAACTATTATGGTTGTAGCATGAATGGGTCGGCTTGACCGGGGAAGGACCACGGTCTCACAAAATACCGGCGTCAAATAGCAGCTTAATGCTGCTGTGTTTCGTGTGGTGATTATAGAGAAATGGAGACCCGTTTCACTGGCATCGAGGCATTCCATCTTAGTCTTCAAGGTGAGAACGCATCTGCATTTTGAATATTAGTCGATGTTAAATGTAGACGTCTATGGGCCACAGCATCCACTTACCATCAGGTGGACTGTGTGCTCGTTTTTACCCCCACCCTATAAGAAAACCACGAAAGCAAAAACTTTAAAAGTTATATTTATTTCGTATATGTATATAAAAACGCAATAATTTTCTAGAAGTTACTGTAAACGTTAACTATACGTTGTGCACCATACTAATTGTCAAGCAAATTTCTGAAGACCGACAAATGTAAACAAAACAACCCGCACAATGTAATAAGTATGAATAAACAAATCTTTCATATCAGCTATTCCGTGCCAGCTGGCATATTCTTTTAAAAGTCTGCAGTGGATTAAAATTACTATTGATTAATTTTTACATGGCGATTAATTTTTATATTCCCGTTAATACTTCTGAAATGCTCATAATAATATGTACACAACAGACAATATGAACTATGTAAGGGTTAAATAGAAGACTCTTATATGATACATGTTTTAAACCACATTTTTAAACAGCAGTCTTCGAAATTAAATTTAATATATTTATTCCATCCATATAAGTCTCAAATAAACTAACGTTTCAAATTGAGGTTCCGCTCATCGGAGCAAAAACACTAAAAGAATTAAAAAGTCATTAAATTCCCTTTTTTTAAGTTAATATTACAATAGCACAATACACAGACTAGAAAACAAAAACAGACCCATGGGTAGCTGGAGCATGTTCTATGATGCACTCGAAACAATGAAGAAATTAAGTGCACATAAGTGAACACCGACTCCGAGCAGACCAACCCACACGAACAGAACCTGTTCACAGGTATTACGTATATGACAGCTATTGCCTTCCTTGACATGTGAAAAGGAAGTGGACGATCCTTATGCAAAAACGATATACCCTAGTCTGTGAAATACTGAGATACATTTCCGATAAACACAAAATTATGGCGATTATCTGAACACACTTTTATTTGCCATCAGACCATTTTTAATTCTCTCATAAGTAACTTACAATTTAGAAAATCATTTTATAAATATACTTCCAAAAGTTAAGTGAAAATTTTACATAGAATGACTCCATAATCGTTAAAATAGAATGACTCCATACCTAAATTCGTTAGTCGTCTAAATATTAATTTAAATTATATATTTTTTAAGAATAAGAGTTTAATACGTGCTCATAGTATATCTGATAGTAAGTTGATGCTGTGAGATTGAGATACTGATTTACAATCAAAATGCAGATGCGTTGCCACCCCTAAAGACTAAGACGGGATGCTTCGTTACCAGTAAATGTGGTCTCTGATTCTCCACACTTACCATACGAAACATAGCAGCATTACTCTTCTGTTTTACGCTGGTATTCTGTGAGAGCGTGTTTCTCCACCGGTCGAGCCAACCCATTCATGCTACAACTAAGTAAGCTATGCATATAAGCACGTTGTATGAAAGGCTTTGTTATCTCAAAAGAACTGTGCATTTAGTGACATTATTGATTAATATGCGGTTCCTGATACTTAGCTGCCTTTCAAGTTTGTGCTTTCATAGTTTTTCATATCGGTATCTATTACAATTTTCTATATTTTTTTTAGAAAATTCAAAATATTTTTTAATTTATCCAGTTTAGAAAATATTTTTTATATAATAATAGTCCATTGGAAACAAGGCTATAACTAAAAAACAACATTGTTATCGTTCTTTCATATAGAGTGCCGAGTTGTATGATACTAACTCACTTTAGTCTTATCGGAGTTGTTTTTTTAAATCTAAAGAAGTCATGGAGTTTCTGGGGGTAATTATTGGTGAATGACGCTACCCCGTTGCGAATCTTGTCTCTGTAAGTATTACGTCATAAAGAGTTATACACTAGTCCGTGAAATTTCATTCATGTTGTTACCCGATAGCCTTAAAATCCTTCATTTTGAAGCGCTTAGATTCAAAGGTCAGTAACAATAATCGATAATGAATTTTATGCGAACACGTCTTAATAAGAAACAGATACTTAAAAGCGTTAAATTTTGCCGAGGTATAATAGAGTATATGGATAAATGGTAAAAACTTTTAAAACTTTTGAAACTTATACGTGGTAGAGCCATGCTGCAGTTATATTAGTAGTATAGTTGTAGCACGAATGGGTCGGCTCGACCGGGGAAGGACCACGCTCTCACAGAATACCAGCGTGAAATAGTAGCTTAATGCTGCTGTATTTCGTATGGTGAGTGTAGAGAACCGGAGACCCTTTTTACTGGAAACGAGGCATTCCATCTTAGCCCTCACGGGTGACAACGCATCTGCATTTTGATTCATAATCAAGGATAGATGTAGATGCTTATGGGCCACAGCAACCACTTACCATCAGGTGGACTGTGTGCTCGTTTGTCACCCTATCCTATAAAAAAAAAAAAAAAAAAAAACTTTATTAAAATTCTTCCAATCGACCGGTGAATACAAGGTATAAATCCTGTATCTACGGTATTTCCTTGTCCGCTTCCTCATGGAACGTTTTGATTCTTTATTGGGGATTAATGCAAGTTATAATGTTCTAAAAGATAAAAGATAAAGATAAAGATATTTTATTTTGCAAATATGGGTACAGTACATGGAAATTTAGGTAGTGAGTTCAGCCATATTTTACCAGTAGGCATGCAAAATATACAGAAATATAAACTTATCACCTAAACAGCTATAACAAA
The DNA here is from genome assembly GCA_036936625.1 of Parnassius smintheus behrii. Taxonomy (NCBI): domain Eukaryota; kingdom Metazoa; phylum Arthropoda; class Insecta; order Lepidoptera; family Papilionidae; genus Parnassius; species Parnassius smintheus. Next base: position 16,929,652 of record JAUPFT010000009.1, on the reverse strand, counting down.
ATAAAATAATAGCACGAAAACAAACATAATTTAAATTTTTTAACATTGTATAGTCTTAATCTCAAAATGAAAAATTTTTTTCAGTCAAGAATTCTGTTACGCTATAGTATGCTTTAACTGTCAAGAAGCTACGAAGCCTTTTTTTAAATATCGATAGCGGCAATTCTTTCCAACTTTTTGGTATTTTATCATATATGACTGGAGCCATGCAGTATATACTTTTGCGCATTAGTGCTGTCTTAACGGATTGATGACATAAAAGGGTATTGTCGCGTCTATTACGTGGAACTACTTGGTCAAGGCGTTTAAAACGTTTCGGATGCAATTTAACAAACACTGCTACTTCTAGTATGTATAAGCAAGGTAATGTCAGTATTTTATACTGTTTAAAATATGGCAAGCAACTATCGGTAGTTTTGAGCTTAAACATCGCCCTTATGCATCTTTTTTGAGCCTTAAACGCTGATTCTTTTTCGGTTGAGTTACCCCAAAATATTATTCCATATCGGAGGTGGGATTCTGCTAAGCCGTAGTAAGCAGTGAGGAGTGCATCCGTGTATACTATTGAAGACAAATTATGTAAAGCATACGCGGTTTTATTAATTTTTTTACATAAAGTATTAATATGTGCTTTCCAGTTAAGATGTTTATCTATTTCGAGACCCAGGAACTTTGCAGTTTCAACTTCTTTTACAACATCATTATTGTAGTGTACATTTAGGCTCATGCTAGGAATCCGTTGACTGAAATGGATAATTTTAGTTTTATTTAAGTTTATTTTTAAATTGTTTTCGTCCAACCAGTTTACAACTAATTTTAAGGAGTTATTAATGTCATTTTCATAGGTCTCTATACTTTTACATGGTATTGTCACTGTGGTATCATCCGCAAATAGTGTTACTGGTTGCTCAATGCATTTAGGTAAGTCATTGATGTACAATATAAATATAAAAGGACCCAGCACACTCCCCTGTGGTACTCCAAATTTAACTTCGCGCTTTGACGATCGAAATATCTCTTCCTTCTTATTTGCTATATTAATTTGATTAATTTCAGTTATTTGTATTCTATTCTTTAAGTAAGATTCAATTAGATTAAGAACATTGCCTCTAATGCCATAGGCTTCAAGTTTTTCTAAAAGAGTAGCGTAATTTACATAATCAAATGCCTTTGTCATGTCGCAAAATATGCCACACATTATATACATTTATACTTATAGGCACTTAATATTCTACAGTTTATATTAAGTGCCTATAAGTATAAATGTATATATATATATATATATATATATATATATATATATATATATATAGTACCTACCTCTGTTCTCAAAATGATACGTAAGTTTACGCTTAATAACGTGGTAAAGCCATGCTGCAGCTATATTATGTTAGCAGCCCGAATAGAAGGGCCACGCTCTCACAAAATGCCAGCGTTAAATAGCAGCATAATGCTTCTGTGTTTTATATAATGAGTGTCGAAAACTGGAAAATCTTTTTGTTGAAAACAAGGCATTGGTCTTAATCATCAGAGGAAACAACGCATCTGAATTATTGTACTTAATCAGGAATATTTGTTGTTTCTAAGAGCCACAGCATTCACTTACTGTCAAGTAGACAACGTACTATTTTGTCGCCCTTTTTCTAAAAAATGATCGGACTTATACCGGGCTCATGCAAAATAATGGCCAAATAAAGTTTCTGTATACGTGGGTAAAATTATTACACAATAAATAAGTTTAGATTATAATCATGAGTAGTTCCATTGTCTGAAATCGGTTCGAAAAAATTACGATCATACTTGTTGTAGTTTGCACGAAAAGTATCCGACATATCTACATAGTGTAAAACAAAGTCGTTTCACGCCGTCTGTACACTTAGATCCTTAATACTACCCAACGGAGTTGAACGTGGTTTTCATCAATAGACAGAATAATTTAAGAGGAATGTTTATTTGTGTTTCATGCAGCCATAAGTTGTCGAGATCTAAAAATTAACCGTGGGAAGAAACTTATAGTTTATAGTAATTCCATTAGTGCTTAAAGAAACTTATAGTTTATTTTAGTGCATTCCATGTCAGTTAAAATACCTGAAATCTATTATAAACTTTTATCGAATTTCGTTAAAAGCTTAGGTAACCGATAATAACATCAATAATAGGTTTGAAACATGTTTTATACAAGCTCACAACGAAGTTGGACAATAATTTCATCATCATTACAGCCCTTCACAAGTCCACTGCTGAATATAGGCCTCCCCCAAGTAACGCCACAAAGCACGGTCCTGAGCCACCTGCATCCTTCGACTTCCTGCATGTCTTACCAGGTCGTCACTTCATCTAGTGGGGGTCACCTTACACTACGCCTACCGGTACGAGGCTGCCACTCGAGAACCTTTCTTCCCCATCGGTTATCGGTTCTTCGAATTATATGGCCGGCCCATTGCCACTTCAGCTTGCTAATCCGTTGGGCTATGTGGGTCACTCTGGTTTTACTGCGGATATCCTCATTTCTGAGTCTATCACGCAGAGAAACTCCGAGAATAGTCCTCTCCATAGCTCGCTGAGTGACCTTGAGCGTCCTCATATGGCGAGCAGTGAAGGACCACGTCTCAGATCCGTAAGTCATCACTCGCAACACGCACTGGTTGTACACTTTAGTTTTCAGAGATTGAGGTATACCTGACGAGAAGATGTGTCGTAATTTCCCGAACACTGCCCAGCCGAGTTATATCCGTCGATTGACCCATCGGTCGAAGTTGGACTTACCTAGTCGGACTATTTGTCCCAGGTAAACGTACTCATCAACAACTTCGAGCATAGTGCTCCCAACAACTACCGGCATAGGTGTGACACTAAACATTAAACATGATCTTTGTTTTGTCCATGTTCATCTTAACACCTATCCGTTGGGAGACACCATTGAGATCATTGAGCATAGTGCTAAGGTCCTTCAGCGATTCTGCCATAAGAACTATATCGTCGGCAAATCAAAGGTGAGTGATGTACTCGCCATTGATGTTAATACCGTATCCTTTACAGTCCAGTAGCTTGAAAATGTCTTCCAACGCAGCGGTGAAGAGTTTCGGGGATATAACGTCACCCTGTCTTACACCTCTCTGCAGTTGCATAGGTACTCGGATAGCCATCGTAGCCCTACGGTACAAACACTTCAGCACTTCGATATACTGAAAGTCAACTTGGCACCGCTGAAAGGACTGTAGCAACGTCCAAATTTCGACGAAATCATAGGCTTTCTCATAGTCCACATATGCCAGGCAAAGTGGCAGATTGTACTCTTCGGTCTTTTGTACAATCTGCCGCAGGGTATGTATGTGGTCTATGGTACTGAAGCTTTTTCGGAAACCGGCTTGTTCGGGAGGCTGGAAGTCGTCGAGACTGCGTGCGATACGATTCGTAATGACTCTCGAAAATAGCATGTAGACGCGGCTCAAAAGGCAAATCGGGCTGTAGTTCTTCAAGAGAGCGTTGTCGCCTTTCTTAAAGAACAAGACTACCTCGCTTCTGCTCCACGCCTCCGGAGCAGTGCCACTATGGAGGACGGAATTGAAGAGCTTCTGAAGGACTTCAAGTACCGGTGTTCCACCCGCTTTCAGAAGCTCCGCTGTAATTCCATCCTCGCCCGGGGCTTTGCAGTTTTTAAGGTGGTGGAGACTCATTCTAATCTCGCTCAGACTGACGTCCGGGATATCATTGGAATAGTGTCGGATAAGACTTGCTCTTGGATAGTTACTCACACTTGCGTGTGGCTCCAACGATGATGTGTACAGCTGCCCATAAAACCTCTCAATCTCACTCATAATCTCAGGTGTCCCGGAAACGATGTTGCCACACTCAGTCTTCAGCTTTGACAGTTGGCTCTTTCTAGCAGACAGATCTCTGGCAAAGACTTTGGAGCCCTGGTTCCACTCGAAGTTGGACAAGTACTAAACGAAATTATTTTAAATTATATGTTGAACTAGATGATTGCATGCGATTTTCGTGCTCTATAACACTGCAAAGTATATAATTTATTGACTGAAAATGATCAGTTGTGTATGTGAGAGCGAGCTTTGGTGCGTGTTTACATTTGTGCATGCTTGTGTGTATGCGTGTGGTAGTATGTAATGGTGTCCACGCTTTTATCCTTGTAAATTCCAAGATTGATTTTGAGATTATATATGACATATTATTCTCAAACAAAAACTAAATTAATCCCAGAATTACTTTGTGATCTTTGTTTTACATGTCGGTAGCTTCATCAGTTTCGAAATACAAACATAAAACAGAAAAGCCACTCAATAGCTGCAAGTTGGATAATAACACACAGACCAAAACGAAGAAAAAGGTATGTAGAATGCTGTTAGATAGCTGTAGATAGCTTCTTTTTCAAACTTTGTAATGCTTTTCGGTTTCTTGTGTAGTATTTCAAGGTTTTATAATCATAATAACGGCTCTGCGAGAAAGCTACAATTTCACTATGTCAAGCCAGTGTTTCACATATATCTCATCTGATGGTCATTGGTGATATAATCAGATATAAAAAAAATCACAAACAAAGCTCAATTAATTTTTTTCAACCAATTAGGATCATAGCGTCATATTATATTTATTCATGTTAATTCCAATATTCATTTTTTTTAATACTTTATTCTATTCTATTCACTATATCATTTAAAATATCGATAGTGAATATTTTATTATAATGAAACATAATTTTAAAGATAAGCATAAAAATAGATAAAAATTACAAAAATAATTAAAAAATAAGTCCGAACTGTACTATAGAATATTAGTAAGCTGTGTGGCTTGTTAGTAAAATGAGTGGCTTTTTTGCATGGAAACTCTGAAGCTAGGCACTCTCATTAAATTTGTAGTGAGTAAGATGCGTTCATTATTTGCCACCTCTATTGATATTTATAATCTCGAATTTCTTCAAAATTCTTAGGCGATAAAAACAAACGTCGAAGGAATATGTTATATGTATATGAAATAAAAACAATTTTAGATGACATATTGGCATTGTGGGACTGAACTCGTTCATAAATTTCTCAGCAACCATATGAGATCCCCGTTTAAGGTTAAGGCATATAAATAGCTTTTCTTGCAACACATACATCATCCTCATCGTCATCAAAAAATTTAATTTTTTTTTAATTTTCATCTATCGCTTTATGATATTTCTCAGGTTGAAGATTGAGGTCAACGCTGCGCTTGCCAATACGAGGATACTCGAGAACCTTTCTTCCCATTGGTTTTCGGTTTATCAAGCTATATATACATAATATATAATTTGACCTAACCATTCAGCTTACTGTTCCTTATAACTATGGCGATTATTTTCGTTAAATTGCAAATATTCACGTAATATATTTAACGATTTTTTTCTTTTTAATTTATAATGCTCCTTCGACCAATAAGGATCATAGCGTCATATCACATTTATTCAAGTTAATTCTATTTTTTTTAAAAAATACTTCATTCTGTTCTATTAATTATATTATTATTTAAATTACCTTTAATGAATATTTTATAATTATGGAACTTAATTTAAAAATAAGCATCAAAAATACATAAAGTCCGAACCGTACTCTAAAAGATTAGTAGGCTGTGAAAATGAGTGGTTTTTTTGCATGGAAACTCTGAAGCTAAATACTCTCATTAAATTTGTAGTGAGTAAGATGCGTTCATTATTCGCCGGCACTACTGATACTGATAATCTCAAATTTGGGTGTTGATATACCAGCAGTTTCTTTGGCGGTAAAGACAAACCTCGAAGGAATACGTTGAATGGTTGAGAAACAAAAAAATATTTTCGAGGACATATTGGCATTGTGGGACTGAAATCTTTCATAAATTTCTCAGCAATTAGATGAGGTCCCCGTTTAATGGTAAGGCATATATATGTAGTTTTTCTTGCAACACCAACATTATCGTCATCCTCATCAAATAATTGTAACTTTTATCTATCGACTTCTGACATATCACACAATCAGGTTAACGCATTTATAGTAGAGGGTCGTTCAACACTGCGCTTGCCGATCCGATGGGAAGAAGGGTTCTCGAGGATACTCGAGAATCGGTTTGTCAAGCTACATATATAATATGACGTAACTATTGAGCTTACTGTTCCTTTAAACTACGGCGATTAATTTCATGCCACTGCAAATATTCTCGTAATATATTTAATAATTTTTTTTCTTTTTAATTTATAATGCATTCTTTTGTATAAAATAGCGGCCATATATTTTTATTACCTTCTAAACTAGTAATAATACTAGTATAAATCTATGCGATTATTGTCATATATTTAGACAAGAATTGGGGATTAACGAATGTTTTTTAATAAAAATTTAATGACAAACAAACTTATGATGTTAAATGGCTACTGCATGCAGCACGGGGCCACCTGCAACTAACTTCAAACAAGATGGATACGTCGTCCGCTCTGAGGACTAAAATGGTATGTCTCACAGCCTGCATATTGTTCCATATATCCTTCAGAGACAAACAAAGCAGTATATCCACTACTACTTTGAGGCGGAAATACATAAGAAGTTTGGTAGGTCCTTTCGGAAAAGGTTCTAAACAATGATGGTAGTTCTGTCACTTATTTTTTCTGTATGTATGTACTGAAGTCGTCCCGAAAATGGTACCTCGTCTATGTCCGGCGACACACCGTCCGCTTGATTAATGTATGTCTCCGTATTGCTCATTTATCTTTTCTTTTAATTTCTTATTATTTTTGATATTAAATTCTATTTCAAAATCGTATTTTTAAATTTAAAACATTTACAAAGGCTCAAAGCAACAAGTTCACGTAGGTAAATCAATCTGAAATTGAAATCAGTAGAATGAGGCGGTGGTTCTCAGTAGTCATTCGATCAACAGATCTAGATTAGAGCCTTACAGCTAACAGAGCTAACCGTCAAAGTGGAGTTCGACCCATTGAGATGGGCTATTTGCTCTTTGTGTCAAATTTAAAGCGTAGTTTATTTTTGACGGTGTAAATCAGAATAGTTCAAGAAATTAATAATTTATAATTTCTAATTTAGCTATTTTAAGTGTTCCATTCCAAAATTAACAAAACGTAACACTTATGGAGACGTTGTCTGTACTTTTTTGACATAGACACTGTTTTTTCTTACGAGACAATTATGTTTTACGGCTTCATTCTTTGCGATTTATTGTAAATGTATTGTAGTAGCACCTCCATGTACTAGATTTACACGGATTTTTAAAAGTAATTTTTTATGGTATCATTACTTATGCTGGTAACACTACAGTTGCCTAGCTCGGGTCACGCGTTCTCAGTCGAGTCATTTCGTACCTCCATGCTCAAGGCTTTGCACGTCTCTCTAGCCTTATTGTACAAAATTTCACTAATTTTCGGCAAAACAAGAATCTTTGTATGTAGAGGAATAAAGCGGTAAGTTTTTTAATTTAAATTCAATTCGTCGATGCGTACTGATAAATTTGGGCTACTACCGTCATTATTGATTTAAATAAAAAAATATGAAGTTGTGATGCGAGATATCGTATTTGGGTTAAGTCTGTCACGAAAAACGTGATACGTACTGCTAATTTTGGGCTGATACTGTTACATTTTATTAAAAACATTCTAATAATAACTGTTTGCTGCAGATTCACCGCAGCAACCGCTGAGCACGTGCCAAGCTTTGTCACTAGTGGGCTTAGCGGTCAGCCACCGTAGATTCTACATCACCTAAGGATGCCTCGTGTAGAGGCAAAACACGTGTCGTATTATCGTCGCTGGTGTGTCTTATCTGAAATAGTGGTGTTGGAAGTAGTGGTGCCGGGAGTAGTGGTGTTGGGAGTAGTGGTGCTGGGACTAGTGGTGACGGAGATAGTGCATGCAATTGAGGGAGGGCGGGAGGTGCTCTTCAATCCAGGTAAGACACATCAATGTATTTCGTTAGTGGAAGGTTGCAAGGTAATTAATTAATATTTTTATTATAATGAATTTCCGCAAAGTAACACCTGATTCTATCGATTATTTGTCACCAGCGTCACGCGCGGAATTTTCTTTTCTGGTTAATCGGGAGGTTCACCCACATATGCCCATCTTGTCAAAAAATAGTTTTTCAGGAACTGGTTCTCTACCGCCGACGTTCCCAAAATCGCCGGAACCGAGAATGGCGCCACAGTCACCGCAACCATAAGTTGACGAAAGACCGATTTCTCCAACACCTGGAACTTCAGCTGGCAGTGAACCTTCACAGCCAATGGTGTTAGAGTAGCAACTCGACGAAGACATACTGGTGTTGCTTGGTGATGCACCTAAGACCGAGAACCTAATGAGACCAGCAATCCATAAGGATATAGCCAATCGGTGGCTAGACATACTTGCTAAAGGGTTGGCGAAAGACATGAAAGAAATTCTTTTAAAGCCTTATCTTATACCCTCCAACTGTGACCTCCTGATTGCACCAGCTCTAAGCTCAGGGGTTAAAGCAGCCCTGACAGATACCTCTATAAGACGAGACTCGTCACTTTTGTTCAAACAAAAGCAGCTAGGCGTCGCCATTGCAGCCCTAGGTGCTGTCGCCAAAATGATCATTTAAGACGAAATTGGTAAACAAAAACTTTTAAAACCTTTAAGCGACGCCTGTCAAAAACTTTGCGAGTCATTTTATGAAATCAAGAACACGCAGAGGTTTCATAATTTAGTCTATTAATACTTACCCGCTCTACTTTCAGTACCACCAGCAACACTGGCTATTTAAACTACCTTAACTAACATCGCAAGTTATACAACAAATTGCAACAACAAATTTACAACACAGGGCGAGGGCAGCGGCCAACGCCGCGCCAGCGGGAGGCACCGTAGCAGGCAGCCAGCACTTCACGCCACGCGCCGTCAATCAAGCGGACGGTGTGTCGCCGGACATAGACGAGGTACCATTTTCGGGACGACTTCAGTACTTTGCCCATAAATGAGCTGTAATAATACAATAAACTTTATCCAATGCTTGGGTTTTATAGTAACTAAAGTGAAAAGCTGCCTGGAACCATATACTCAATGTAAGTTTTTAGGTTTTATTTTTGATTCCAAGAACATAGCAATAAAATTGCCGGATTCTTAAAAACTAAAAATCAAAGTATTTCTAAGTTCCTTAAACTACATAAATGTAAACTTGGCGAATTTGCTCGACTCTTAGAACTTCTAGTGACTGCATTTCCTGCGGTTAAATATTCATGGCTGCACACTAAACGTTTTGAAAAACTCAAATTTCAGTGCTTACTCGACAACCCACCCTAGTTTTGAACAAATCGTAAAGCTTCCTAAAAGTCTTCAGACCGACATGCTTTGATGGAAAAACCATATTGATCATAGTTTCCATCCACAAATCCACATCTACAAGGTTGGGGTGCTTATTGTTACATGAAAATCTGTTTTGACTACTGGAAACATCATGAGAAATACTTCCATATTAACGAATTAGTTACAGGCAGCTTTTTTCGCTCTAAAGTGTTTCACTATTGATTTGAATTCAATTAAAATACTACTGCGAATTGATAATGTTACTGCAATATCTTGTATTATACAGTATGCTAGTACTAGAAATGGTGTGAAATTCGTGTAATAACTATATTTTCTTCTTAAAGAAATACTAAAGACGACTCGTAAAAAATTTTTGGACACTGAATGGGTACTTTATGATAAGGCAATAAATTAACTCTTTGCTACGGTTACTGTATACGGTTACTATAGATTTCTTGCTAGCAGACGCAATGCTAAAATCCATAAATATATTCCTTATTTCTGACGCATGAGCCACAGAAACTTTTACCGTTTCTTGGAAAAATATGTTATTCTACGCATTTCCACCCTTTTCACTAATAAGAAAGGTCATAAAAGATATTAATAAAAGAGTAGAGGGCATTCTAGTAGTACCATATTGGTCTACGCAACCCAGTATTCCAAAAATTAATTTGTTCTAAGCCAATTATACTTTCAGAATGCCTCACAACCTGCACCGCACCTTGAGCTAAGTAGCCGCGAGGCTTTCAGGAAAACTTTATTTAAGAGATATTTGTCCTCGATATCAGTAGAAATTATATTATTCTCTATCTATTGTGGTATCTATTGTTTTCAGACTATAGCACTTATGAAATTATATTATGATTTTGAATTCTCCAAGTGCTCTAATGCTCCCCAACCAGTGTTCCGTAACTGTCCCGCAACTTGCTTAGGAACATAATCAATAAAACTCAGTAGTAATTAGTATTTGTTTGTTAGTTTCAAACGTCCACATTCGAAAATAATATCTCAGGCTCACAGCCGCTATACAAAATATAAACTTTACGACAGTGGCATAGACACTTCCATATTCGGTGCACATAGCCCTCGCCATGCATCCACATCCGCAGCTATTAAGGTAATTAGAAAAATTGACGGTTGGTCCTTGCAAAGTTTTACAATAAACAAACAATAGAAGATTCCAATTTGTTCTATGCCACTACAATTCTTTCTGTCGATTTTAACCTGTAATTGAAATAAAATTGTAATATTGTTTATGATTTTAAATATTGTAACTAAGCAATATAACATAGTAATATTTAAATGTGTATTACACACATGTTGATAACTTACCTGCTTATATTGTTACACATTTTGTCCTCTAAACATCCTACAATACATTAATAATAAATCACAAAGAATGAAGCCGTGAAACATAATTGAATATCATACGAACTTACCTAGTGAAGTACGATGACAATTATGTGAACGGCTTCATTCGAAGCGATTTATAGATACCCTCCCTAAAATGTAAGTAAAACTATTACTTAAATAATATTAATAAAAATACCCTGCCCTAGGTTTCCACTATCATCAAAAATGTGAAATATTTTGTATAGTTTTAAGCATAATGACTAGACTAGAAACGCGTGAAGCGAGCTAGGCAACGGTAGTGTTGCCAGCATTAGTAGGATACCATAAAAATTACTTTTAAAAATCCGTGCAAGCCTAGTACATGGAAGTGTTACTACAATACGTTAACAAGAAATCGCTTCGAATGAAGCCGTTCACATAATTGTCATCGAACTTCACTAGGTAAATTCGTTTATATTCAATTATTCGCGTAGGTGTTAGAAATTGATAAAAGCTACCCACTCCTTTATCCTAAGCTGCCCGTTAAAATCCACTGCTAGATAAAAGCCTCTCACATTATTTCGTTGATTTGGTTTTGATTTGTCCGAATCATCAAGTTTAGCAGGCAGATATCTCGAGCACTTTTAATGCTGCCTGTCGCAGATCTAGTCATTTTACTTATGAGATAGTTATACCGTCGTTTATTGGTAACTACAGGCTTTCACCGGCCATTCCCATTGCTGATTCCTACATACTCACTGAACGAAATGAGTTGATTAATTGTCTTACGCCACCATAATACGGTTGGTTGTATTTACAAATACATTTTATTACATAAATACAGTGTTAAAAATTCATAATTTGGAAGTCAAGTAGTAAGCAAAAAATGTTAAAATAGAACACCATAGAACCTGCAAAATAAGTTGTGCTCAAAGTGTAGTACTATCCAGTGCTACACGTTGAACACTTGTAGTATTAGACAGTAGCCTAATGGCAGGGCGCGGATCTTAAACTCAAAAGGTCGTGGGCTCAAATCCGCCGTTCGACTACTGTCGTGAACTACTCCTAACACAAGCGTCTTAAGCTTACCAGGAGTGGTTAAAAGGAATATTAGTAATGTTAATTAATAAGATTACTAATATTTAAAAAAAACCTGTCCACTACTCCATATCGTGCCGTGAGTGTCTTAGAGTAGTGTCGCGGCGATAGAGGGAAACAGAAAGAGGAGATGGGCTGGAGCATCTTACTGATAATAATTCAAAATAATTAAATACTATGGTTGCCAATACGCCTGCCAATTATGGAAACTTTGGCAAACCCCCTTTCTACGAAGCATTATGGTGAGGCCTATGTTCAACAGTGAACCTGGCTGTAACGGAATGTTTGTGTAGTATTTGCGTGTTAAAAAGTTTAAAGTGTTTGAAGTTATTTGAAGCACTATTTCAAAAATATTTTTTGTACTTTTGTGTGTTTTAATTAATGACTACCTCCCGTTGTGTCTCCCAAATCCCCTATTACTGAGGAATATGCCCAAGTAAACTCGAACAAAGATAGGAGGTTACGTAGAAAGTAAACATGCTTTCATTAACTCTTGTGCATATAATTTTTCAAGCATGTTGCGATAAAAAATATGGCTACCCAACCTTATTTTTAATTATTTTTTTTATTCTTTAATTACAACCAACAATCAAAAGTCCACTGCTAAAATAGGCCTCCTGATAATGAATGAATGAATGAATATACTTTATTGCACACCACAAACAAATTTACAGAGAACATAACAGAGAGCAGATTACATGTACAATTTGGCGGCCTTATCGCTACATAGCGATCTCTTCCAGGCAACCAAAGGTGTAAAGGAATAAAACAGTGAGTACTAGGTAGGTGGTGCAATATAAATATACCTAATATAATATCAATACATGCAATAAAATAACATATAAATAACTAATACATAAAAAAAAATATGATACACATATACATACGTATATACATAAACCTACATACATATACACACATACATATATATATACACATAAATACATACATATACATATACATACATATATCCTCAAATATATACCACTAACAATAACATAAACAAATAAATACAAAACTACATAATCACATAATTTATCCTAATGATTTTCGAACGATTGAGACAAGTAATGCTCTTTAAGAAGACGCTTAAAGACTACAATAGTCTGAGCTTCGCGTATATACAAAGGTAGGGCATTCCAGAGCTTAATAGACTGTACAGTAAAAGATTTATTAAAGGAAGATGTATAGTGAGTTGGTACCCTTAAAATGAGTTTTCTTGAAGAGCGTAAAGGTTCCCCTGGAAGCCCAACAAAACTAAATTTCTCCTTAAGATAAGGAGGAGTAGAAGGGTGAAATAAGACACAGTACAGAATAGAAAGAATATGCATGTTCCGGCGAAATTGGATAGGTAACCACTTGAGACGTGAGCGAAATTGAGAAATGTGGTCAAATTTGCGCAATCCAAATATGAACCGAATACTAGTATTTTGAAGTCTCTCAAGCTTAGTTAGCTGGTCTTTAGTTATGTCTACATAGCTTGCGTCAGCATAGTCGAGAATCGGAAGGAGAAGAGACTGTGCGAGCATAATTTTTGTAGGAATGGGAAGAAATGATCGAAGGCGACGCAGTGAACTAAGAGCGACAAAGGTTTTATTACTTACCTCATTCAGTTGGCGTTTCCAATTTAAGGAACTATCAAGGTAAACACCAAGATTTTTGACATTGTCAAAGTAAGGGATCACAACCCCATCGAATACAACAGGTGGTATGGAGAACCAGTCAATTCTTGAGATAAAGCTCTGACTACCAAAAATAATAGCCTGTGACTTTTTAGGATTGACATTTAGGCCATATGATTGACTCCACTCATGAATCATATTTAAGTCATTGTTTAATGTAGCGATTGCATTCGGCAAATTCTCAAGAGTTGACTGGGTGTAAATCTGGACATCATCCGCATACATGTGGTAGAGAGAAGAAATTTTATGAGTAATTGAATTAATGAAAATGGAAAAGAGTAAAGGTGACAACACGCCACCCTGCGGCACGCCTGCAGTAATATCACACCAAGATGAGTGAGTTTCATCAACATGAATACACTGCCGACGGCCACAGAGATAACTTTGAAACCAGTCAATTACTGATGGAGATATGTTAAGGGAATACAACTGACTCAACAGTATATCGAAATCGACAGTATTGAACGCATTACTGAAATCTAGCAAGGTCATGACTGTGAGTTGTTTATTATCCATACCCCACCGTATGTCATCAGTAACTTTGATTAAGGCAGTAGCCGTACTAAATAATAAATTGGCTCTCAGGTGATATTTGTTTGCCCTTTTGTCTTTTTTTATTATTTGGAATTTTTATTTGGAATATCATGTTTTCCATCTTCTGTTTCATTTTGTTCTGACGCCTCTTACGACACCCAATGGATGATATAGGATGGTTGATTCTTTTACACCAACATTACCACTAAACGGCATCGTATCATTCTCAATCATCTTCTGTTCGGAATGAAAAACGTAAACGTTTTTAAAAGCCCAAAACATTTGAAGCATTACTCATAAAATCGAATTTAATTTAAATTTGCTCTTCTTCCATACTAATTGTCAGTAGAAAGACACGTGTATAGTGATAATTAACATTTAATACAAGTAAGTGATCGTCAAGGATAAGTAAGGCCGTTAGAGTGAAAGTTTTACTGGTGCAATTAACTGTTGTTAAAAATCTATAATACCTAGATGGTTAAATTTGATGGCGCGTGATATTAGTTGTGTATTATTTATTTTTCTATTTTAAGATTTTTTCTTTGAAGTAGTAGGTAAAGTAAATAATGTGCAAGAATTTTTGCTATTCTATTTATTTTTATCATTTTTAACCTTTGCATTATCATTACAACTTAAATTTTTTATTTAAAATAAATCAAATACAAAGCTTAAATTATTTTATCATGTTGTCGCAAAAACCTAAGAAGGTTTATTTGTACACCAAGCTTCATCGACGCCACTCGATGCTCAACCTACGTACAGACATTATCTATTATATATTACAATAGATATAATATGCTTTAAAATTCTAGCGAAGGTCTACGCTCGCAATGCATACGTAGCTAAATTCACGGGTAGTAAAAATATGTCATTACTCAGACGCACAAAACCGATTAGGTAATGAACGTACACAGGATGTTCACAAGCGGTAGAATTTAACTGTACTAAGGTTGGTAAGTAATCTCTGTTTTATAATTAAGTATTATAATACGTATAATGGCAAATGTTATTTTACTTCTTTTAACCCGGCGAGCATGAGGTTAAAAAAAGTTACATCGAGAATGTGGCAGGGTGGGACATACCCATAATTTAATATACCATATTTAGGTTCTTATTATTATTATTTTTGCTTTGATAATTTTAGTGTGTAAATAATGAATGATTTAATAGAATTAAATGAAACAAGTTCTTAGTTGTGAAATTATTATTATATAATCATGTTTTTCTAAACTTTGTAATTATAGAAACAAGAGTTTAAGGACTTACAAAAATTTATAATTTAACAAAAATATTATTCTTTGAAGTGTAAATCAACTTAAAATTAAAACATAGTGCGATCTTCCTTGTAAAAACTTATTATTAATTTTTTTTAATTAAAAATTAATCACCACTGTCGAGATCAGTACAATTTTCGCAAATAAATTTTGCGTGCTCCATACATATGGACTTGGCACAAGCATTGCAGGAATATTTAGTTTTTCTATCCTTCTAGTATGGACAATCCTGACATCTGACATATCGCCCGGGTATATTCATATATCTAGGCGAGGGCTCACCGAACTGTTTTAAGATTTGCTTGCGGATGTAGCTTAGAATATGCTTTTTTGATTTCCTTGAATGTAGATGTTCGTAAATCATTGATAAGCCCAAATTACGAAAGAATTCCGTTCTCTGTATTGTGATGTTTTTGTTTGCTCGATACATAATATAAGCATTGATAGCTGCCATGTTCAAGATACCATAGAATAAAGTCCTGCGGTCACGCCACTAACCCGACACGCGCGCCGAGCGCTCCAGCTACTGCTACTGAGCGAGTTAGAGTTTCCAGGCGAGGATTTTAAAAAATACACTACCTTGAAATTTTATCAGGGTTAGTGATACCCTGGCTCATGCTCGCCGGGTTAATTAATATTTAAAGGAAGTAAAATAACATTTGTCATTGCAAAAACAAGAAAAATATTTTCAAAAATAAAGCGTTCCAACACCCTAACAGTAAGTTCTGAGCGAGTAGAGCGATTGAAATCATATAATATAATTTTTATTATGTCGAGACTATGGCTCATTGTTATGCTGTGATACGTGAATTAATTATCAAACTTTATAGGTTTGAAACAAATTGACTCCTATTTACAATATATAATGTTTATATATCATGTTATGAATAGGAGTCATTTAGATCATAAAAAAGCCCGGTGGGCCCAATAGGTGGCATTGGGACTATGCTTGAGTTATTAATATTTTTTTTATTTACAGTGAAAAAATTCCAAAATGAATTCATACGGAGTCTAACTCATCGCGCCATCTACCAGAAAATGGTTATTTTGCGACATTTAAATCACAATTACACTTTAAAAATGAAACGTGGAGTGTGTAAAATCTAAAAAAGGGAACAAAAATAACAAATGCAGTTGTCTTCTGAAGCAAGTTGAATCTACAAACACGGTAAGGCAAGTATATGAAAATATACCTCCATATTTCTTTGAACGACCCTTCCGTTCGGCAAAACAAGCATAATGTTTCATCGGGCCAATTTGCTATTGACACTTTATTCAAATATTCAATTATATTTGTTTTTCGTCTCAGGTTACCGTTTATTTACCCTTACCTTTATTTCGTATATCATGCTTAGTAATACTTTATTGTTTTGCGGAAATATGTTTAAAATTGTACGTATAAGTTGGCCTTAAAAGTTCATATCCTTGCTAAGGATCCAAATCAAACTTCGGTAAATATGTTAGCGATTAGCATACACGTGAATAGAATTGAAGTGTTTGTCTGTAATATTGAAAAGAAAGTTGATTTTGAATTATCGAAAAAAGGAAGTCAGTTAGACTTCTATTCAGTTCAGGGAGTTATTTGCATGCTATATGTAACCATTTTAAAAAAATACTCTATTCCTGTCACTCACTATATTTTTCAGTCTCGGCTAATCTACGGAGTAGCTGCACCGATTTTGATAAAACTTTACAAATAGAGAGAGCGACGCTAGGAGGGATCTAGGCGATATTTTATGCGAAATATTTAATTTAAAAATATGTCTTTGATAAGCTTAAATTTTAGAACGCCACATTAATACAACCTATCTAGGCGTGGACGGTGCATGTGGCTAGTATAACATAAATCTAAAGTAAGTTTCGGAGAGTATTTCAATTTGACGGATCGCACGGCGCATTAGCTTGATATTGAGTTGTGGCACTGAGCCACGTATTCGAATCCCGCACAGTAGAAGTAATAATAATTCGTATGGCCCACAAATAATTATTCTGGGTTTGGATGTTTACTCTTGTGCAATTTATGTATACAAATCTCCTTCGCGATACAGAAGAAAATTTTAGTGTGAGGAATAGCGTTTTAAATCGATTCAAAAATAAATCTAAATATAATGTATGCTATAATTTTGTCTCAAACACTGTAAATGGACATTTAATTAGCTTGAATCTGTTTAAGATAAACTATCACCTCGGTTTCGAACAAAGTATAATAATATTAAACATTTGTTGTTTTATTTTAAATAAAATTAGAAATAAAGATTTGTGTTTAATAGTTTTACCTACATATTTTATAAACAAAACTGTATTGAGTTGTGCTAATATGTGCACATTACACAATGTGAGATAAAAGTGATTTAAACTATTCGGCACCTTTGTCCGCTACCTTTAAAAGTTTGAATATTATGAAATATACGATGATATTAATAATATACTCTTTACCATAAAGTTATTACGGCCCATTAGATAACGTTGAAAATTTGCGCAAAGCTCTAGGGTTTTGAATAGTACCCGCGAAGCGTACCTTAGAAATTTCAATTGATAAGAAACTCGGAAATATATAGTGATAATAAATATGATTCATATACACTTTATCACGAAGTTATATTATCATACTAAATAACGGTTACAGTTTGCGCATAGCCGTTACGTAGGGTTATCACCGGTGATGACAGATTGCTGTCGGTTATTAGTAATTCTATTCAATTACATAATACCATTCTATTCTATTCTAACTAATTAGCTGATATTTAGAGGCATGAAGGAAGTTCTGTGACTGCTCCAAATCCTAGCCCCTGTTGATCAAGAAGCGCAGTTTTATAGGAACTCTTTTCAATTATATATTCATTATAGCAAAAAATATATACCGCGCAAATGTGTTGACTTTAATGCAAAAGTGCCATGCTCGCAAAAATACCAACGTAATGTAGCAACATAATATTGTGATTTGTATGATTTTTACTAGCGTTACTTCAAATTCCATAGGAAAGAAACATAATATACACACCACATCATGAACTATCCATCTGTTGAGTACTCGTTTTTTACCCTTCTTTAAAAACATCATATTTAAAAAGAAAAAGAATGTGTTTATTATAATTTATTCAACAAACATCGGATTTTTAAAAAGAAAATTTTGTGAAGTAGGACGGACAACATCAGCTTCGACTTTTAAATTGGATTGTGGATTCTAAAAGATTTTTGCTTCTTAAATCGTTGTATAAAGTACACCCGAACTATTGTATCCACAGGCATACAAATTCGCAGTTTTTTTTTCACAACGTTAATGAGACTCGCACATGGAGAGACCGATTTGAAATACGTGCATCAAGCGTTAGAGTATCATCAATGATTACTCCAAGGTATTTGTCATTTTTGAGTACGCTTTAGGTTCACAGTTGCAGCCGTTTTTAGGTATGATAATTTTTGCAGTAGTGACTTGTTAGGGCCATTGCAATTGTTCGTACATATTTTCGCTAGCTATGATTCGGAAAAAATATGTATATTGTCTTTTTCTGAATCAGTTTAATGATATTTAGATTTATGATTGATGATTAAGAATGATATTAAAATATGTAAATGATAGGCCTTGCTCAGTTGTGCTTTATACTCGATATAATGTCATATCGTGAAACAGTATGGTTGTATTATCTGCGGAAGCAATTATACTTGAATTAGTCAACTTTTGTTTAGGGTTATCGTTCAATCACATGACGTATATTATTCAACAATGACAATGAATGAATCCATACGGGATATATAACATAATTTTATTATAAAAATATTTTATTACATTAAAATACCAGTAAATAAAATTATCACTTGTTCCTTATACTCGCGGTATAGTCCTAAGAACGCATTTCCTTGTTAAATGGCTATACTTTTTACTTAGCCTTTATGTGAGAAAAGCAACATAATATTATGAAAGAAACACAAAGCGATTGTGATAAAAATTTGCGCAAAACCAAATACTGTACAAAAATTCCTTGCATGCAAACACTTAAAACGTCGGCTTAAATAAATGTTCTCAGCGAGCAATATTTCAAAATAAGCATTAACTGATGTTAAAACTATAACCGTTACATATTACACTTTTTCTTTTTTTTCTTTAAAAAAAACGTTACACTAAGATTTTCTCTTGCATCGTGGGGGCAGTTTACAAAAATAAATGCACAAGGACAAACATCCAGGCCCAGAAGAATTTATTTGTAGGCAATACAAATACTTGTTCCGTGCGGGATTCGAACCCGCGACCCCCAGCGCAGCCACTCATTGCTAAGCAACTGCGCCACGGAGTCGTCAACTTTAAATTTTAAATTACTTTTTTGCTAATATAAAGTCTAAAATGCCACAATAAGGGTTGAATAAGCACACATAATTACGGGATGTATTTTACCATAACCATTACACTCTACAAATTGTTCAGTACTATATATATATATATATATATATATATATATATATATATATATATATATATATATATATATATATATATATATATATATATATATATATATATATATATATATATAGTACTGAACCGTAGTTGCCTCAATTAGCAGCCACAATCACAGCTTTTATTTTTTTATTGATTTGATTTTTTTATTTGAATTGCTCTCAGGAAGATGCTTCTGTACATTTCGTGTTTTTGCCATCTGTTGCCATCGGTTGCCTCTTGAATTACTTACGAGACCATATGAAGTAATGGATAACACTGCCTCTGCTAGGTCATAAGATGTTTCATGGTTTATAAGATATAAGATATACTTTATACAACGATTTAAGAAGCAAAAATCTTTTAGAATCCACAATCCAATTTAAAAGTCGAAGCTGATGTTTTCCGTCCTACTTCACAAAATTTTCTTTTTAAAAATCCGATGTTTGTTGAATAAATTATAATAAACACATTCTTTTTCTTTTTAAATATGATGTTTTTAAAGAAGGGTAAAAAACGAGTACTCAACAGATGGATAGTTCATGATGTGGTGTGTATATTATGTTTCTTTCCTATGGAATTTGAAGTAACGCTAGTAAAAATCATACAAATCACAATATTATGTTGCTACATTACGTTGGTATCTTTGCGAGCATGGCACTTTTGCATTAAAGTCAACACATTTGCGCGGTAGATATTTGTTGCTAAAATGAATATATAATTGAAAAGAGTTCCTATAAAACTGCGTTTCTTGATCAACAGGGGCTAGGATTTGGAGCAGTCACAGAACTTCCTTCATGCCTCTAAATATCGTATATAGTTAGAATAGAATATAATGGTATTATGTAATTGAATAGAATTACTAATAACCGACAGCAATCTGTCATCACCGGTGATAACCCTACGTAACCCTACGGCTATGCGCAAACTGTAACCGTTATTTAATATGATAATATAACTTCGTGATAAAGTGTGTATGAATCATATTTATTATCACTATATATTTCAGAGTTTCTTATCAATTGAAATTTCTAAGGTACGCTTCGCGGGTACTATTCAAAACCCTAGGGCTTTGCGCAAATTTTCAACGTTATCTAATGGGCCGTAATAACTTTATGGTATAGAGTATATTATTAATATCATCGTATATTTCATAATATTCAAACTTTTAAAGGTAGCGGACAAAAGTGCCGAATAGTTTAAATCACTTTTATCTCACATTACACATTAGCACAACTCAATACAGTTTTGTTTAAAAAATATGTAGGTAAAACTATCAAACACAAATCTTTATTTCTAATTTTATTTAAAACAAAACAACAAATGTTTAATATTATTATAGTTTGTTAGAAACCGAGGTGATAGTTTATCTTAAACAGATTCAAGCTAATTAAATGTCCATTTACAGTGTTTGAGACAAAATTATAGCATACATTATATTTTGATTTATTTTTGAATCGATTTAAAACCGTGCACCGCACCTCACACTAAAAATTTCTTCTGTATCGCGAAGGAAATTTGTATACATAAATTGCACAAGAGTAAACATCCAAACCCAGAATAATTATTTGTGGGCCGTACGAATTATTATTACTTCTACTGTGCGGGATTCGAATACGTGGCTCAGTGCCACAACTCAATATCAAGCTAATGCGCCGTGCGATCCGTCAAATTGAAATACTCTCCGAAACATACTTTTGATTTATGTTATACTAACCACATGCACCGTCCACGCCTAGATAGGTTTTATTAATGTGGCGTTTTAAAATTTAAGCTTATCAAAGACATATTTTTAAATTAAATATTTCGCATAAAATATCGCCTAGATCCCTCCTAGCGTTGCTCTCTCTATATGTAAAGTTTTATCAAAATCGGTGCAGCTACTCCGTAGATTAGCCGAGACTGAAAAATATAGTGAGTGACAGGAATAGAGTATTTTTTTAAATGGTTACATATAGCATGCAAAGAACTCCCTGAACTGAATAGAAGTCTAACTGACTTCCTTTTTTCGATAATTCTAAATCAACTTTCTTTTCAATATTACAGACAAACACTTCAATTCTATTCACGTGTATGCTAATTGCTAACATATTTACCGAAGTTTGATTTGGATCCTTAGCAAGGATATGAACTTTTAAGGCCAACTTATACGTACAATTTTAAACATATTTCCGCAAAACAATAAAGTATTACTAAGCATGATATACGAAATAAAGGTAAGGGTAAATAAACGGTAACCTGAGACGAAAAACAAATATAATTGAATATTTGAATAAAGTGTCAATAGCAAATTGGCCCGATGAAACATTATGCTTGTTTTGCCGAACGGAAGGGTCGTTCAAAGAAATATGGAGGTATATTTTCATATACTTGCCTTACCGTGTTTGTAGATTCAACTTGCTTCAGAAGACAACTGCATTTGTTATTTTTGTTCCCTTTTTTAGATTTTACACACTCCACGTTTCATTTTTAAAGTGTAATTGTGATTTAAATGTCGCAAAATAACCATTTTCTGGTAGATGGCGCGATGAGTTAGACTCCGTATGAATTCATTTTGGAATTTTTTCACTGTAAATAAAAAAAATATTAATAACTCAAGCATAGTCCCAATGCCACCTATTGGGCCCACCGGGCTTTTTTATGATCTAAATGACTCCTATTCATAACATGATATATAAACATTATATATTGTAAATAGGAGTCAATTTGTTTCAAACCTATAAAGTTTGATAATTAATTCACGTATCACAGCATAACAATGAGCCATAGTCTCGACATAATAAAAATTATATTATATGATTTCAATCGCTCTACTCGCTCAGAACATACTGTTAGGGTGTTGGAACGCTTTATTTTTGAAAACATTTTTCTTGTTTTGCAATGACAAATGTTATTTTACTTCCTTTAAATATTAATTAACCCGGCGAGCATGAGCCAGGGTATCATTAACCCTGATAAAATTTCAAGGTAGTGTATTTTTTAAAATCCTCGCCTGGAAACTCTAACTCGCTCAGGCAGTAGCTGGAGCGCTCGGCGCGCGTGGCGGGTTAGTGGCATGACCGCAGGACTTTATTCTATGGTATCTTGAACATGGCAGCTATCAATGCTTATATTATGTATCGAGCAAACAAAAACGTCACAATACAGAGATCGGAATTCATTCGTAATTTGGGCTTATCAATGATTTACGAACATCTACATTCAAGAAAATCAAAAAAGCATATTCTAAGCTACATCCGCAAGCAAATCTTAAAACAGTTCGGTGAGCCCTTTCCTAGATATATGAATATACCCGGGCGATATGTCAGATGTCAGGATTGTCCATACTAGAAGGATAGAAAAACCAAATATTCCTGCAATGCTTGTGCCAAGTCCATATGTATGGAGCACGCAAAATGTATTTGCGAAAATTGTGCTGATCTCGACAGTGGTGATTAATCATAATTTTTAATTAAAAAAAATTAATAATAAGTTTTTTACAAGGAAGATCGCACTATGTTTTAATTTTAAGTTGATTTACACTTCAAAGAATAATATTTTTGTGGTTTGCAAAAATATGTTGTTACCAGGATTAAGAAGGGAATGCTTCAGTGTTTTCAATACGTAGTAATAGTGACAATGCAAATTTAAGCTGCAGAAGAGAGTGGCGAAATTATTATGGAATGCCTTAGATAGAAGTTTTAACCAAATTGGCTATATTTAGTAAGGAAAAAATTATGAGTACCTATAATCAACTAATATCCACTAGTGTCTGACACATCTCTCTCATTCTTTCACGAATGCGTAAAAGAATGAGAGAGATGTGTCAGAATCCTGTCGAATGAAAGCCGGTGGTCTCTATCTTCCCCGCTTGGAGACAGTTTTGTATTGCGAGTTCATTAATGTGTGTTTATATTTTATGTTCTCCTGTAACTTGCTGTTGTCTAATGTTTTTGACGAATTTGAAGTATGAGGTGTTGTAGGAATCACCTTAAGCTATATTTTCTAGAAGCACTACCACTACTTCATATTGTCACGTGAGTGTTGTAAGAGGCGACGGAAGGGAACTGGAACAGGATATGAGCAGCAACGTCTTCCTGACAACAACTCAAAGTATTATTAAGTATTATTAACTGCGGTTGCCAACCTGACTGCCAAGCGTGGCAACTATTTGAATATCTTCCTACAAGGCCTAGGCTAGGTAAGGTATAGGGGAGGCCTATGTTCAACAGTGGACTTTTATAGCTGGAATTGTAACGGTTTGATTTTTTGTTAAATTTTTATTAATATTATTATCATTTAATATTTAATTTTTTAATTTTTTTTTTAATTGAATCTGAATGACAGGGTGAGAAATTGCGTGATAAGAGATAAATGTGGTATGCAAGATGATGTGACCAGGATTAAGAAAGGAATGCCTCGGTGGTTTGGTCATGCAGAAAGAATGAATGAGGAAAGAGTGACAAAGCAAATTTATATGGCAGATGTGAACGGCAGAGTCGGGAAGGGACGCCCAAGAAAAAAGTTTATCGACCAAATTGGCGATATTTTGAAAATGGGCCACGTTAGAAGTACCCTTAACCGATGTGCATGTATGCGTAGATATATGGATGTAAAGGAGACGAAAGAGGTATGTCAGGATCGTGCCAAATGGAAGTCCGTAGTCTCTGCCTACCTCTGGGTGACAGGCGTGAGTGTTTATGTTTTTTTTTTACTGTAATTGTAACCAACTTGGTAGCGCAGTGTCGAATCATTTGGCTGCAGCTTTATTAACGGCAAGAATATATTCCAGTACGGAACAGAGTATTGGAAGTAAGTACAAATAATTGTTTTGGGGTTGGGTTTTTTTTATGTGTTTCGGGAAATTTTGCCTAGATGCAATTTCTGTTTATAAAATGTTTTCACGATACAGGATATAATCTTTGAGCGAAGCAAAATTTGGTACTTGCTTAAAACGCATACTTTCTAAAATAACACTTTTTGAGACAAGTAACAAATCACTCTTAGTAGGGTTTTCTGTATTTAAGATATAATTACACTCGTTTATATTACAATTGTAAAAAATTGTAAGTAACCACCAAAACCCTGTAAAATAGGCATATGATTTGATTTTTTTTAAATAAAGTATGCTTTAACAATTACTCTTTTCAGGCCCGCCAATCCATCAATATTCTACAAAAGACATATGTGTGGTATTTAACAATGCATTGTGTGCACGTCTTTCCTTTTAGCGACCTATTTTCACTAGAAAATGATCCAATGTTTACCCCTTTCATGACCGTCTATTCAGCCCCTGATACAAACTTCGATACGCGTATTACTTATTCATTACTTTCATATTTTATGGATACGAGTACATCTTTGAAAATATATTGCTAAATGCGTGTTGGAATAAAGGTAACGTGTAATTTTAAATATATAGGAGTATATGAGGGATATCTTAAAAATTATGATTATGCAGTATAATTTATTAATCACAAATTACACATACACCTAACAAACATAGACTCTGTTTTTGTCGGGGGCTAAAAATTAAATGCAATAGAACAGAATGGATCAGTATGAAAACGGTTGGAATGGAAGTGTTACCCCCTTCCATTCCAACCGTTTTCATATGGAACGGTCATAATACAATTACTTAAAACCGACTGCAACGAAGTAGTTCTTTTAAAATAGCATCATTAGGCTGAAGATGATAGGGCTGCTTTTCTATTCAAACTTTCTCTGTCTTATTCCGTATGAGTAAACAACCACCTCTTTCACACGCCAAATAATAGTGCCTCCATTGCTGTTTTCTGGTTTGTGAAGCAACCAAATCCTTTAAGGTGACAATGATCCTTAACCTTCTTTGTTTGAATGGGATGCAATGGCCATGTGGTGAAACGTATGCTCGTAGGTAAATCACAGGAGTATTATGTAAGTAAGGTATTGACGAGAGAACATCAAATATGTAATTTTTGTAAAATTTAAGACGAGTGTGCAACTCTGATTTATGTCCTATGAGTCAAAAAAGCCAGTAAAATTTTAATTGATTTTCCTATTTTAGACAATACTTTAAAAATCTCTAAAAATATCCCTTGGGAAATAATAGCGCTAGATTTCTTGCTGGTTGTTTCCTGGTAAAAGGTATTACAAATAAATACCCAAAAAAAAAACAATGGTTAATCAAATATATTTAGTATCATCTTATAGCCTATATTGAATAAAAATATCCCATAAAATGTTTCCATCCTTTCTCTCCTCTTCCTTACTCTTCTCACATCTCTCTTACTTTCCGCGCCTCTCCTTTCTTTTAATACCTTTTCTTATTTTATATTTTATACAATTCCCCTTTTTGTACCTCTTCATTCTAAAAGATAAGACAATCGTACGGGTCACATAAGAAGATTAATTATTACTTAAGTTAAATATTTTTTAACTAACAAATAAGAATATATAAGAAGGAATACTCTTTATTTTCAAACAAAGCATCTTATGCATGAAAACTTTGTTCAGCGGGTCGGCCCAAAGAGGACAAATTTCATGAATAATATTTTTCTTTGTAAACAAATTGAGTGCATCTTATCTTAAGACGCGAATACAGAAAAGGACAAATATAAAATAACTTTATAGTATGTTATTCAGGAGAGGTTATTGAATTGAAAGACAATATATTGTTTAACAACTCAGTTGTTATTTCCAATTTGAAAAGTAATAAGAAATAGGAATCCAGTTGTATACATACGATAACGACTTACATGTATTTATTGCGCTAAGTACATAGATATAAGTATTTTGTTAAAAATTTGCTGTGGGTGTGTATTAAACATGTAAAAATTATTGAAATATTTGAGTAATATGTGATATAGTTATTTTATAATAACGATTATAGATATTATTGTTATGAGCTATTTTTAATCACGGAATAACTTAAAAATTTTACAATAGACTTAAGAATGCAAAGACAACAACTTTAATAGAAATTTCCGTTTTAAATTGTAAAATAATACAGGTAGGATTTATATTCTTGTTCAATGGAATTATTTGTTATGTAATCAGGGTATAATCTTAAGCCATACAATTCGGACAAGAAAAACATAGCATTAAAATAATAATTTCTTTACATATTATTTAAAATATCTCCACACTAGGAATTCTTTCACCGTGTTGTGGTGGCTTTAGTGAATATATCATCCCGTTTGACCCGTAGGTATCACAAGAGGCGACTAAGAAATACACAGAAGTTGTGGTTTCCGATAGAATGCGGTATAAACATATCGTTTATGCCAGAAGTACAGTACCTAGACCGACGACGGGGAGTGGCGTCAAAGTTGCGAGACTTCTGGCACTGCGATCATCAAACCAACTACCAGATGTAACGATATAGGCAAATTTTGCCTACAATTGGATAGATCCAAATCCAGGAAGAAACTTACAAGCTGGTAAAGAAGAAAAAATAATCACTCAACTATCGTTTAATAGTTGCCTAGCTTTATTTGTATGTACAAAGACCCAAACTGAAGCACACGTATAATATATTTGTAAGTCTTGCAATTACTTTGTTTGTTTATTTATTCTATATTGAACCTTACACAATGTATAGGCTGCCTTAATACTACAAGCTTTCTTTGCCAGTTAGCCTTATTTATTACATGTGGGAATCGATCCGCATCCAAGCGTTCAGTACGTCGCTACCATGTCATATATTGTTTATGTAAGTACATAATATATAATAAAAAAAAATCACCGCCTTATTTAACCTAGCTTTCAATGATTGAAATAAATTATTCGCATTTTGAGTGTAAAAGGGAATCGTAATTCAAGAAACAACATACCTTATCCCTTATGTCTCTTAACTCTGTATATTTTTGTCATAAGTGCGAAAAAGTAATGTGCAAAAAAACACAAAACTACTCATGTTGACGATCCAGAAGAAGGCTTATCTTGGTATGACGAATGGTTTCAACCTCAAATATGAGCACGGCATAAATGATACTTACCGTAAAGACTGAGAGTGTGTTTATTTTTCCAAGCGAAACTCACGCAGTTGTTAGCGTCAAGCCTATTTCTAGAAATACGAGCATATTTAATAATGTGTTCGACGTTTTCTATCTGTGAATATTTTTTACGTTATATTCTTACTATTTATTTCTGATTTCTGATATCATATATATCTGATTTATGAAGCCCCATCCAAAAGCACAATTTATCACTGGTTTGCTGAATTTCAACGTGGACATGTCAAGCTCAGTGATGATCCCCGTCAAGGTCGTCCAAAAACTGCAGTCACCCAAGAAAACATTGATGCTGTGCGTAAGCTGATTGAAGAAGATCGACATGTGACATTCCGCGAAATTCAAACAACTTTAGACATTGGCATGAGTCAAATACAAATAATCTTGCATGAACAATTAGGTGTAAAAAAGTTGTTTTCCCGATGGATACCGCATTCGCTCTGTGAAGAGCAAAAAGCGGCTCGAATTACTTGGTGCGTCAGAACTCTTGAAAGATTCCACGCAGGATCCTCACATGCTGTATACAACATCGTAAAATGATGGCCACGTTCGTATCCAAAATCGGCCATGTTACGACTATTCCTCTTGAGGGACTAAGAACGGTTAATTCAGAATGGTATGCTAGCATTTGTTTGCCACAGGTCGTTTCTGAACTCCGTAAAGAGAACTGCTACCACCGCATCATCCTCTATCACGACAATGCGAGTTCTCACACCGCACACAGAACAAAAGAGTTTTTAGAGCAAGAAAACATAGAATTATTTGACCATCCGCCGTACAGCCTTGACCTAAGCCCTAATGATTTCTATACTTTCCCAAAAATAAAGAATAAATTGCGTGGACAGAGATTTTCATCACCTGAAGAAGCTGTGGACGCCTACAAAACGGCCATTTTAGAGACCCCAACTTCCGAATGGAATGGTTGCTTCAATGATTGGTTCCATCGTATGGAAAAATGTGTCGAATTTCGCGGAGAATACTTCGAAAAGCAATAAATGCATTTTTAAATAGTAATGTTGTGTTACTTCCTTGATTCCCGAAATTTTCAGTGCCGCCCTCGTACGCAAATACATAACATACAGAATAAAATTCATTTACAGATTTTTTCGCCTTTCCGACGTTTCGGGCAGTTATGGTCATGAAGGTGACTGAGGTGTTTGACGTGCTAATGTCAAAGTTAACAAAGGCTAACCCAATTTCAGAAAGTCTGGTTTAATTGTTCAAATACCATATTTTTATAATAATGTATTTTACATCATTGTTCATTTATTTACTTTGACAGAAGATATCGGGATGTATGTTCTGATCGTGGGTGAAAAGTTAACATATCCAATATATCTGGCATCGAACCCACTTTGAGTAGTACAATGAATGAATTAGGATAAAAAATGTTTTTTGTTGTTTCGTCAAGTTTCAAATCATAACAATTCTAAAGTTTTCATTTCCAAAATAAATAAATAAAGGTTTCTTCTATGCTTAAGGGTGATAATAGGTGGCGCATAGCAATCGTCATATTCCATCAATTCAAAACCAAAATGCAGACGCGTTGTCACCCCTGAAGATTAAGGTGGAATGCCTGGTTGCTAGTAAAAAGGGTCGCCGTTTCCGTACACTCACCATAAGAAACACAGCAGCATTATGCTGCTATTTTTCTGTAATGTGATAAAAATCTTAACACCTACTTGTTCGAACAGTATAAAAGACGATGCCAGCAACTAGTTTGGATCGATATTTCTACAAATCTTAATCACTGTCGTTGTTTAGTACGCCGTGGCCCGTTTTTGGTTTGCACGCATACATTTTTAAAGACATAAAGACATTTATTCCAACACTTACATCTACAACACTACACTTACACATGACAAATTACAATTTTAAAATAAAACAAGTGACTTAAGATTAACAAACAAATTAAAAACAGAAAATTAAACTAAAGAAAAGAAAAGCGTCGATTATATGTGCATGCAACGTGCTATGATGAATTGCTGGAAGGGACCGTCTCAGCATAAACAAAGGGTTTGCAGCGCTGATTTTCAGACGGCCCTGAATAAGTTCTGACGGTCAACTTCATGCGAGCGAGTATTTTTTTCTTTCTTACATCTGTATTATTTACCTCATGTGGATGTGTCGTAGACGGTAATATCCAACGTCCGAACATTTAACTAAAATTTTATGATAAATATATGTAATATGTATAAATTATTTAATAAAATGACATAAATATAGACAAATATGTATTAAGTTATATAGAGGATAATAAATACTTAGTAATCATTAAATATATAAATTAAATTTATGATTAGAAATACTATATTAAGAATGACCTATTTTTAATATAGTATTTCTAATCATCAATTACACATATCAATTATTTATACTTCCCTTCTGTTGGCAAAAAATTTTTAATTGTATTTTAAAATTCACTAATGTCTAGATTACGTAGTGGTGGAGGTATATTATTTCAGCAGTGAGTGACTGTATATTTGTAACTACCTCTGAAGGCAGGGCCTATGTCGAGGGTGGACACTTAATATACGAGAGGAAACCCGCGTAAGATAATATATAGATAGATTTTAGGTACATATATTTATTCATTTCACATTGAGTACTATGCACAACAGGTATTGAGGTTTTAACGTTTACTCTACTATAAATATTATATATATGCATATATATATATATATATATATATATATATATATATATATATATATATATATATATATATATATAGATATATATATATATATATATATATATATATATATATATATATATATATATATATATGATATATATTTATGTTATATGATGTAATATTCAATCTAATACATTTTCGTAAGCATGATATATCAAAGTTTTTTTTCTATTTGAACAATAAAATAAAGTGAATGCTTATTGTAAATAACAATAAAAATAGTTACATAAATATACATTAACGCAACACGATATGAAAATAGTCGTAATAAAAAAAACATATCAAATTCAGTACACTCGCCGCTATTAACTCGCAAAAAGACAAAAATTGATATAGCCACTATAATTTATCCTATGAAATACACAAGCACACCCTAGACTAGACGAAAGCATTTTTAGGCAAATTAAAGTCTATTGATCGATTACTACAAAAGAATACAAGCATTGAAAAAAAATCAAATAATAGGCTATTTGAGTTACCAAATAAAACTTTTAACATATAACGTGTTACACAAAAAAAGTATATAATCTTATGGTATAAGTTTGCTCTCCATATTAAATTTTTTTTATAAGAAGGAGTAATATTTTTACCAAACTAATCAAATACTCACTATTATTAAGACCACAAAGATAGTATATAATTCCGATATTATAAAGTAGGTATATAAACCTTCAACCTATAATTATCAAAAATGCTGAAGTGTGTTAACCTATTACTGCAAGATAAGGCGTGTATAAAGAATATGGTTGGTAACAATGATATTATAAGTAAAAAGGTGTAGATAGGTTACCTACATAATATTCGATCTTCAAAAATGGCACACTAATGCATACATAAATAACTAAATATTGCAATAGCACACTACATTACGATTAGACGTCAAAGTAGGACGGCATGATTAAACTTTCACAAGCGTAAAAGAGACAAATGTAATTTGCGACAGTGCGTGGTCATGTTTAATGGGAACGATGTAGAATAATTAATCAGATATGACATTATACCGTACACCGTGATTTATACCTAAAACGCGATTCACTCATGAGTGCACGTAGTAAAAGTAATAAAGTAGTAAAAATGCATTAAAAGTAGGAAAATAAAAAAAATTGATTTTATTAAAAGTTTATTATCAAATATAGTGCTGTAATAATTATTATACGAACGTATATACCACGTCGTTACGCTACAAAACAAATAAATCGAACTTATTAATTAATAATGACATACTTAATTTACCCTTCAACAAAAAAAGAATTATATGTACACAATTTCAATTACGATACTCAAAAGAGACCTGACTGTTTTTGAAATTCTTTGATCAGAAACAATATCACTTCTCTTTCAAACTCACTCATTAGGGTACTTCTATCCCTCTCTATTTTTTTGACAATATATTTTAAAATACGTAATTTTTGAATTCGTAAACAATACGAAAATAAATTAAGAAAATAGCAAAGGAATGAAATATGATTCCTTTTGATTTTTGGAAACCTTTCGTAGTTTATATAGAATCTAATCACATATGACGGAATTTTCGGTTTCCGGTTTCGGAAAAACAAAACACGAATTACTGTCATTGTCAAAGAACCTTCATGGACGCGACGATAGCGCGACGACTGAGCTCAGGTTTGCTAATTAGCTTGGTAACGAGTTAAATGGGTTGTTACACAATAAATTTAGGTTAAAAAAGGTATAATAAACCGAGTCTGTAATATTATAATACAAATATGTTATCCACAATCTTAACAAATAAAAACATATTTCCTAAACAAACCAAACATTCACCATAGCTAAAAATATTAAAGTAACAATATAAAACCGTATATATCCTTACCTTTTATATATATATATATATATATATATATATATATATATATATATATATATATATATACCTTTAACTTTAAATTAGCAAAAAGTCAAGATGTATTGACTTATAAATGCAAAATAAGGCGTGTATAAAGAATATTGCCGGTAAAAATCTATAGAGATATTTAAACAATAAAATTAAGTTAAATGTGGCATAATATACCCTAATGTCCCTAATGTCATCCCTAATGTCAGAACGTAATACAAATATGTTAGCCATAATATTAACATATTTAAAGAAAAAATGAGAGGAGAAGGTGTTGTAGAGTCACCCCCTACTTCCCCTTACTGCCGAACGTGCTTAGTTTTCTTTTATAAATTTTTAAAAGTCTTATTTTGAGATTATGTTTCGTAATTTTTATGACAATTTTAACCTGATTTATGGGGAAAGAGAGTTGGGGGACGGAAGCCCCACGCCACTTAACAGGGTGCAGTCGAGGGAAGGCCGGTCGACGGAGCCCCGCTTGGCAGGACTCCTACTAAACCATTCAGGGTTTATAAAAAAATAACCACAAAGAGGATAACTGAGTATATTCGCTCGCTCACTCGACCCCGTCATCCCCTTCTAACCTGACCTGTCCGAGTCGGGGTGCCCTACGTCCCAGTATCGCTTCGCTCGTTATTGCACTCAATATAACACCAAAATATTAACTTTTATGACTACTTTAATTTATAAACATAATTTATGGCTGCCACCATTTGTAAGAAATAATCTTTGCGATATTTATCAGTATTCTGCCGCCACAAATATTCCACTATTCATCAAAATTCTGAAACTCGGAAGCAATGGCATGACGAAAAGCTGTCTACAATTTGGCCGGTCTTGCGATTAATTTTACACATTTTAAATCGATTCGAATCGAAATTGAATGAATCGATTCACATAAAATCGAAATCTTAAAGATCGATTTCGCAAAAACCGATCTTTTTTTAATTTGAGTTAAAAGTTTATATTATAATATCAAAAGATACAATAAAGTACAAATAACATTGAATGTTTGAATTTAAAAACTGTCATTATTTACGAGTTGGGGTACATTTAACTAATTGTAAATAATTTTATAAATCTTAACAAAACAGAAAAAGATTCGATCTCGATTCTCTAGAGTAAAATATCGATTCACTAGATCGATTCAGTACTATATATCGATATGACATTGACAGATGAAACGTCAAAAACGTGAGAATATTTAATTAATTAGTCACTTATGTACCAATATTTTTAAAAAATAATTAAAAATACTTCGACGTCGCTCCAGTAGCAAAAATCACGTTGGGGTGCTTCAGATAAATCCCCTTGACCCCCTCACAGTGACAGAATCTTCAAATTCAGGCGACCGAATACTAAACCCAACCCTTGATAGGTCAGATATCTCCAGGTCCGTGGCTAGGAGGTCCTGATCTCTCTCATTAAGCTGTCCAGCTTCTTGTTCTTCTAAGTTCACTAATCATGTCCTCTAGTATTTTAGTATCGCACTTAATCAGACCTTCTTCATATAATTTTTTTTGTTTTTCATATTAACTCATATAAATTTCCAACTTTGTGACTTTGCAATCCATTTCCTCCAGGTTTTATTACACGCAAGAACTGAATCCTTTAGCATAGTTATATTGTCCCTGATTTCCTTTAGCTCATTCCTCATAGCGCTAAGCTCATTTCGTAAAAGACTAATTTCTAAACCTATCTTTATGGAGAGGACTACATTCACCAACTTTTTGGCACCTAACCGGTGTATTGGAATGGTCTCCAGTGCGAGAAACCTTATTTTTACAAGCAGGGCACATCCATGAAGCTGATATCTTAGAGAGGTTCAGACAGCCTCGATGATAGGCTACATAATACCATCTGTCGCCGGCAAGTAGCGACCACAAGCTAGGGATGTTCATGTAAAAAAGTATCGATATTTTTTCGATATAATATATCGCAATGTTGTATCTATACTTTTCGATATATCGATGAAATATATCGATATTTTCGATATATTGATATATTCTTTTATATTTAAAAAACAAAAGACGAACAGTTTAATATGAGTAAATACGTAAAAACAGCCAAAAGCAGCTGTATGCTATATTGTAAAACTTCGAGAATTGCACTTTGTAATCAGTTCACGCTTCTAATGGATTTTCGTTAAATCTACTAACTGGCGCCCTCAAATAAAGAGATAACTCATCTGAAAAACTTTCATAACTTTTATTAGTTCTAGAATTCCGCTGAACCAGTTAATGATGATCACTCTAGAGACTAAAGTCTGACTGACAAATTTTTTCTGAACTATCCGAGTTTGAACTGGCAGTAAGACATAACTCTTCTCTTTGCAATATCGCAATCACGAAACCTGGGCTCGGCGCACGACTACAAGCACCAAAACTTACACATCTGTTATCGTAACCGCAAAATTACATTTAACGATAGACAAGGACAGAAATAGAAAACGTCGTAGTTGTGCGAGCGAAATCGCGTTAGCCAGTTAGGCATCGCGTGCGTATCTGTCTCTCACGCATGTTTTTATTATCTATCTCGCTCTTACAAACATGGCGAAGTCAACAATAAATATTACCATAATTTTCAACAAAATAGAATTTTTAGCTATACTTACGAGTGGTAAGTAATCCCGTGTATCTTATTTTTCTTTCTTGAATTATTAGCACACTGTTTAGCTGCACAAGAAGTCATTTTAATGCGTATTTAATACCAAAAGAATTGAAATTAAAGAGCTGTACGATCAACGACGTTTTGTGCGCGACTGAGTGTCACTACGAGCCAAGTACGGGCAATCCCGTAGTTTTGTAGGACCGGGCGCTTTGATTTAGTGACCTATCTTCCCCTTTTAATATAATATCAATTCCTCCTGTTCGGTTTTTATACCTAGTATTTAGTTGCAAGTACGCCGACAAAGTGCCAACCCAAAATAGTCACAAGACTTCAAAGTAATTGAATATTCCCGCTCTATCAACACTCGACGCGATTCTGCTCTTTATTTATATTCTGATACGGATCAATGTTATATCAAGGTACATTTGCTTTAAAGGATTGTAAGTATTTTTTGTAAACGCAATTCTGCTTCTTATTTACTTAAAGTTACGGATCATTGTTCTATGCAAGTATTTTTCTTCCAACAAGGCTTGAAAGTTCGAACTTTTAAAGGTTTTAAAGTAGTTTGTAAACGCGATTGTGCTCTTTATTTGTATATAGTTACGGATCAATGTTCTATGCAAGTATTTTTCTTCCAACAAGGCTTAAAAGTTTACTATTTTAGCATATGCGATTGCACTCGTTATTTGTATGATCTTAAGGATTAAATTTCTATGCAGAAAGAAAATACTTTGAAAGTATTTTGAGCCCTGGTTTTTGGCGCTGGTATTTGAAGATGGACGTACTTGAAAGCCCCGGTACTCGATTTTGCAAATATGACCCATGTCTACGGTCTGCGCTTAGCAGCCATTTCTTTACTGATAGGCGACAATAGATTAAGCTAATTAAAATCATAAACTACTAAGAGGATACTGCGCATAGTTAACGTAATGATTACCGTTACCGACCTTTAAAAAGTACTACATACGAGTACATTGGACTTTTAATTTCCTAAAACAACTCTGAATTTATTTTCTATAAATTCATCTAGATATAAAGAAATTATGTATAGAGTAAATGCGGGAAGGGTGTACTTTTAATTTTGTACGATATATCGGATGAAATATATCGATATTTGTATCGATATCAGATGATTCGATAGTATCGGATCTATTCGATATATCGAATGTATATATCGATATTTTATGATATATCGATTTATATCGAGCACTCCTACCACAAGCTTCACACTTGACCATGGTGAGTTGATTAAGATAGACTTATTTATATCACGTTTATTTATTTATGTTCGTTGCAGCGTCTTATTTACTACCAGTAGCCAAAGGAGGGCAATAAAAACAAAATTATTAATCACTACTACTGACCAGTTTTATGGTTAACACAAAATACAATTATTGTCAATTTTTATAATTATAATAAATGATCTAAAATTAAATTTTGAAAGTTCAATGTAACAGTAATTATTGCAAAACAACAAGTAAGCGTAATGTTTGTTAACAAATGGATATGTAACACGAACGGAGTAAAGTTAACATTTAGTAAATATAACGGGGTAGACCGATATCGATGATAGTTTTATTTTAACAATTTTAATTTTAATGTTATTGGTTTTGATTTCGCTTAACTAATGTTCAAGTAATCTACACAATGTTCTAAATTGTTATACACACTCACTTTTATGACTTTAAAGGTTAGATAATTATTTTAAATTAAGTAAATTAGAGCACTACATTGACAACAACATTACTCGCGCGACGGTAGCTCAACACTCTGCATTTTTATGTATTTTGATGTTATCTTGTAATTACTTCTAACTATTTACTATGTTCCGTTAGTAAATTACAATCTTAAGTGGGTTAAGAGAAATATTCCCTTAATGTATACGTATATGTATATATATTATCACACATACATATATGTATAAGTTATTATATATATATATATATATATATATATATATATATATATATATATATAACTTCCATCAGCGTAAGTTGTCTGACCGTGGTAAATTACATTACTCTCTTTTAGGCTAACAAAGTGCCTGTGCACTGACAGTTGACGGCTACATATTACCGTTATGATGTAATTTAATACCGTTAATTATAAGTGTATTATTATTTGTGTTATATAGTATTTGTGTTCAAATTTATATTTGAATGAATTACATTTATACACATTACCAAGAATATCAATTGTTAATATTCATTAAGAGAAAATATCGTCATAAAAATGTATGGAATAATCATCCCAAAATATTTTATATATCAAGAAAACTACTAAATATTTCAAGTGTATGAGGCCTCTACGTCGGCTTATAGGGGATCAAGTATCCCATGACAGGGAAGAGTCAATTATACGCAAGGACGGCTAACAAGAAGGAGATCAATTTAGCTTTATTGCGATCATTAGACACGGTACAAAGAATATGTTGAAACGTATCTATATGACACAATTCTAGAAAATATTTTTGAAGTATTTCTTTTAGTGCGTCGCTTGATAGTGGCATTAAGTAATTGATTTATTGTTCTTATAGTTAAACGTCAAAAGTGAAAGGCATTTTTTGATAAAATAAGGGTGGCAAATTCAGTTCACCTAATAGTAAGTGGTTCCTACGGCCCATAGACATCTATACCTATTCTTAAAAAAAGAATTTTAAATCAGATGCGTTGTTACCCCTGAGGACTAAGATGGAACGAATCGCTACTATTCAAAAGGGTCACGATTTCTCTGCACTTACCACACGAAACACAGCAGCATTAAGCTCCAATTTTAGGCTGCGATCCTGTGAGAGCGTGGTCTTTCCCAGTCAACTCGGCCTATACTTGCTACAATCCTAATATGGCTGCAGCGTCACTCTACCATGTAAAAACTAAATAACGAATCTACTCTATCCCTACATTTTATCGTTTTTATCCAAGTAAGAGTCGTAATTTATGTTATTACGATAAACATTTTTTATCGTAGGGAAATCATCATACATACATTAGGCTTCGAAGGCAATAGAAAGGTTAGGACGGACTCCTACCAGCAAAAATCCAAGGGTGTTTACCATCACAGTATATGAGGGATCCCGTAAACTTCGTTCAGAACGCAACGCGCAACTGGAACCGCTTTCTTCGCTTTTTTTCTCGCTAGTTTTAATTCCTGTTCTTTACAGCTGTATAACCGCCTCACCATTGAGCCAGCTCACTACCGTCGCTCTGACAGGCGTATCCGGTCGCTCACCCTCGCATCCATGTCCACCGGTACATTTAAACGTAGGAAGCAAGCAAGGGTGTTCGCTGCCTTAAAAACTACTGTGTGGTAACCTCGCATGACCTGTATGGCTATAATCTACTGGACGCTGAAGATTTTAGTTCTACAGCGTCTGATGGCCAGCTTTATTGCTCAAACAGGCACTCCCGTACAAGGCTACGTGTAATGTACTGTAGATCCCAGGGATCGATATTTAGGAAGCACAAGTCACACTATTGTAAGTAGTATAATATTACAAGTTACACTAATATCGGCTCGCAGTAAGCGTCCACGTCTTCTCCCTGCGGCGGTCGGTCGGGCAGTGCCGCCCCGCCCCGCGATTCCGCGCGTGCGCTTCTCGAGACGACAGAGTTATACACAACTATAAATGTCTATACGCTACATCCCTCCCTTATTAATGTTTTTTTCTAATATAAATATATATATACAAATATAAATAACCATATCGAGTTGAGGAACTGCGATCAGCTTAACTTACAAATAAAATACATAATTACCTATTCGTACGGTAGTTTAATGAAATTTTTTCCTTTTTACATAAGTAAGTATATCAAGTACAATCAGCAAGTTCTTATTCAAATTATGTTGAATCACTGATCATCAATTATTTTGTCATTATCGTCCATAATTTTATTCACTCTAGTTGTGATTGATTAACGTCACCATTATCGTTAGTTTGAGCACCACTAGCATTATTTTTATCATCTAATACCTTCCATTGCCCTTCCACTCGTTTTAGATGTACGACGTTCCGTCTGATTTGCTGCAGTTTCATCGTTCCGTAGAATTACGTCCCCTCCTTTGTTCGCTTCGACGATATGTGTTTCGGGTTCATAGTTTAAGCTCAGCTTGTTTTGTTTAGACATGTTCTTGACGTATACTTTATCTCCGACTTCCAATTCACAGTTAGTAGCCCCTCTCTTCCTATCCGCATATTCCTTCCCTTTTTCCTTTAGTTCTTTATCTCTATCCCTCATTTCAAGATCCTCTGGTGGATGCGTTATGTCTTGGATCATAGGCAGTTTGTCTCGAAATTGCCGTCGAAAGAACATTTCTGCAGGTGTTTTTCCTGTAACTGTGTGAGGTGTGCTATTGTACATCACCATATACTCCTGGAGAGCCTCTTTCCAGTTCTTTTTCTCTACTTGAGAGATCTTGAGGCGTTTTAGGATGTCCCTATTCTGGCGCTCCACTTCTCCGTTTTGTTGCGGCCAGTAGGGAATGGTATTGTAAAGTCGTATGTTCCTCTCTGCGCAGAAGCTCTTAAAGTCTTCGCTGGAAAATTGTCTACCATTATCTGATGTGAGCGTGACTGGATTGCCAAGTCTGCTAAAAATGTCTTTAAGCATTTCAATTATTTCAGAGCTTGATATGGTTCTGCATGTTTTCACTTCTTTATATCTGGTATAATAATCCACGACTACCAGGATATAGTCCCCACTAGGTAATGGGCCCATGAGGTCGATTGCTATGTCAACCCATGGTTCGGAAGGTAAATCTCTTCTTTTTAATGGGTTTGGGTCGCTGGGAGCAGAGACCAGGATGCATCCTTTACAGGCTTTGCGTATGTTTTCAGCATCTTTGTCGCACTTAGGCCACCATACTTTGGTCCTCAATCTGCTCTTCATCGCGACTATCCCCGGGTGACCTTCGTGCGCAGCTTCAAGAACTCTTCTGCGTAACTTGGTTGGGATGGTTACTGGTCGTGCCAATTCGGTAATCGCCTGAACATGATCTTCAAGCAATGTCGTCGGATTTGTTGCCACTTCACAGAGTCTCGATAGTGGATCGGCTATATTGGTCTTCCCCGGACTATATTTCACCCTGAAATTGTAGGATTGCAACCTTAATACCCACTTTTCAATGCGAGCGCATGGTTTAGCTTTCGAGCCAAATATAACCTCCAAGGGCTTATGATCCGTTACTAGATCGAACACCTTACCGTACAGGAACATATTGAAATGTTCTACTGCCCAGACCAGGGCTAAGGCCTCCTTCTCTGTTTGGCAGTAACGACGCTCACAGCTGCTGAGGGTTTTATTACCAAATGCAATTATTCTCGGCCCATTATTGTTGATTTGCACCAACACTGCACCCAGACCCACTGGGCTTGCATCTGCAATCACCACCGTCTTATCATGAGGATTGTAGTAACCTAAATTTGGTACCTTCATAAGTGCCGCCTTGAGATCGCTAAATGCCTTCTTTTGGGCATCCCCCCAGTCATCTTGAATGACTGTGTTTCTTCCCGTTCTTTGCCGTAGCAGTTGCTTAAGGGGTTCTGTTACCGTTGCTAAGTGGGGGATCCATTTTCCCACGTAATTCACTAAACCCATAAAACTCTGCAGTTCAGCGATATTCGTCGGGGCTCTGAATCCCTTTATAGCCGAGATATACTTGTCTAGTGGTTTGATTCCCAGTTCTGACAGTTCATGCCCCAGGAAGTGAACTTTCTTCTTTCTGTAAATACATTTGTCTTCTCTCAACATCATGTTATTTTCCTCTAACACTGCCAAAACTTTTTTAAGCCTAAAGTCGTGTTCTAATAAGTCTTTCCCAAATATCAAGATGTCATCTATGAAGTTGATGACTCCTTCGCAACCTAGAAGGATTCGTTCCAGTGTTTTTTGGAAAATCTCTGGCGCACACGAGATACCAAACATCATTCTTTTGTATCGATACAATCCTTTGCTGGTAATGAAGGTCGTGATATGCCTTGAGTCGGGGTGAAGTTCGATATGATGGAATGCATCTCGTATGTCCAGCTTACTAAAGATTTTGGCTTCTCGAACTTTTGTCTTCGTTCTTCTATCGTTGGCAGTGGGTGGTTTTCACGTTGTATAGCCGTATTTGCTCGGCGCATATCCACACTTAATCGGATGTCGCCCCCGTTTTTTAGCACAGGGACTATAGGCGATATCCAGTTAGAAGGACCTTTCACGACTTCTATAATGTCCCTTTTTAGTAATTCTTTCAGTTTATTCTCTACTTTTTCTTCAAGTGGGATGGGAATTCTCCGATACGGCTGAGCAACGGGCTTCACTGAATCGTCAATCGGAATGGTAACTAAAACGCCTTTAAATTTTGGAAACGCGTCAGTATCGACCTGGTTGATATCCAAATTGATCCGAAGTAGTCCCAATGAGGTTGCCGTCACACGTCCAAGTAGGTCACGCGTACCGTTTCTGATCACGTAGAATGTTGTGACGTGCTGTGATGTTCCGGCGAGCTTTATCGTGGTTTTAAATGATCCTAACAGCTTCAGCGGTGTTGCACTCCCGTAAGCTACGAACGTTTTGTCAGGATTCGAATCTTGATTGGTAACTTGAGCGTTATTTTTCTTCATTCTTTCCCAGGTTTGGTCTGTTATAAGGTTGTGCTTGCAGCCTGAATCTATCAACATTTCCACGTTGGTTCCACCTATGTTACATATGACCTTTGCGTCGTTCTCTTTATTGAAAATGTAGTCGACTTTTCTTTCATCTGCGATTATGTTTGCAGTTTCCTCGATATTGTTTGTTGTCCTGTTTTTCTTCTTTATTCCCTGACTGTTCGATGATTCTCCTCCTTCAAATTTCCTCTTCTGAGTTTGTCTTGTCCTGCATTGATCTCTGAAGTGTCCTAAGATGCCACATTTAAGGCAAGCCTTTCCTTTTGCTGGGCAGTTGTTGTCACGGGCCAAATGTCTGGGACTTCCACATCTACTACATTCCAATCTTCTTTTTTTTTTTGCTTCTCCTTCCATGTCTCAGTACCTATTCTGTTGATTGGCTGACTTTCCACAGGTTTTGTACTAAAGTTTCCTAATTGACGATCTATGGCTTCCAATGCATTCGCTTCCGCAATTATTTCATCTAAAGTGATCTTGTCTCCTGTTTTCAATATCTTCTTTCGGAGTTCTTCTGCTTTACCCTTTTCCGTTATTTGGTCTATGATATGTTCGTCTTCTTTTCCACCAAACTGACATTTCTTTGCCTGCAGTCGAAGTCTGATAAGAAATTTCTCGAACTTTTCATCCTGTTCCTGTTTTATGAGACGAAACAGGTGTCGCTCATACACTTTACTCTGTTTGGGTACAAAGTAGTTGTCTAATTTTTCGATCGCGATGTTAAAAAGTTCACCTTCAGTTGCATTAGCTCCTGGGATGTTGTAGAAGACTTCTTGTAACTCGGGGCCACCAAAATGTAAAAGGCTAGCTCTTTTCTTTGCTTCGGAGTCTATGCCTGGCGCTTCGAGGTAAATGTTTAGACTTCTTTTCCATCTTTCCCAACGGACAGATACTGAACCAACCTCCCCGTCACATTCGAACTTCTCTAAGGTGTACAGTGCCATTTGGGGCTACCTGTTGACAAGGTAGTAACAATGTTGCATATTATAGATTTTATAACACGCTATTGCAATCTAATGCTAGTACTAAATCGTCTACTTGTCTGTGTACTTGACTGTAACTATGCCATAGGTACCCGTATCTACACCCCTAGTACACATTCAGCGCTCATGACGATACTTATTAGTCACACTGTACAGTACTGTGGCACTTGCACGTGAGTATTACCCAGCGCGCAGCCGCCAAGCGGCGAATGGGTGCTCCAAGTGTTAACGTAAAATTTGAACCCGTGTAAACTTCGCAATTTAATGCTATTTAGGTATGTACGCAATTTAATGCTATGTAGGTATGTACACAATTTAATGCTATGTATGTATGTACGCAATTTAATGCTATGTAAGTATGTACGCAATTTAATGCTATGTAGGTATGCACGCAATTTAATGCTATACCGGTAATCTCCGCAATTTAATGCTTTTATTATCTATCTCATACCGCAATTAAATGCTCAGTCGCAATTGAATGCCCAGCTGCAATTTAATGAGGAAGGTAGGTTGACAAATATGTAGGTATGTCTCCCCCCTGATGTACACCCATAGAAATCTAGATACCTAAAACGTGAACGGAGGATACCTACACAACTTACGGCCAAGTGAGTACCTAGTTATTTCACTTTTTCTTCTATATTCCTTAGTCAAAATGTTATATACAGTTAACATCAGTTAGTAACGATGATAACCTTAAATACACTTTTATTTTATAGGTAAGTAACTAATTAATACTGTGGATCAATTCATTAACCTCAGAATAATGAAAGGAAAAAGAAAAATGTTTATTATGTACAACAAAACACACTGTAAAGACTAAAATTAGAATTACCCTTATTACTGGTACAAGGTGGCTAAAAGCCTCGTATTCAACACAGACAACTCAAGTACAGTCTGTACTATTTAATTTATATTCTGTAGTCTGTGTTTTCAATGGCATGAAACTTCTATTATCTATGATCAAAGCAACAATTTAGTTATTTACAATCTAAAACTACAAAACGAAGCATATAGATAGTTTAAATAATCACTGTATTACTTTCCGATCTCCTAATTATAATGACAATAAAGCCTTGCGTCCCATCTGCGTAGGAACATAGGTTATGTGGTTAATTTTACTTAATAAAATCTTATACAGCTATATG
This sequence comes from Parnassius smintheus behrii, assembly GCA_036936625.1. Lineage (NCBI taxonomy): Eukaryota > Metazoa > Arthropoda > Insecta > Lepidoptera > Papilionidae > Parnassius > Parnassius smintheus. Next base: position 16,886,107 of record JAUPFT010000009.1, on the reverse strand, counting down.
GGTTATAAATACTGAGACTCAACTCAAGAAGGTAGTTAACTTATAGGTTACTCACATAATAATCACTTGATTAAAGCTTGGTAGTTTTATTCAACGATTGTAGTCGGATTTATGTATTTTGTAATGTAACGTATGTTTATCTATCTTTTCCTTTATTTTAATTCTTAAAATACTCACAGTTTATCTCGTCGCCACATGTAATGTACTGTAGATCCCAGGGATCGATATTTAGGAAGCACAAGTCACACTATTGTAAGTAGTATAATATTACAAGTTACACTAATATCGGCTCGCAGTAAGCGTCCACGTCTTCTCCCTGCGGCGGTCGGTCGGGCAGTGCCGCCCCGCCCCGCGATTCCGCGCGTGCGCTTCTCGAGACGACAGAGTTATACACAACTATAAATGTCTATACGCTACACTACGGACTATGTGTTACTCCTGCATAGAGGCGACTTACTTTTCCCCTACCGCTACCATATCAGTTCAGGGGACTAGGCGTTCAAAATGTCGTTCGAAGCTCCAATGAAAATTCAAGTGGAGACATAGGTACTTCATTTACCGCCCTCTGACTACAGACCGCCCCACGCTAACTCATCGGATGGTTTTCTGCTGTATCGTAATTTATGGAACCATAGGGCCTTTGTCCTGTGAGGCGATATTCGAATCAAAATGCAGATGCGTTGTCACCCCTGAGGAATAAGATGAAATGTGTCGTTTACAGTAAGAAGTGTCTCTGGTTCTCTACACTCACCATAGACAGTAGCATTGAGCTTCTATTTTACGCTGGTATTCTATAAGAGTGTGGTCTTTCTCAAATCGAGCCGACCGATTTGTGCTACAATCATATTATGCAGCATGGCTCTACCAATAGCGTGTACCTTGGTAGCTCGCTCGAAGAAAATTAAAGTAATATCTGTGAAAAATAAAAAAAATATTTTGATGACATTTTACGTTCACCATAACGCATTAGAGCGGTGCGGCATACACATTTTGTTGCCTTAAAACCCTCTCAGAAATGAAGGAAGCTAGCAGTGGAGCGTAATAAAGGATTTTATTATCGCACTGACCAACTCACTAAAGAATATCTTTTAAAGAACTAACTAGAAAAGTTTATAAGAAACGGAGAGTAAGCACTAATTATCTAAATAAATACACATCACAAACCCGATTAAATACAGGTAGTATTCATTTAGGGGAGAACTTAATAAATTGTAAACATAACATGTCTCAACTGTTCCGAAAGTTATCCTAATATAGCAGGAAAAGTTCAATATTGAAATCTATACTCCGAAGAAATGAAAAATCAAACCAACTCGAACAGCGTGTGCCAAAATTTGGCTTCCACCTTCAATGATGCGAAGAAGTAACTTTTCTAAAGTGATTTATTTTTCTCAAGAAAATATTTTCTACGAGTCTTATTTCAAACTTGATATTAACTTTTATGTTCGGAAAACGTTTTGAAGTAGCTGATTGGCTCTTTCTGTACTTAGTGGACTCGTTTCACTTAAGGAAAAAAAATGTTTTCAAATATATTTAAATTATTAGTGATCCTTTTGGATTTCTGTCTCTCTAAATGGCAATTATTACAAAATGGACTTAATTTAAAATTAAATTAAAATGAATAATCATTTATTTCGACAGTAGTCCATATCACACGTCATAGATACATATCGAAATTAAAAATTAAATGGAAGTTATAACGTCAACTTTGTATCAATTACATAAAAATGTATTTGTTTTATTTAAATTAAATTATTACAAGAACTAAAATTGACATAAAATATACAAACACTACACTTTACAAACGCAAATTTTTAAAGATACTACCATTTAGCGTGACCGTTGGGACAGTGTAAGTTTTTGATCCCGCCTTAACTACCACGAGCTCGCTTTTGATGGCATTGTATCTGAGCCCATGGGCCCTCACATAATGCTCGCAGATTAAAATGAGCTTTTGAAGGGTACTGATCGATGAATCAGAAGCACCTTGTCGTCTGCATAACTGACGTTGTTCACAAGATTGCCATTAATCGAACACCCAACACCAGCGCCGCTAAGTTCACGAATCAGTTGGTCAATGTACATACAGGTTGAAGAGGGCTGGCGATGTTACACCATACTACAATCTGAACTCGTCCGATAGTGACCCCGACCACCGCATAAAATTGCTTATCCTTAAGCAGGCTTATATACTCAGAGGGAAAATCCGTATCACTTGTCAAATTTTGCCACAACCTGTCATATGCAATTAAATCAAATGCTTTAGATAGATCTAAGAAACTGACATAGACAGGTGTACTTCTGCCAGTGTCATACTGTACGAAATGCTTGAGATTAAATATAGTCATTTCGGTTGATCAACCGGGTCGAAATCGGAACTGCGCGTTATAGAACTGAAGAGGTTGTTTTAACTGAGTGTCAATAAGACCGTCCAGAATCTCAGCAATGACTGTTGCGAGTGTAAATAGGCCCGTAATTCCCTATTTTAGACGCGTCTACCATTTTTTTCTTTGTTACAGGAACTACTACCGTTTTCATCATAGCTTTAGGTAAGTAAAAATGACCAATGCAGAAAATAAAGAACGTGGTGAGCACCCTTGACATATGGACACCTGCATTCTGCAAGTGTTCTATGCTAATAGCGTCATGACCAGGGGATTTTACTCGCTGCATGTCCATTACTGCCTAGGCAACCTGTTTCGCAGTGATTCTAACAACCGTTTTCGCCAAACATGTATCTCTTACCTTGTTTGTGGTCTTCATATGTTCCAACGTATAATGCACCCTAAAACGCTCCATTAATAAGTTGGCAACTTGTTCGGCATCACTAACACCCTTTATACTTACTGGAGCACTCGCCTTTAAAGAAAATCCTATAAAATTACAAAAACTAAATTCCACAAAGTGTTGTTGAGATTCATTACCAATGCGATAATAAAAGCATTGTGCTCAGAAACTCATCCATCATCAATCTATCCAACGTGATTATGAGCAAATCTTCTGAATAACGTATGCCATGTGGCTCATTATTGGAAAGGCTACAACACTTATAGGTTGTCACTTATAACTAACATAGTTACACTAGCCTGTAATTTTATAAGTATATGATTTTAATAAAGAAGGCGATCCACTTCGAGCCAAGTCTATGTACTTACAATAAAAACGCCACAAATTCGTGAATTTCATAAAAATAAAATAAGAGAATAAATCAAACTAAATAACTTGCTGAAAATATAAATACAATCCCAAGTTTTTGATGGTTTTACAAGATGGCACCCTTAAAGTCATGAAAAAGACGCGGTTATTTGTCATTGTTTTGACAAGTGACTTGTCATGAAAAAATGTAGGTAGCTGGATATGTTTATTTATTCCGAGCTTGGTCATGTATTTATGAACTCGTGAATGCGTTTATTGTGTTTAAGTTCGCGTAGTGTATATATTCTTTGGTTTAGGTGGATTTCTTTGGCGATTTGGTTGTTGCTTACAGATGAAGATAACACAGCATTTCAGAATTCAAATAGCCATCAGTAAATGGATCAATAACCTCATGACAGTTGTAACACGAAAATTTTCGTGTACTTTATTTTAGCATATTTATGTTATTACATTCGATCAACGGACATCAGTGCGCCATCTAACGTCATTAGTCCGAAGTAACTAGAAACGTATATTGACGAATCGAGCTAGCTAATTGCATGCAATTGACCTTTCGTGTTAGTTCGAAATCCTACCACGGATCGATGGTGGCGTGTAGCCCAAGGGAGGCCTAGTTTCTTTTTGTAGCGAGCCGTTGTAATGATCGGACACACATATATAATTTTTGAATCGAAACGCCGGAACATGAATTTAAAGTGACGAGTACTTGGGCGTACGGCCCCTTAAACACAATGTCTACAGGCAGTTTAATGTGTTCAAACACATCATCCCATAAATTATTATTTTGTCTTGTCATTGGGGTCCTTAATCCTTACTTTGAGTATGGTCCATTATCAAGTTTAACTATGTGAACGAGGCGAGACAGCTTCAACTGGTGGCTATATTGGGACTGGGCGGCATGGAGACCGCGACCGGAATACACCTGGAGGACATCTGTTGCCTCACTGCTTCGCGGGATTGACCATGAACAGTGTAATATTGTGTAATCCACCAGGTTAGTCAAAACCTCAGTTCCCAGTGTATTTTAAAGTGACAACTTGATATTTAGAGCTATCCGTATGAACTTTAGAAGGAAATAAACTACCTTTTGCCTGAATATGTATCTTTGAATTTTCATTTACTAATCATCCAACCACAGGCGCCCTTGGATACTTTTATTTTGATACTCGGGTCTCTTAACTCTCCGATGACCGTAGCCGGTGAGTAACGCTCTAAAAAGTGTTATACAGTTGGCAGCTAACTTCAAAACGACATCTATCCGCCATTAGTGTTTCATTTTTTGGTGGGAATAAAATATTAATACAACTTAAACAAAGGCAAATTCTTGAATTTGAATCATTGAGCTATTATGTATGTACTACGTGCTAGAGGCGACACCGCATTCAGCTACTCTGTTCCACTCAAATGCGTTGCATACACCGGACTTTTAATTTTATCAGTCACTCACTAGGCGCTTGTAGAGTAGTCAATTGTTGTGTTGATTTAAAAAAAATCTCTTGATAAAAATTATCCGTCGTATGTACTTAGATATCGCACAAATAATTCAAGAAATTTCAGTAACAACCAAGGAATTACTTTTCATTGGTTAATAAGATAGGTACTTAATCAATAAAAAAGTATTATAAATTAATAATAAAACAAATTATTCCTAAGACGCCATCTCGTGCCACGGAATATAGATTATTAAATTAATATCTTCAGATGCGACATTTCTGTGGGTACTTAAGAGTATAGGACTAATATATTATTATACACATTTTTTTTGTAGAAACATATATAAGTTATTAAAATTTGGCTAAATTTGTCATGTTTAAATCTGCTTATTATTCCTTTATTTTATTTTTATGTTTCCACTTCAAAGTCATAGTGGAATAAATTCGTCCATTTTTAACTCTCGCGTGCCCAGCATTTATGAACGACTCTTATTCTTATTTAAATAAATATATTTATAATTAAAAAGTTATGTTAATAAGTTTTGTTAAACATACATTTAGTATGTTTTTAATATTTGATTTAGATACCTTTTAAAATATTCAGATAAAATATCATTAAATGTAATTGTGATATAATATTATATTAAATAAGGAAATCTAATATACAAAATAAATGACAAAATTTAAATATTATTCTCGATATAATTTACCTATTTAACAGTACAATCTACTATTACCTACGGATCATTCTACCTATGTATATTCTATGATAAAAAAACCAACCGCGTGAACAAAGAGTAGCGCACATTTTTTGTTTGAGATAGCTGTTCTGGTACGTAAGTACAATAGGTACTTCAATGATTTGAATTATCGAAAGTGATTTAATATTTTATGTTAACTTGTTTCCTGCTAGTACAAAACAAGTCTACGCACTTCGTATAATTTTGGACCGTGTCCTTTCAAAGAAAGAAAGAAATAAGTTTTTTTGGAACATGGATAATAACAAAAAGAATACATTTAGTAAACCAGTTTTTATTTAGATTTGAAAATCTTAAATTTTATTAAAATTACTTGGTCTTTTTAAAAGCACAAAAATTAAAAGGCAAAACTTTCGTGTTCATGAAATTTAGTTTTTTATATAAAACACAGGGGTATTGCGTAATGTGGTATAAAATATATTCTTATCGTGAAGAGTATTGCGTAATGTGGTATAAAATATATTCTTCTCCATATGATTGATTCCAAACATATTTAACATAAATATAGTGCAAATACTGGCAATTTACAAGAATTAGGTAACACTGGGAGACTATTTACTATTCTCGGGTCATAGTAACTTTTGCCCCAGAATAAACCTGAACGTGACTGAGTATTTAAATGTAGTCGTTACTAGGCTTGGAATCAATTTTTGGGTGGAGCGAGATCACTGTTCCATATCACACGATTTCTTATTTCAAATTATTTGTATTAATCCACAAACAGATTAACTTAACATTTTAAAATCATTTTTCGAAAATAGACGTTAAAACTAATAATGTTTAAAATAAGAGCATATGAATAGTTTCATGATTGCGTAAAAGGGAAAAGAGGCCATAATTCCAGTAACTAGAAAATAAACAAATAATTACGAAGTCGTGGCAATTAGGGGCATTTTCCTGTAACGCGTATTTTCATCCGTGGATCTGGCCGCATGCGAATGATAATACGCTCCTGGCCATACAATAGACAAAGATATCGTTTGCCGCTGCAGCCTGCACCCTGCAGTGTTTCGCGTGTCGCCAGTGACTAAACTCGTGCACAAAAATGAACGTTAAAAGTAATTATCACTTAGAAGAGTATCTTTTTAAAAATAAAAAATATAAAAAACAATTTAGAGTAGATCCATATCTTGAAACTAGATCATTTTTTGGAATGTTTAAAGTAAATTATCACAATCTCCAAAATATCCATTGCAAATTTAAGTACTATTGATACAACACGCTATTAATATTCAAATTTTTTCAAAACATTTAAATGTGAATTAAAAGATATGATTAGAATTATATATTTAACACATTAACTGCCAACTAATTTTGACCATAATGTTCTGATTGGGCATTTGCAAGTATAGATAGTGTACTGTGAGTTATGTATAAGCCCAAAATATTTTTTTAATATTTTAGGTACTTTAGGAAATATGAAGTTTTTTTAATGCGGTCACCGGTGGGTGTCACGGCGCATACTTTGAAATTATATTCGTGGCGCCGCGCGGGTCACTTCGACGGACACCTGTCTCCTTCGCACCCTGTGCATTGTAGAGTGTAAACTTAGAAAAACACGAAGATGGTGCCAGGGATGCTATAGAATTAACACTGCAAATATGGGTAGAAAGATGGCGAAAAACAAGACTAAGGAAATTTCTACTTATTGCTCTGACTGCCTATCCCAGCCACATCATTGTATAGCGTGTTTTAATATGGAACATCGGTATTAACAGTAACTATTTACAGTAACGGTACTTTTTCAATTTTAAACATTTGTAATATTAAGTAATACTTTTAAAATATGTAAAAAGCAATGAATAATTTTGTTTATATTGCTAAATGTTTAATTTAAGAATTCACTTTTAATTTAACGTGATATAAGTACATGCCTAATTTTTTTTATTATTTTGGTTAATTTCGTTATTTTATTATTGTGAGAAATAATGCCTTAAATAATTATAACAAAATTTTTAATCATTTAAATATATCAATGTGGATTTATAAGTAAAATTTTGAAACAAATTAAAAATATTTCTTTTCCTAAGTTCCTTTACATTATCTCAATGACTTAGAAAAAAATCGCTACACCACGCACGAAGTAATGTTCACAGGCGCCGCGCGGATCATATAGCACATTAAAATACAGCAGGACAGTGACGGGCGACCTTAAATTAAAGTTTTAAAACTAGTATTGCTTACCGGTCACCAGTTTTGACTGATTGAACTAATTAGATGCCGGTCACCAGTGACCCCCACGGCGACTAATGTCTTAAAGCATGTAATGAAGCGTTAATCGTTGCTACACTCAAAACATGTTAGAATTTAAGGGTGTTTTATAATAAAAAAATCGCAAGTAACTTAATGCGTCTCAGATCCAGCCGTATTATCTCCGGGAACAGTTTTTTGTTATTAGCGGTACCGGTGACTGCAGGTGTATTCATGTCGAGAATAGCCAGCATCTCAGAATAGAATACACCAGACACCTATGTTGCAGTATTGTAATTATAAATAATTTATATTTTGCATATATATCTACATGATAACTTGCATTACTCTAGTATGAATCATTTCTGTCATCATTTTCTGGTTATTTTTAAATCTCTTCAGAGTAGGCTGCAATGATTTAAAAAAGGCTAAACCTTCACCTTTTAATTATAGCTAATTGCTTTTCAATATTCTAGTAAATTATTTTCAAAATCAGATATTTCCTACTTCCCCTTTTGTGTGGGTGGTGCTGATGCTAGGATTGACTGCTGGTTGGTCGAAGCCGACGTAGACGGCAGCGGTGTGAGAGGAGTAGACAGTGACGAAAGTGCTGTGGTAGGATTAGCACATCATAATCTTCAAGTAGTGAGTCATCTGTCACAGTATCTATCGCTCTGTCCAAAAAAGTAAAAACTTTAAAATGTTTTCTTCGTTATTGCTCCTGAAACCGATGATGGATTTCCGGCCATTTTCTCTTTTTTGTATATATAACTAGCGGTGTGCCATCACCGTTAAATTTTTTATCTGAAACAAAAAATGTAATCAACATCATCATCATCATTACAGCCCTTCACAAGTCCACTGCTGAACATAGGCCTCCCCCAAGTAATGCCACAAAGCACAGTCCCGAGCCACCTGCATCCACTAACTTCCTGCATGTCTTACCAGGCCGTCACTCCATCTAGTGGGGGGGGGGGTCGCCCTACACTTCGCCTACCGGTAAGAGGCTGCCACTCGAAAACCTTTTTTCCCCAACGGTTGTCGGTTCTTCGAGCTATATGGCCGAACCATTGCCACTTCAGCTTACTAATACGTTGGGCTATGTCGGTCACTCTGGTTCTACTGCGGATATCCTCATTTCTAAGTCTATCACGCAGAGAAACTCCGAGCATAGCCCTCTCCAAAGCTCGCTGGGCGACTTTGAGCGTCCTCATACGGCCAGCAGTGAAGGACCACGTCTCGGTTCCGTAGGTCATCACTGGCAACACGCACTGGTTGTACAATTTAGTTTTCAGGTTTTGAGGTATACCTGACGAGAAGATACGTCGTAGTTTCCCAAACGCTGAATCCGTCGATTGACCTCTCGGTCGCGGATAGGTGTGACATGGACGTTACACGTGATCTTCGTTTTGTCCATGTTCATCTTAAGACCTTATCCATTGGGGTCATTAGCATAGCTATTGAGGTCATTGAGCATAGTGCTTAGGTCCTCCAGCCATTTTGCTATAAGGACTATATCGTCTGCAAATCGAAAGTGAGTGATGTACTCGCCATTGATGTTAATACCGTATCTTTTCCACCCAGAAAAAAATTAAGAAATATGTACGCTGGATTGTGCATGTGCTTATTTCGTATTTTTGAGTGTTTTATCGTAATTGCTTTTGTATAGCACAAAACGTAGGGCTCGAAAATGTGTTTTAAAGTAAATTTTGTAATTGGTGCAGTGACAAACATAATAAGACTTATAAAATAATATGTTAATTTCAACCCCGTAATTCTTATAATAGTTTGTAGTAAGTACTTTCTACATTTTGTGCAGCAACATGGTATTTTATAACATCTCACGTTTTAGTGTTATTTTATTTTCAAAATATTACCTTGTTTAAAATTGTGAAATAAATATGTTAACAATACTGAAAATCTTTCTTTTTGCCTAAGTCCGACAATTAATCGAGAGTATTTATGCCGATTTCAAAGTAACAAATAGTGTTTTTATTGTTATTTAGAAATCGACAAAATACTTAATAAAAATAACAATATGAAAGGAGAAATATAGAGGTATATATAATATATATTATAATATCTACAGTTATGTATATTTGAAGTAGTAGTGGTTAATAAACTAAGGCGGTGCTGTTGTCGCGGCAAATTTTTACGTAAGAGATTCTTATCTATTTCCGTATATGCACTCTTATCTATGTATTCAATATGATTCGCATATCTGTCTTAACACGACACTTAATCTCATTTTAATTTTTGTAAAACAATTTTGTTTTTGCACAATATTTAATAACATTTCAATAAGTAAATTTATTGAAATGTTATTAAGTATTGTGCATAAAAAGTTACAAAGAACTGCAACGCCGCCTTAAAACCTCACATCACACGTAGTTATATCAGAAACGCAAAAGCCATATAAGAAAAATAAGCACTTCCTTGTTAGTTCTAATTGACTTGAATAAGCGTAGTAGCATAAAAACCTTATTACCGTTCAAATCCTATTACGGATACTTGTTTCATTTTTCTTTATATCGTCTATAAGCAATGGCTTCTTAACAAAAATATATTTATAATATGGCTTGTTACACTCGTGTTTATGTTATATAATAAATGAGAAGTTTAAATAAAAACGGATGTCTATTACATAATAATATATATTTTAAAAGACCATTAAAACTAGTTTTATTAAATGTATTATTTATTATATGCAGTATAGTGCTAGGAATGTAATATGGATTCCAATAGATGATTATCTATATTTTTTTTATAGGATAGGGTGACAAACGAGCACACAGTCCACCTGATGGTAAGTGGTTGCTGTGGCCCATAGACATCTACATCTATCCTCGATTACGAATCAAAATGCAGATGCGTTGTCACCCGTGAGGACTAAGATGGAATGCCTCGTTTCCAGTAAAAAGGGTCTCCGGTTCTCTACACTCACCATACGAAATACAGCAGCATTAAGCTGCTATTTCACGCTGGTATTCTGTGAGAGCGTGGTCCTTCCCCGGTCGAGCCGACCCATTCGTGCTACAACTATACTACTAATATAATTGCAGCATGGCTCTACCAAATATTCACCTCAGTCGCAAAGTACCCACGCTATTATTGTCAATATAAACGAACATAACATTCTAAGGATTTTTTTTTCATAGGATAGGGTGACAAACGAGCACACAGTCCACCTGACGGCAATTGGTTGCTCTGGTCCATAGACATCTCTACATCTATCCTCGATTACGAATCAAAATGCAGATGCGTTGTCACCCGTGAGGACTAAGATGGAATGCCTCGTTTCCAGTAAAAAGAGTCTCCGGTTCTCTACACTCACCGTATGATACACAGCAGCATTAAGCTACTATTTTACACTGGTATTCTTTGAAAACGTGTTCTTACCCAGGTCGAGCCGACCCATTCGTGCTACAACTATACCTCTAATATTACTGCAGCATAGCTTATCAATCATTCAATCATTTAGCTTTATGCAATTGTTAAAGAATCCGAATAAGGAAACTTGACTAAAAATTTTTTTTAGTTTGAAATTCAAGTTTAAAATGGCTACAGCTATTCTGATTGTTTTGACCCGGCTGACTGTTTTGTCTGACGCTACGCGTTATCGACTCGTGATCTCAGTATCAGGTGCATTTCAAACGACAAGTTACTTGTTTGTTTTTCCTGTATTAGCAACTGCAACAGCAACAGAAATTGTAATAACGATAGAAGTCGCATAGACGCGTGACCTTGTCGCCGCTATGATGTGTTGATGAACATCATTCACCATTTTATGATTTAGTTGCGCGGGGAACATCGAAGGTGAATTAATGTTATCATAATTGTTAACTGCAGTGTAATCAGTTGTAAAAACTCTCCAATGACGTGTAATTCAACTAATAAAGGCATAGTATTTCATCGGTAAGATGAATATTTTACTACGATATTTACTTTTGTAAACTTTCATTTATTACTTTTCGTATTGTATAAATCCCAATACTACTTTCGTTCTACCTCATTATGCGACTCATGCGACGTTGACAAATTCGCCAAGTAATGTAATGTGAAACATTAGATATCATTACGAATTGCGTATGATTATAATACGGCTGCAGGAATCGGTCGCTTAAAGCGTATGTGCTAAGATGTGGCCACATCATTTTTTGGAAGTAATCGGGGGCTAATTCATTTATATTGTCTTAGTAGTACTATTTTTGTGGCAACAGCATTTCTGGTAGTTATATTGCTAACAATAGTCTACGAGAAGCTTTACGGTCGTGATACTGAAATTAAAAGTATGTATTATAAAACATATCAGGAAACGTTATCCCCAGAGTGGGATTATCTAATTTATCGTGACGGCAGTTTTTATACATCTCTAGAGATATAGAACAATTATTCGTAGGTCATTCATTCGAACACATTTTCCTTTACTTAGCTTCGACATTTTTGCTCTATTAAGTAAACATTAAAAAAAATTAAAGATTATAGTCCCTATTACCGAGTATGGTCCGTATTGATGAGTTTGTAAAGAAATTTAATGAATAGTTTTCACGTAAATAATAAAAACAATAATTATTACAACAGAATATACATTTTATTGGCAATGATGCCATCAATTTGAGTCCTCAGGCGTGACAACGCCTTTTGTTTTTTAATCAAGGGTTAATGAATGTTCCCGTAGATCATAATATCTACTTACTATTAGATAAACTGTTGGGTTGTCTGCCACTTTTGATTTTATAAGTCCGTCAAACATATATAGTCTCATAGTGGGTCAGACGGGTTGACATTCGTAGTTTTTTATTTTTATTTGTTATTAGTAAGGCACTTCTGCCGTCTCCTGGTTTGTTTTTCTGACAACCATGGAAAAATATTGGGTAGTGGATTTTCTTACACCGCAACACACACACTTTTCTACACGGTCTTAACAATACCTTCAGGTGTAATTATTTGAAACGCTACTGACGATCCTCTGTCCGTGATGCTTAGGAAAAGCCTTTTGTGAGCACTCTTTTAATATAATAAAATCTTATGTAATATGTCGTATTAATTTTATAAAGAAATAGACAGAGGTAGACGGCATATTTTCAATTATGGTTTCCAATAAGACTATTTTTCCAAAAACCGCACAGTGTGAAAATAAAGCTAAACTCAAATTTCAAGCCAAAAGATGGTTAAGTCGGATAGAACGTTAGTGACTGTGTTATAAGAGGATTAAATACGATAATAGGTTTTGCACGCAGCCACACTTGACTGGGTCAAGTAGAGCTTAGGAATAATTGTATAGCCCCTTTAACGTCACGTCATTTCCCACAAAGTAGAAATATTTCTTGAGTAAGGAAAAATATTCGAGAACTCATAAAGTTTTACTTAGAACTTTCATATTTAGGGGACGATATTTGCCAGGACACATTTCGGAGAGTTTGCGGAGGATTAGCATGACGTGATTTCTTCCTCTTCCTTCCACCGTTGGACAACCAAGTGCTTGACTAGTCTTCATCTCTTTATTATCAACATACCACGAACTTAAACCAAGCTGTTTTCTTTGTCTTTCAGATGGCCATAGGACTGAAAACTAAGTCAAGCTGCTTTTCCATCTGATTACAACAACGGCGTTTTAAAAGTAGGATAGTGAAGCACTGACTTATAAAATTTAAAAATAATAATGTAATATAGAAACAATACACGCTTTTTTCAAATTCCTTTGCTGAGCAAGAAAATTTTCGGTTGTAAGGAGGATTGGCCTTCTTCGTCGCGCTTGACACGTGGAATTGCTTCGGAAGGCGGACTGGCTGATTTGATGTGCAGATGATAGCTGAGTTCACATTTCGTACACATATTTAAGATATCTGCTGTAAGATCTTTAGAAACTTAGGTTTTATCCTAAGGACTTGCAGGGATTTCTTTAGTACAGGGATGATTAAATGTTTATACAAAGCATTTGTTCGCAGCCGGCTGGAAACGAGTTCAATTATTTGGAATCCCCATAAATATAAACATATAATCACGGTGGAAAAAATCAAAATAAATTAACGCGGTTTCTTTATTTAAAGGAGTACGGCATCTATCCTTTCTATCCGCTGATGTACCCGAGCTTGTTCGTGATCGGCAGCCAGCTTGGTGTGAGGCGTGACGTCGCGCTCTGAAAGTACGTGAGGCGAGTTTTGCGTCGGCAGCTACACCAAGCTGAGATACTGGAGGCGTTGCAGCAGTATGTGCCTGATAAGGCGGTAGTTAGGCTTCGCCCACATCCTACCTTTAAGGTGCCGCAAGCGACGACAAATCTACTCAAGATTGCGCCTATGTCACGTACTTTAAAAATTTGAATATTATGTGCGAAGAAACAGACATCTACAACTGCAGCCTGGTAAAACTCACAGAAGCAGCGTACAGGGTCTGTGAGATTTTTTTATAAATATTTTTCTTAATAATAATAGTATATATTTTTTATGTCAGTAGTTATATTAACCAGTTTTTGTTTGTTTTTGTACATCATTGTCTTGGTATTGTACTTTTACGATCCTGTTACCGTTTATGTATTAAATAAACAAATAAAATAAAGTAAATACTTTTTTATTCCTTTCTCATGTCATTTTTAAATCCTCTACTGGACATCGGGAGCGGAAAAATTTATAAAACGGGTAACTCTTCCGCCCCGTGATGAATTTAGGTAAATCTTCAAATAATGCCTGCCAGCTATGTTGTTGTTCTTGAAAAGGCATACGTCTAGCGATGTGCTATAAAAGGCTGTTGAAATTAATGAAGAATTGTTTTTGCTTTAATACTTACAGCTGTTAAGGATTGGTCTACTTAGGTTTAGAATACAATCATTGCATTTTTTTTCTTGTTTTTGAGTAATTCTAGTCTAGTTATTCCTTTTCGTTTTTGATGAGGTTTCTGCTATAATTAGCCTTTATAAAAAAGAACGGAAAAAAATTCTTTGAGGAATTTCTTCCGACGATTTTTCTCCAGCCATTAAATTTTTACATTGATGAATATTAATTTATTACGTCCATAAATAATAAAGAGTTTTTATTTAATTTTTTTCAATCCTGCTTCAAAACTCTTGGCAATTTTAGAGTATGTTTACTTAGAAAAACATCTTACTCATTTCTGCCACTAATTAGCTATTGAAGGTACATATAGAGCCGATACAATTACATAATACAGGTTATAAATCATTTTATCTTAGGCCTTATAGTTGACAACGTGTCTATAACTTTTTTTATTCTTTTGGAAGTCAGTTGTCGGGTCCCACAAAGTAGCCAATTAACATCAATTGGAATGACTGCTCGTTTGTCACTAGGATAGTAAAAAAAAACGTTCGTAGTAAAATATAACAGATATTTTATTATTGCTAGGTATAATTTGCCGTCACATTGTTTTTTTAAGTATTGTCTTAAATAGATATTTTCTTATATTCGTCAAGATTTTTATGAGGTTAGTAAAGTAAAGTAAAAGTAAAGTTACAGCTTATATACGTCCCACTGCTGGGCACAGGCCTCCCCTCATTTCTGAGAGGGGAGAGGGTTTTAGGGCAAGGAATTTTCCGCCGGGCTGCCCCAAAGCGTGTTGACGAACTTCACGTGTCTTCGAAATATTTTTTTCTCTTATTCCTCAGACACGCAGGTTTCCTCGAGATGTTTTCCTTCATCGCCGAGCAAGGAATAAATAAGCACGTAAAATTGCAATTAATAATATTATTGGTGCCGGCGGGGATCAAACCCGGGTTACTCGCGTTCTGTTATATTTACAGCGAGCGCTAACCATCTAGAGCTATGAGTTATGAGGTTAGTTATCATGTTTGTTATTTTATTTAATATTTTTTTTATATTTAAGCCAATACTCTAAATAACAATCATTTAACGGATTTCACGTTAAATTTTAAATTATTTTGATAATCTATAACCACATTCGAGTCGGCACCTGAACTGACATCACCATAAAATCAGAAGGTCAAAACCTCAGTCCCCATTGACTAAGGGCGATGTAAGTCAATCGAAATATCTGGATTTAAAAAAAATGTTAAATATTACATGCGATAAAATTCACTGTTAATTTAATCCAAAAAGATTTTCCTTACCATCATTGTTTACATTAATTTTATTTATACGGTGTTCTTTTAAAACGATAGCATTAAGTGGGTTTCAATTATTATTTTATTTTTATTTTTTTTATTATTATTTAACTTATTTATTAATAATAACAAAATATTAAACGTTGACAGTCAATCAGGTTAAAAGCGTCATAACAATTTGTAGGAAATATTATACATGAAGATTTTACGCATAATGGTTGAAACAATTTACAACAACAGCTGCGCCTTGTACTTACGAAAAGCATTAAAATTTTATGCTTTAATATTATTTAACCATCTGAAATACAATGACATTATAATGTAACCCATCTATTGTTTCTAATCCGACCTTTTGGTCAATTTCAAACAAAAGTATATGAAAAGTGGTGGCTAAACTAAAAGTACAAAAATAGTAAGTATAGGAAGGAATTTAAAATGTTGTTTCATCTTTTTTTTTCGAGTGTTAACCTTTATCATCATCATCATCACAGCCATTCACAAGACCACTGCTGAACATAGGCCTCCCCCAAGGTATGCCACCAAGCACGGTCCTGAGCCACCTGCATCCATCGACTTCCTGCATATCTTACCAGGTCGTCACTCAATCTAGTGGGGGGTCGCCCTACACTACGCCTACCGGTACGAGGCTGCCACTCAAGAACCTTTCAGTGTTAACCTTACCTCCACACAATGTGCCCTTTTTGGTTGGTTCCTTCTGACGTTTGGTTTTATTGAATTGTGTTAATGTACCAGTATCAATTATACGCTATTTTTTGACATGAATAGCTTATTTAAGCTTATATAATTACGCTGGAGACCTTAAGCACTACGCTCAATGACCTCAATAGTGCCTTACGATAGGTCTTAAGATGAACATGGACAAAATAAACATCATGTTTAATGTCCATGTCACACCTATGCCGGTCGTTGTTGGGAGCACTAAGCTCGAAGTTGTTGACGAGTACGTTTACCTGGGACAAATAGTCCGACTAGGTAAGTCCAACTTCGACCAAGAGGTCAATCGATGGATTCAACTCTGATGGGCAGCGTTCGTGAAATTAGGTCTCTTCTACGAATATTTTCAACAGGTATACCTTAAAACCTGAAAACTAAGCTGTACAACCAGTGCGTGTTGCCAGTGATGACCTACAGAACCGAGACGTGGTCCTTCACTGTTGGCCGTATGAGGACGCTCGAAGTCGCTCAGCGAGCTATGGAGATGGATATTCTTGGAGTTTCTCTGCGTGATAAACTTAGAAATTAGGATATTCGCAGTAGAACCAGAGTGACTGACATAGCCCAACTGATTAATAAGCTGAAGTGGCAATGGGCCGGCCATATAGCTTGAAGAACCGACAATCGTTTGGGAAAAAAGGTTCTCGAGTGGCAGCCTCGTACCGGTAGGCGAAGATTAGGGCGACCCCTACTATATGGAGCGTATTTTATCGCATCTATCACGGGGAGTGCTCTGAGGAATTGTTCGGATTAATCCCAGCCGCCAAATTTCGTGAACGCACGACACGGCAAACGTCCCGATACCATCCACACCATCTGGATGCTTGGCGGTCCACCACTGTACGTTTCACAAGGAGTTTTCTTCCACGTACAACCTCTCTGTGGTATAGTTTATCACCGGCGATTTTTCTGGACCGATACGACCTGGGGACCTTCAAGAAAAGAGCTTACTCCTTTCTAAAGGGCCGGCAACGCACCCGCAATTCTCCTGGTGTTGCGGTTGATCATGGGCGGCGGTAGTCACTTAACATCAGGTGAGCCGCATGCTCGTTTGCCCCCTCTTCTATAAAAAAAAAAAAAAAGAACGACCTGGTAAGACATTTAATACTGTAGATTTTGATATCTTGTTAAGCATCCTACGCTCTCTCAACATAACTCCAACTGTAGTTTACTGGTTTCGAAGTTACTTGTTTGGTCGCCGAATTCAGATGCAAGAGGTTTTTTCCACCTGGATTACTACAGCTGCTGGTGTAGTGGCGTGTTGTCTCCTCTCCTTTTTGCAATTTTCATTAACTCTATAAGTCATAATTAGTCCTCTTCCTACCACTTGTATGCTGATGATATTAGAGTAGACTATACTCAGTCCTCTCTTGAAGATCTATCTAAAGCAGTTGACACTATTAACGCTGATCTGACTTGTATTTCGAATTGGAGTAAATGTTATGGTTTAACGATTAATCCTAAGAAAACTCAGGTCATTGTCATCGGTAGTTCTAGATTAATTGGTAAAATTGACTGGTCTTCCCTACCCCCTATTATACTAGACTGCACTCTAATCCCTTACAGTAACAAGGTTAAAAACCTGGGGTTGTATCTTGACTCCTGTATGTCTTGGACCTCACAGGTTAATGAGGTCAGTAGAAAAATGTTTGCTGCGTTAAGCTCTTTACGTAGATTACGTAATTTCCTTCCCACAGCAACTAAAGTTACGCTCGCCCAGTCTCTTCTTCTGCCTATCCTTGACTATGCTGATATTTGCTATCTTCACATTACCGAGGAGCAGCTTAATAAGCTTGAGCGCATTCAAAATTTATGCATTAGATTTATATTTGGGCTTCGCAAATATGATCATATCTCCGAATTTCGCAAACAGCTCAAATGGCTCCCGATCCACCTTCGCAGGAATACTCACATTCTCTCCGCGTTGTATAGTATGCTGTTTAATCCTTCTACTCCTCTTTATTTAAAAAACCGTTTCCAGTATCTTTCTCTTACCCATAATTGGTTCCTTCGATCCTCCATCAATCTTTCTCTCTCTACACCTTTGCACTCTTCTTCCTTTTTCAAGAAATCCTTCATCGTAACCGCTATGCGATTGTGGAACTCCTTACCTCTCCATATTCGTCGTGCTAAATCTCTTCACTCTTTCAAAATTCTTGTTAAATCGTATTATTTAGAACGCTATTAGATGAATTACTTTACCTTTCTCTTACTCTTTTCAATTAATCTATTATATGATATTTTATATATAACTTTCACTTACTTTTATTTGTATTTTTTATTATTATTTTGTATGCCCCCCTCTATTTGTAACTTTTGTTTGCATCATTTCTCTCATAAGACCGCCTATTGTACATACTTTAATTGGTTTTAACTATATTGATGTTTCTGTATTGTGGTGTACAAAAAAGAATAAATAAATAAATAAGACATGCAGGAAGTCGATGGATGCAGGTGGCTCAGGACCGTGCTTTGTGGCATACCTTGGGGGAGGCCTATGTTCAGCAGTGGTCTTGTGAAGGGCTGTAATGATGATGATGATGATGATGAACCTCTCTGATGTTCATTACGAGACTATGGCGAGACTGTACGTACTACACGTGGTAGAGCCACGTTTAATGTTTTTATACTAATTTTATTTAGTAGCTTGCGGTTCCCCGCGACTTGATCCGCGTGGAATTTATTACGATTGGGTTTTTCGGTTTCGGAACTCTAATTATTTTTCTAGATTAAAAGTACCCAGTGAAAGCCCCATACTATCAAAATCGGTCCACCCATTTCAGAGATTAGCCGGAACAAACAAACAGACAGATGAAATTTTTTAAAATTGTTCGCCTTGTTATAAGTACCGTATAAACTTTCATATACATTTAGTAAAAAGCTGTAATTTGACATAACAAACAGACGCTTCAATTTTATTTATTAGAAAAGATTCTCCATATAAGGAGGGTGAATATGGTGGCAACGTAAGAGAATAATGAATTCTCTTACGCTGCCGCGACATCCCCATTTCGACTTGTAGTTATCGAAAGAGGAGAACAAAACTATGGAAAGTTATAATGTTTTTTTTTAGTTATAGGTAGTCGTAGATGGTGGTATGGATGGTGGTATATTTTCGTTTAAGTCTCACGTAATTTTGGTTATTTTACGTCGCAAGAGCATCACACCATTTCGATCCATGGGTTCCGATAGATAGTGGTACAACTATTTATTTACACCAGGCGTAAATCACCAAGGCCGGCGACGAACAGCAGACAGAATGTGCAAGACATCTGGCAGGTCAGGTCTCTCTTTCTTTCGATGATAATCCTACCTTGATCTTTACTAGTACTTTAGTTAAAGTTAAAAAAGTGCTGCGTCTGTTTTAGGAACCACCAGTGTAGATTATTATAGAAATAAACCACGAATTCCCCAGTAAATTAAGGGCATTCGACTACCCGTGCCGTGTGCTTCGAATGTGTGTGCGCAACTGCCCTAGGAGGGGATAAGCTCAATAACATATACGTAACGACACAAAAGTTTAACCGTGACCGTTACTGAGCGTAAGCCGAAAATAAGGTATCATGGGGTAGTAAGCGAGTCACGGTGCGGGCGTGCATATCGCTGATTGGCTATGCATATCGTTCGTACGCACTGATTGGCTACTGCTACTTGCGTACAGCTACGGCTATTGGTACACTGATACGCCATGTGTAGCTATCCCTTCCACGTTTCATTCAGCGCTAGACTAACGTTCCGCAACTTGTACCTGTAGGTGCAGTGATTGTTCCAAAGCGCTTCTTACTTTATTTATTAGAAATGTGACAGTATGCAAGAATCATACATTGTACATTATATACATACATATATATATATATATATATATATATATATATATATATATATATATATATATATATATATATATATATATATATTAGCATAAAGGAACAAATATGTACGTTATAAATTATAAAGAAATATTTTCTGGTGCGTCGCTTACAGCCATATAAAGTTCAACACATTCACATCCAATCAATGGAAATCACGTCTATGTATATGTTTACTATTTTTATGTTTTGCCACTAAGTGATTTTGAACGTTATTCGGTTTTCCACATGATTCACACAAATAAATAAAATGTCAATAAAAGCCTTAATAATTTCGTGTCTACTTACTACTACTACTACTACTACTACTTTAACCGTGTAGTAGCGGTGTAAGAATATCCACTACCCCACACCGTCCCAAGGGTGTCGTAAGAGGCGACAGAGTGAAAATGAAACACTGCATTTGCCAACTCGCTTGCCAATCGTACCACGATTAGTATTTTAAATAAAACTTGTTAACTTTCCCCTAAGAAAATTAAAAATTTTCAAAAATCGGGAAATTATTGTTTTTACTACGGTTTTTCGAAAATTGAGTTTTCATCAGATCTTGACTGATGAAAACTCAAGTTCTAGGTTTTAATAAAGCAATGATTAATTTCATTGTCCATTAATTAACGGTACGATGTTTACTTGCGATGTTGGATTCATACCATTAGTCCTATTTAATATTGATTGGCATCATAAAATAAACAATAATATTATTTTTAAGCTTAAGTAGACTGCATATTTCATTAATGAAGTTCTATCAAAATAACCAAAAAGATTTTTGTGCGTTCATGGACTTGGAAAAGGCTTATGACAGAGTGGACAGGACTGTGTTATGGTAAATACTGAACTCAATTGGGTTGAGCGATGTTTTGTTACAGGCATCAAGGTCACTTTATAGGGACTCTAGTGCTTGTGTCAGGATCAACGGAGTCTACTCAGACTGGTTTGGCTTTGAAAAAGATGTCATACAGGGCTGTGTAGCTGTTCAACCTATTGATGACAGACGTTGTTATGAATGGGCGAGTTAACCGTCAAATGCCTTTTGTACGCTGCTGATCAAGTCATATTTGTGTCGTAGGCGATCGAGTTGCTAATGATGGTTTTATTAATTAACTGGTCATCAAAAGAAAGGGGAATGAAAGTAAACGCAAGTAAGATGAAAGTGATGGTTTTCAAAAGAGAAAAAATGAAAACGTTATGTGAAATAAGAATAGAAGGGGAGTTGATTGAGCAAGTGAATGAATTTTGTATTTAGCAGGGACAGTAAGTATGGTAAGGATAAAGAACGATGAGTGAATGCGGGACCTTATTATGATTTTTTTTAAACAGAATGTGTCAAAAAAGGCACGTACATTAATTCATAATGCTGTGTTAATCCCTACTTTAATGTATGGTAGTGAAAGTTGGGTGTGGCAGAAGAAGCACGAAAGTAGAAAGAATACTGTAGAAATTCGGTCTTTAGGGAATATGCTAGGGCTGAATCTGAATGAGAGAGTAAGAAATTGCGTGATAAAAGAAAAATGTGGTGTGCAATATGATGTTGGTACAAGGATTTAAAAAGGAATGCTTCGGTGGTTTGGTCACGTAGAAAGAATGAACGAGAGCAAATTTATTTTGAGATGTGAATGGCGGATAGGGAAAGGACCTAAAAGAAGGTTCATTGACCAAATTGGCGATGTTTTGAAAATGGGTCACATTAGGAGTACCCTTAACCGACAAGCGTGTATGCGTAGATATATGGATGTAAAGGAGGTGAGAGAGGTATATCAGGATCGTACCGAATGGAAGTCCGTAGTCTCTGCCTACTC
This sequence comes from Parnassius smintheus behrii, assembly GCA_036936625.1. NCBI lineage: Eukaryota > Metazoa > Arthropoda > Insecta > Lepidoptera > Papilionidae > Parnassius > Parnassius smintheus. Next base: position 16,864,096 of record JAUPFT010000009.1, on the reverse strand, counting down.
CTCTGGGTAACAGGTGTGAGTGTTTATATAATTATTTATATAAATAGGAGGTAAGTCTGCAAGATTAATCTTAGCCAGCATCCTCGAGCTACCCACTAGTAAAGCTTGGAATTTTAAAAGATTGACCAAAACTCCATTACGAGTACACCAATTCATGATAGCTGATAATTTGATATATATGATAATATTATTTAAAATCTGTTCATTGGGCTATCTATAAAAATTCGCATTAAAAGAACATTAAAATCTTCCAAAACAACTTTGATTTCGCCCATCTGTGAGATATTACAGTATGCAGATGATCTTGCTCTCTGTGTAACAGCTTTTGATACGCTAATAGACTCCCATCATCTTAAGAGAGGCTTATATTACCTTACCTTAACCAATGGCTCACTGACCATGGCCCACTCTCTCAGCTCCTGAAAGCAAAATAATAACTTTTAGTAGAAAACGTTTCATTCCTTCTATTGACTGGATGCATGACTGCAAACATTGATATATCATTTTATAGCTAATCTATCCCAGTTGTTAACAAAGTAAAATTTTTAGGTATTTACTTAAATTATCATATGACTGGTATCGCTCACTTTATATACATCAGTGACAAATGTATGGTGGGGTTCTCATCCCATGTATCAGAAATTCCTTTACATTGCCATCTTCCGCAGTCACTTCAACTATGACACTCATCTCCTAGAGCCCTGCAACAAAATGGCCTCAACTAAAAAAAAAAAAAAACTAAAAATGGTAGGCTTCAACTAATTTAAACAAAATGTTTGCGTATAATCACGGGCGCAATTAAATCAACTCCTAAAAATGCTCTACAAGCAGCATGTGTCGATCCCTTCTCTCTTTACGAAGACAGTTTCTGATAGATTTCTTTAAAAATTCTACAACTACAAAACTTTGCTATTCTCAGTTGTAGACAACTTCTATTTGTCAAGTAAAAGCAGGTCTCCTTTCCTCAAATTCCTAAATTGATTAAAGTTGGCCTGATTGGCTAAACAGTTTTATTGATGCTCTTGCTAAATCGTCTGCTAGATCATCTCCAACTAAATGAGTCATTACTGCAGTGAAATCCCAAGTATAAAATTGTCCTTATTTATAGATGCCCCCTCAGGCTTCTACTTTAACTGGCGAAGCTGTCGCCATATAAGAGGCTATATCCTTTATTCTTTTCCGTAAAATTCCTTAGTCATAATACATAACATAATTACATAAACACTCACGCCTGTCACCCAGAGGGGTAGGCAGAGACTACGGACTTCCATTTGGCACGATCCTGACACACCTCTCTCGCCTCCTTCACATCCATATATCTACGCATACATGCTCGTCGGTTAAGGGTACTTCTAACGTGGCCCATTTTCAAAATATCGCCAATTTGGTCGATAAACTTTTTCCTAGGGCGTCCCTTCCCGACTCGGCCGTTCACATCTGCCATATAAATTTGCTTTGTCACTCTTTCCTCATTCATTCTTTCCACATGACCAAACCACCGAAGCATTCCTTTCTTAATCCTGGTCACAACATCATCTTGCATACCACATTTATCCCTTATCACGCAATTTCTCACCCTGTCATTCAGATTCAACCCTAGCATATTTCTTAAAGACCGCATTTCTACAACATTTATTCTACTTTCGTGCTTCTTCTGCCACACCCAGCTTTCACTACCATACATTAAAGTAGGGACTAACACAGAATTATGAATTCCTTAGTCAGTTATATTTATTGTTTCAAAAAGCTGTCTTGTATAGTTACAGATCCAAATAAAACTGAAAATTAAAGAACTTATACTGAATTGAGATAAGAGTGGGCTAAGGGTGGACACCATTCCAATTCCTTGAAAACCAAGTCTCGCAACTCAGTTCTTCTATCGTAGAAACTTGTGAGGTCCATGTGATACCAAGTCGGTTAATTTATTCAGTCGCTACTTAAGGGCTTTCTATATTAAATTATTACGTAATTAGCTAATATAACAACATGTAATTGTGACCATATCAATATTAAAAATCTTTTCTTTTAGATAAATAGATTGACTTGGGCCATCGCATGAAAACAGAAAGTGTTTCACAAGTAATACATATTATATTAAATTCGATTGCTTAGTGCGATTGCCAAGTCAATCTATTTATTTAAAAAAAAAGATTTTTAATATTGATATGGTCACAATAAGATGTTGTTATTGTTACGCTCCCCCCCCCCCCCGTCTATATAAAAATATTATTATATTATATTAAATATTATTATATTACCCATTTTCAATAAAAATATATATTTGTGACCAGGATAAATAAGATATGTTTTGATCTTTCTAAAGGTTTAATAATAGGCCGTTTGTAATATTTTGGCGTGATCGTCTTAGTTAGGACCCTTATTTACGTTGTGTTTGTTTAGTAACTTAGTTCTTTTAGGTATCTTTTGGAAGAATGAATATTCACTAGAGCAATTGAAAGCTGTTGGTACACATTAATATTCTAAAAACTAATGTTACATATACAATAATTATTAATAATATAAAATAAGTTAATCTTGTACATGCGAACTCGACAGGTAGGCAAATAACACCACCGAGAGCAAACCGGTTTTTTGACTGTACAGGGAGCGCGGTCCAATGCGTGCCTCACAACATTTTGTATGTGCCATGTATGTTGATGGCATCGGTATACGGTAAAGGTGTATAGCTTATGTTTATAGTGTAAAATACCAATCTAAATATTGTAAAATTATTATTAAATAAATAGGAAAAAAAACTATCAGTAATTCCATATATATCAGTATTATCTCAAAATATATTCAAATGTATCATAATTAACTACGGCTATTGTGTACTAACTTTAGCTTAACCTAATTCTCTAAGGTGTGAGGTTTACTCCACAAAGTGTGGAAGAATTCCGGAAAATTCAGATATACCTAATAGAAATTACGGTAAAAATTTCAGCCTTGTCTTGGTACTGTTATACCCCGGAAGAGGAAAAGCCCACAAAAATAGCATACGGGGACTGCTAGTAGAGGCGGATCCAGCCAAAATAGAGGGGGCTATTAGTTTAAAGGAATTTCCCATAAGATACGTAAAAGGGATCCCACCCCGTAGAGGTACATCCGGGTGCCTCTACTAAGCGCAGATGAACCACCTGAGTCTGGAGCGCCTTAACCAATTGTGCCAAATTGACGAACTCTTTTTCGTGAAAGGAGTAGTCATAGAGGCCTGGCAAGGTGGAGAGAGTCCGGCAGAATGCCACCGCTGCCAGGCCTTTTGCCATGCATCTGCCAACTGCTTCAGGCCAGTGAACTGTGTTTGGTGTGTCGGGGACCATATAGCAAGCAACTAACCTAGTATTAGAGAGGAGGAACCCAGATGCGCTAACTGCGCCAAAAACGTACTGCACACGATCGCCGTTGCCCAGTCCTGAGGAGGATTTAAAGGAAACAGGGGATCACTCTGCCTGACCAACTGCCGGAAGTTATCCAAAGAGGGTCCCCCAGAGTCGCCCCAGAGTTACTATCCAGAAAGACGGGTGGGCCATCATCAGAGGCAAGGGAAGGCAGGCAGCCTTCGCCCCCCCCCCCACCCGTAACGACACCAAAACCAATGAAAGCGGTGACACCGATTGCAACAATTGCAGCCAAAACAACCACCGTGGTGACTCTTCAGCCCCCTGCTAATAAAGCCACTGAGCGTCATCGCCCAAAGAAAAGGAAGCGGGAAGGAAGAAGAAAAATGTGCAGCCTCCTCTTTAGGCAGCCACCAACCCCAGCGGTAACGATAGCCCAGGTGCATTTTAGTTTAGGTTACCTATTGTGTTAGAAGGAGTTCTACAAGTCGGCCACAGTCGAGCGTTCACCTGCTGTACTGCCATATGTCAGAGGAGTACCTGACAAGATTGACTACATCTTAAAGTGCACTTTCATTAAATCATACTTTAAGCCGCCGAAGAAAATTGGTCACTTTTTGCCACCAGTCAAGTGTAATGTCCCTCTGCAGGATGCAGGAGTGTAGAAGCTTGATTGTGAATGTTGTCTCTCCTACAGAGGACAACCTAAAAGATCAAATAAAACCCGCGTTAAGGAGCATATAGCTGATGTAAAGAACCGGCGCTTCGGGGAGTATGCAGGCTGTGGACACGTACAAGATCGCCCCCGTCACTACATCAGATTTAATAAATCACAAATCCTCGCAAGAGAAAACCGTTTTGTACCAAGAATGATACGCGAGGCTACTGAAATTAAAAAACATCCTAATGTCAATACTGAAATTGGATGGGTGCTGCCATCTTCTTGGGATCCTATAATTAACAAAATGAAATTCAAACTCAAACATACCATACCTGAAACTTCGGGAATTAAAAAGAAGTTAAAAATAAGTTAATTAAACGCGATACAAACCGTATAAGTGCTTTTATTCAATTTAGTGGGAATCAAAATCTAGTTCATAGAGTACTTTTTTTTACGAAAAGTCGTCTCACTGACGAAGCTGCTTCGCACCTGACTCCAACGGGCATGTGGTAGTAAGCCAGGCGGTCTCTTGCGAGGCCTACCACCGTATGGTGGGATCTTCAGCCGTTACTACACTAAAGCAAGCCAGCCAAAGCAGCCAGTAATGTTGCTGCCCGGGGTGAACTGCTTGGAGGTAGATCCCAGCTACCCGAGGTATGTACCTTTCAGATACATAACTTTTTATTGCCACTGCAAAGCAAACAAAGCAAACCTAGCTTTGTATGCTTTTTTTATGATTTTTAAGATGGAATTATGATGTGACTGACGATCGTGAAATAAATATTCAGTTTACCAGACTGCAACTGGGGAAAGTTTCTATCACTAGTGAGGAGAAACTACTTGAACCATGTCATATTTAAAAGGTTTCGGGGCTTAGATTTCGTCAATAATAAACTGAAGTATATGTAAAACTTTTAATTTTTTAAATGAATTTGCATTAACAATAGCAAAATATATATAAAAATTACTCTACACCTACTTTAACAACTGTTTAGTTTATGTTAAAAATAAAAGATAATTTCAAACCAAACAATGAAGATTCTGTTAACGTGTGACTTTCTTATGTTATATTTTAATACTAAGTTAATATAATACAACATCGCAGAACTAATACAACCTTTGAAAATCTAGAGTTATTATGCTTACTAACACTTTATGGATTTTAAAATTGTATAATATCCCAATAACTGCATAGATACGGTACACTAAACCTTCAAATATTCGAGCTACTGTTCTTTTTCTTTTTTTTATACGTTACTCTTACACTAGGATTTTCTCATGTATCGTGGAGGCAGTTTACAAACATAAATTGCACAAAGGCAAACATCTAGATCTGGAACGATTATTTGAAGGCCATAAAATACTTATTACGTGCGGGATTAGAACCCGCGGCCCCCAGCGAAGCCACTCGTTGCTTAGCAACTGCGACACGCAATCTTCTTAATAAAATATCGTAATATAATACTTCAGTACCCAAGCGGTCTCTTAGATAGGAGAGGACCTTAAGCTTACCTCGTAAGGTAAACTTTTTCACAAAAGGGAATAAAATTGATAAAAAACATTATATACGTGCCAAACGACTCTCTATCTTATTACATTATTTTAAGTGAGTTAAATTCTGAAGTTGCCTAATTTATTCATTTCTTTCGTGTAATATCATTAACTGTACTCTACTTAACTCTAGTCCAACAACACTATATTGCATTTTAAGTTCCGAAACTACAACATACAGTACTTGTAATTTAAATGGAGGAATAGTTCTTTTCAAGGAAATAAATACGCTTACAAGAGATTAACGATCTATGTAACATAATTTATCATAGTTTTCGTCTAAGTGAAGGTGACAAAAGAGCACATAGTCCACCTGATAGTAGTGGGTGCTATGATCCATAGACACCTACATTACTTTTATATAATAAGGGTGAGAGATGAACTCGCGTTCCACCGGAGTTAAGTAGTTGTGGACCACTAGGTGGTGTCTATACACCTATATCCATTCTTCATTTTGAATCGATAAATTAAGAATAATATAAAAAGATAAATATACAGAAATATCTCTCGCATTAAGAAAGATGTAGAATCGTGATTGCATTATATTATTTATGCTTGAACTCGAAACAGAAATGTAAATCCCTTGAAGAGTAAGTGTGTATTTTTGATATTATATTTTTAACTATTCTTGAAATTGAAAGTTAATTTTAATACTTATTATATTGTAGTGCTTGACTTAGTGTATCATTTTCGCGAAACATAGGAAATTAATAAGAATAAAAAAATTTGCGCGTCAAAAGAAGTACACGACTGATAGTTAAAAGTTAACCTAAAATCAATCTAAAAAAATAAATCAAATTTATAACAATTTATACAATTTAGGTTTATAAAAGATTTATGAATACAAGCTAAATGGATTCAAGAAATTATGTGTTATTTAAAGCAGTTTATTTGTTTGATTTACTTGTTCTTGAAAGATTTATTTTTTACAACCTTTGAAAAGTCCACTGCTTAACATAGGTTTCCCTTATACATTGCCTTGTAGACTGTTTGGGATGTTATCGGGAAGATGTTGGATTTTTCCTATTTCACTTCCCTTCGTCGGCTCCTACAACATCTTTGGGATGATATGGGGTAGTGGGATTCTCATCGCCGCATTTACACGTCTGTAAAGATTACGTTACAATTTTATGGGGTTAAGTGACAGCGGAAAAAATATAATACTTTTTGGAACACCATTTGTATACTTTTGTAGACATTGCAATAAAATTAAATAAATAAAATAGATAAATATGGCGTTTGACTACCATGCCCTAAGTTGTGGTTATGATTTCCACATGGGCAAGTATTCCGATGGACTATTAATACTTCTACAGTCTCTAGATATATGATAAAATACTTTGGTGTACATTTCTTTAATCAAAAATACAGTTAATAATGAGCCCATTCAGATAAAAGATACATTTTCCATAAAATTGGTAATAATTTACGCATGGTTACGATATGATTAGATATATATATTTAGAAATTTATTATTGTAGTTCGTAATATTGCGATACATACGACTCCCAATTCAATTGTGCGGATCCAAGTCATACACAGTCAGAAAGGTATACATAAATTAGAAAAATGTTCCAGTTTTGATTAAAAGTATTTACATATATGCTAAATTAAAAAACCTTTAGAATTTCACCCATTTAATCATGATAAAAGATAAAATTATCCAAACATTACGTAGATTTGGAATTCAAGTTAGATTTCGGGATAATCCAAAGAGGGTATCAAAGAATTTTCATTAGACCTAATTGGAATTCGTTTCTCTTCAAATCGGTTTTCAAATTTCTTAAAGGATATAAGCATTATGGGAATTTGTGTTACTTGGTAGAGCAAAATAGTTTAGCAAAATTAAGAAATTTTATATAGCAATATTTTTTAAATCAGTTAAACTTTAAATTCAAACAAATGCCAAGTAAAAATATATTTTCCTCAAACTTAAACTGCTCTTGGGTAGTCGCACACCTTTTACCTGTTTCTGTTGCCAAAGTATGAAGAGTATAGAAAGTAAGTATAGTTACATGCTGTACGCCTTTCCAACCTTAAACGTACAAACGCTTCTACAGCCCTCTTTGTTCAAAATTCAAAAGACGGCAGATCGTCATGAAGTGCAGTGCAGTGCCATCAAGTGGACTATACGTTTGTATATCACTTTAGTTTTATAAAAAAATGTGCCTCTTCCGTTTACGGTAGGATTTTCCTTAACTGTCACACTTGTCAGGCGCATTGACCATGACGAGAGGTATTTAGCACCTTTGACGCTGGTACCTGTCGCCGATCTAGATATTTTAAGTCTGGCGTAAACGCAATAGTTATACCGCCATTTATTAGAATCCATAAGATTTTATTAGAATTGCCCATAGTTACCAGTTACTACTCTCTCTCATTTAAAATGGGATGTTGGATTCACTTACGCCACCACCACATGGCAGAAATAACAAGAATCGTATAATAAATCAAAATCTTATTTAAATAATATTAACACGTACAAAGGCATCCTTGCGATTCCTGAGCGATATCTGTACAAAAACAGGAGAAGTGGCAAAGAGCATGTCTGTGTCAACGCGCTATGATAAAAATGCTCAACTTCTATACAAATGATCGTCTCCGCAAATTAGTGCGCTTTCGATCATCATCGTGAAATATTATCAGAACGCAATGTTGTTCAGTGGTTTCTTGTAAAAAACGAAGCCAAAACAAAAACTTTGTTAATCATGCGATTACTTACAATATCTAAGTACAAGTATTTTGTTATATTTATCGTTAAAATCACATTAAACAACAAATCGTAAAATATTCCTTGCTGTTACTACGTTTTTTTTTTCAAATATCGCAGCGACTGTAATATTTTGCAGTTAATACATTGTTTCATAACCACTACCTAAGTATGATGCCAAGTGACTGCACAAGCAATGTAAATATCACAAAACGATACTTTATTTATGCGGATACATTTCATAGTACGGCCGCTGTATCTTGCGACGAAATAGTGATGAGCTTGTGCAGATCCACTACCGATAATGATGTGGACTAGCGAATTGTTATTATAGTTTATTCTCCAATTTGTCAACCGTTTCAATTCGATAGGAAGACCGATGTGACATAATCTTTTTTACTTATTTTGATTATTTTACAGCAACTACTACGCTGAATGCGTAACCAAAGGTCGTAAAGTAAGTTGATTAAATTTTAGGTTAATAATAGATGTAGTGTTCTTATGAGAGATTACTTATCACTATACTGATCACATACGTGAGATTTTCATACTTTTTATGGTTATGGTATTTAACATAATTTACAGTTTTCAAAAGCTTTCGATGTATTATAAATATCTAACCGGCATGGTTCGGATAGTATCACAATAGTGACTTTGGCTTAAAATTAGTCGATATAATTATTCTTGCTATTTATTTGTTAGGCATGGCTGTGTTTTTGTTTTCTTATATTTAACAATGTTTTCACTAACCAGGGGTTTTATAACAAAAGCTTGCCAGGCAAAACCTGCTTAGTACATGGTGAGGTTTAGAAGTAGCTTAGGATATATGAAAGTAATAAATATATGATTATCGTACCTTTTAGCTTCCCAAAAGATGCTACTTTAAAATAGAATGGATTGATGCCACAAGAAGGTCACTTAACTGGTTCCCCACAAAAACCAATACTGGTGGTCGTAATGTGTAAGAGAATGGAAATTATTATAAAAACTGCTTGTGTTGCCAATAATAAATTAACAATTAAAACTAAAAATGTCAAACAGGATTTCATGGCAAAGGCTTTGCCACATTTCATAAGATTAGATCATATTGATTATATAAAGTTTCACCAATTTGAGCAGATGAATCCCCGATGAATGATCACATTATATTTCTTATAATAGCAGCCATGGAAAAATACATTAATTTAGGATTACAATTTCTGACAAAAAATGCCACCCCAAAAATAACAAAACGTCAAGTGCTGCACAAATACCTTCACTTTACAGGTCAATGAGTAAACACCATATCAATGTTCCAAAATACCTACTACTTAAATCCACTAAGATAGCCTAAACCAACATTACTTGATTTTGTATTGTTTAAACTTTTTGGTTTAGGTAATTATTTTTTACCTACATATTTTTTATTACAATATTCTCTGGATATCATCGTATTTTATTCACTTTAATTTCAGGGTCCAATAAAATTTTGATGAAAAATGAAAGAATCGATAATTTTCCAATTTAGTCAATCACTAACGCATATTATGTAAAATAAATGGCTTTTTTACAGCACAACGATAGTAATCGATATATTTGTGTGAATGTAGTGAAGGAGTACGATGAATGGTAAATGTACGCTGTGTTTTTAGAGATATGGTATATAATTGATTATGTAGTATGTTCTGATCTATAAAACGCGAGTGTATGCGACTGTGTAACTATTACTTTTAACTGATCAGCATATGTAGTAGTTAGCGCATGGTAGGAGCCAACTGGAGACACCGGGTTCCGATACATTTTCAACTACTGGGCATATCTCCTTCTTTCTTATATCTATGGGTAGTCAAGATTCGAAATTGCTCCAGGACGTTTTTAAAAATAATTTATTTTATACTTAAGGCTAATAAGGTGCGATACATTAATTAATTAATATGCGATTTGTTATAACTTAAATCTACATGTCCGATACTTAATTAGGCTCCCGCATGCAGCCCAATTAAGACTGTCCTTATTCTGAACATAAACATACATAAATACTCACACCTGTCACCCAGAGGGATAGGCAAAGACTACAGTCTTCCATTAAGCACGATCCTGACATACCTCTCTTGCCTTCTCCACAACCATATACTTAAGCATACATGCTCGTTGGTTACGGGTACTCTTAATTTAGCCCATTTTTAATATATTGCCAATTTGGTCCATTTCCTTCCATTCTTTCCATTCACTTCTGAAACATATATTTGCTTTGTCAGTCTATACTCATTCATTTCTTCTATATGACCAAACCACGGAAGCATTCCTTTCTTAATCCTGATCACCGTATCATCTTACAAACCACAATCTTCTTTTATCACACAGTTTTCTCACCCTGTCACTCATATTCAGTCCTAACATACTCCCTAGCGACCACATTTCTACTGCATTTATTCTACTCCTGTGCTTCTTCAGCCACACCCAACTTTCACTACCATATGTTAAAGTAGGGACTAACACAGCACTGTGAATTGCCACACGTGCCTTTTTTGACACATTTTAACTTTTCACAATAGATTATAGAGCTTCATTTACTTTATTTCCTCTATTCACTCGTCGTTCTATATCCTTATCATATCTCCCATCCCTGCTTAATATACACCCCAAATATACAAATGCATCGACTTGCTCAACCATCTCCCCTTATATTCTTATTTCACATATCGTTTTACTTCCTTCTCTTTCAAAAACCATAACTTTCATCTTATTTGCATTCACTTTCATTCCCCTTTCTTTTAATGACTTCTTCATTAATGTAACCATCATTTGCAACTCGGCTGCCGACGACGCAAATGTAACTTGATTATCGACGTACAAAAGGCATTTGACGGTTAACTCACCCATTCTTAACCCGCATTCTTCAACTTTCAAATTTTCCAAACAACTGTCCATTAAGAGGTTGAACAGCCACGGGGAAGCCACACAGCTCTGTCTGACACCTTCACGGGTGCAAAACCAATCCGAGTAGGCACCGTTGATCCTAACACAAGCACTAGAGTCCCTATAAAGACTCAATGCCTGTATCAAGCTAGCGCTCAACCCAAATGAGTTCAGTGTTTGCCATAGCACATCCCTATCCACTCTGTCATAGGCCTTTTTCAAGTTCATGAACGCACAAAAAACCTTTTGGTTTTGGCCAAAAACTTCTCCGCGATCATGTGCATTGAAAAGACTTGATCTGTACATCCCATTCCCTTTCTAAATCCCGTTTGCACATCCCAAATTTTTCCATCAATTTCTTTCATGACCCTTTCAATCAGTACCTTAGCATACAGTTTTCCCACAATGCTAAGAAAGCTGATGCCACGGTAGTTTTAACAGTCCTGCTGAGACCCTTTTCCTTTATATACTGGGACTATCACGGCTTTGCACCAGTCTACCGGTACCCGCTTCGGTTCCCTGCACAAATTAAACAAGGAGTGCAGCAGACCTGCCACGACTTCCTCTCCAGCCCTTAGCATTTCGAGTGAAACTCTATCATATCCGGCAGCCTTACCTGCTTTCATGGTTTTCATTGCTTTTATTATTTCATCCATACTTATCTCGCTACCTCTTTCCTCTTCTTTCGGAGTTTCTACTTCACTTAGTACACATGTTGTCTCCTCACTCATAAACACGCTTTCAAAATATTCCTTCCATCTCTTTAAACTCAAAACATCATCTTTCAGAATATAGCCATTCTCGTCTCTTATAACATTCATCATAGGCTGTTTTGAATGTCCCCTGGCAGTTCTTACAAGTTTTCAGAACATTTTAATATTTGCCTGGAAGTTATCCGATATTCTTCTATCACTCTTATCCGTTCTTTATTGCTTTTTTTCTTTCAACTACTTCTTTTACTCTCTTACTAAGATGTTTAAAGACTGCCTTTTTTCTTTCAATATCATCATTCGTACCGCTAGAATTACCAGCCTTTGTTGCTAGTAAATCTAGCCATGCTCTCTTCTTTGCTTCAACTTCCATATGTATCTCATCATCCCACCATAACGTATTATTTTTCCTTTCATTCTTCCTCTTACTAACACCACATACTTCGGTAGCTGCATCCACTAAACCTTTCTTTACATTTTGCCATACATTCTTCAAGTCTAACTCCTTCATACATAATTCATCCAAACCACTTATATTTTCTTTCAGTCTACATTTGAGCTTGTTTTTCTCACCTTCATCATGTAAACTTTCAGTTCTAATACGCTGTAACGCAGTGGTAGACACAGATGATATATTATATTCTCAGATGAGTGTTTACGATTGCGCAGAGGCGTATCTTACGTTATGGAAAAAAACCGGTACGTTCTTGACTTCCTTAGTACCGGAATGGACATGTGGTTTTTAAGATAACAGTGTCCAGTCAGGGCTCTTACAAGAATGTGCAATTTATTTGATCTATTTCCAGAGCTTCTGAAGCAAATTTACAAAAAATCCTAGATATCAATAGCATTAAAATGTTTCAAGTTTGGTATATCAGAACAGATCTTAAATCAAATCAAATTGTGATTTATTGTGATTAAGAGTTTCAAGGGTCAATTGCGCTAGTGTTATAATATTAACAAATAATATTCATTGAACACAATATAAAAAAACTGTAAGATAGAAAAACTAAAACTAAAAATTTAAATTGTCATGAAGTTCTGCTCCTAGTGGTAAAGTGCCAAGAACGCTGGCTGCGTTTCCTCGCTGAATAGCTAATATACTTAGCCTTTGGGCGAGAAAAGAACCGTTCTTTTTATCACCAGATGCGACGACCAGTCGTGGATACAGCTCCTTTACGAACTTCACTGCACGTGAACTCCAGGATTCGATAGTCTCTACAGCAAAACGCTCAAATATCATACTCATATTTGCGCCATTTATTTAATTCAGCTGCTTCTGACACCGCCCCAGGTCTAAAAGAGGTAGAGAGAGGCGGGGTACAAGGTACCTTTGAGATGAGAGACCGCCAAAATGTCTACGCAAGTAGCACCCCACATGGTCTCTTGCCATCGTCTCTAAATATCCCGCAAGGCTCTAAAACCGAGGGAATATTTATGGGGACAAGAGCTCTTCAGGTGACTTCGTTTGAAGAACCGTGACAGGAAAACCTACTTGCACTTTTATTACATGAAAGTCCGTGGAGCCAAAAGTCATTGACGTTCTACCACAGGGCCACTGGTTAGGTTGACAAATTGGCGCTCCTAGACGAATACCTACGGCGATGCGCAAGCTTTCCCCATCAAGCAATGTGCCGAGAATACTTGATGGTACAGCGTGTAACTAGTGACTAGATTCCTTAGTTGAAACAGCGAGAAGGCGAGCTTGATCTTGGTCACTGTGGAAATTGTCAAATAAATCTTTCTGGACACTTTGTATCAACGGTATATCCCTATAGTTTTTAGAGATTCTACAAAATGGCTCTAGCCCAAATTGCGTATTTTTTAAACTCTCCCGTGCGAACTTGTCAGAAAGTTCTTGTTACATCCCAGGGTATTAATTAACAGTTTACGCAGCCTCCAACTAGCTTCAATTTCACTAAGTTTGACCTCAGCGCTAGCAGTGCTGCTTGACTATCAGAGTAAATATGAATTACATGGTTGACGTAGTGCTTTTGCAGATTGATTTTTGCACATTGGAGAATGGCGAAAATTTCCACCTGGAAGATAGAGATGAATCTACCCAAATTCATACAAAGTTTGATTTGGGCCGTTGCGTTACGTCGAGGCCCATTTTTGACACATCGGTATACCGTATAAGACTACCGACCTCACAGATAATATGTCCATTCAGCCAGTCTTTTCTGGAGAATAGTTTCACTATATAAGTAAAGTAAAGCAAAGTTACTGGCTTTATACGTCTCACTGCTATGCACAGGCCTCTCCCCATTTCTGAGAGGGTTTTAGGGCAAGAAAATGTCCGCCGCGCTGCCCCCGATGCGTGTTCGCAAACTTCACGTATCTTCGAAAGAATTTTTCTTTCTTATTCCTCAGACATGCGGGTTTCCTGAGCAGTGAGCGTTAACCATCTGAGCTACCACGGCTCTCTTTTATTTCCACTATATACTTTTTATTAAAATTGTATAGTGGACGCATGATTTCTGAGATCCTACATAAGACCGGTAATTCCATAACTGAGTTGAGCCTGGATTTCATTCTATTTCGAAAATAAAGATCAGAACACCCTAGGCATTAATCCTATACGAACTAGCTCACGTCTCGTTGTCTAAATAAATATCAAGGTGCGTTAGGCATAGAAGTGCATTGAGAGCCGATCCAGGTGATAATCGTATCTCTCCAGTTGCCATTTAGCTGGCAGTCCCTTGTGGACTACTTAGTCGCCCACAGTCATCGTTAGGTTGGTATTATTACACCAGATAGTAGAGGCGTAGGTAAAAGTCAGCCTCACTATGATACAGCCATAGGATCCTACTGGGACGCAGGCCTCATTTATTCCCAACCATACGAACGCACGTACCTAATGAAATTTTAGCCTTATGTCATACGTTGCTAAGGTGAGAGTTCCGCGTTAGTTTTTGGTCGATTGTTACGCACAAGTACTTAACTTCAGTAAAGAATGGTACTTCTTTACAATTAAGTTAATACTAGTTTTATCATCACTAACTGATAAACTGTCATCCTTACGCCTGTTATTTTTGCTGTGTAGGGCTCGCTGTATGATTAATGATAAAGAACTTTAGCAAAACCCCTCGCAATGATAATAAGACCATCAGCATAACCCAATGTCATCCCATACAATAATTGGTGAACCGCAAGAGTCCAAAGAAGGGGTGACGAAACACCTCGTTGTGGATAGCCCCTTGTAGTCGCAACCTCAATCGAAGTTTGAAACACCATCCATATATCCCCTTTACATTGGAATAAGCAGCAAGAACTGCTATTTTGCGACAAAAATAGGTAACAGGATGGCACTTACCCGATGGACTTAAATTATTCGCATAATCATTTTGGATCTAATTGTGCCACATTTTACAGTACAGTAGTACTTTGAATAAAATTTTATCAAGAGTTTCAACGCGATAATAACGAGTTATAACGTCGTGAGGTTATTTTACATTTATTTAATGCGTAGTATTTGCGACCACGTTATAAAAAATTAAATTTGAATCCATTTGAATGTAAAAAATAGTTATTGTCGCGACTAATTTCCAGTATTTGAAAAATTAACAAATAAAAAAAATTCATTCATTCAGTTCTAATAATTGAAAATAAACGTTTGGTGAATCAGAATTGAAACGTGCTTTTGAGAAGAGCACGAGTGTGCAAAATGTATGCGCATAATTTATATCCGTTGTTAGAATCTCACTTTCAATAAACTATTGATAAAGTTATGCACTGGATTTTGAATTACTGTTTGCTTTATATTTGAATTATAAAAACACATTATTTGTAATTATGTAAAAGAGTTAAATATTCTTTTTTTGTTTGTTGTACACTCTGTACATAACAATGATCATGACGGTTTATATAACTACACAATAAACCTTTAATAACTATCTTACAAGTTATGAAAAATTCGAGCAAAGGAAATTTTTTTGACAAAACGTTAAAATACATACCGTTACTACATGGATATTAACGAAAAAATTGCAAAAAGCAAGTGCAAAAAACTTATTTAGTTACAGGCAGTATACAAAATTTTGAAACAGGTCTTTTAATCTGACTATTCCCACAATGCACACTAACTAACAACTCGTGTAACACCATCAGTGCTTGTATGTTTCTCAGTTATTATACCATGCAGCCATCTTGCAGGTGGAAGATTGGCCTCCTTGACTAAAACTACGTCACCTAATTTCGGTTCGCAAACATTCTTTCTCCATTTGTGACGTTGGAAAAATTGAGTGAGATACTCATTTGACCAACGCCGCCAAAAATGTTGGACCAATTTTTGGGTGTATTGCCATCGCCTCAGATTACTCACATTGGAATTTTCATAATTAGCATCAGGAACGAATAATAAAGATCCACCCAATAAAAAGTGACCAGGGGTCAGCGGAAAAGGGTCCTGTATGCTATCGCTTAATTGCGATATCGGACTTGAATTGAGACAGGCCTAAATTTGAGTCAATACAGTTGCGATTTTTTCATACGTCAATGTGGTATCACCAATGACCCGCTTAAGATGAAATTTGGTGGACTTTATACCAGCCTCCCACAATCCACCGAAATTTGGAGCGTATGGAGGAATTTTGTGCCAGTTGGTGCCATTAGTAGCTAACCATTCAGCTATTGAGAGCCGTGGTAGCTCAGTGGTTAACGCTCGCTGTAAATATAACAGAACGCGAGTAACCCGGGTTCGATTCCCGCCGGCACCAATGAAATTGTTAATTGCAATTTTAAATGCTGATTTACCACGTGCTCGGCGGTGAAGGAAAAACATCGTGAGGAAACCTGCATGTCTGAGGAATAAGAAAAAAAATATATTTCGAAGGCATGTGAAGTTCGTCAACACGCATTTGGGCAGCGCGGCGGACACTTACTTGCCCTAAATCCTCTCAGAAATGAGGGGAGGCCTGAGCCCAGCAGTGGGACGTATATATAGGCTGTATCTTTACTTTACTTTACATTCAGCTATTTCTACGGCTACAGTAGAACGCTCAACGTTCAATAATTTGTTGAGCTCTTTTGTGGCACCAACAAAGTTAGTGCCATTATCACTCCATAAATCGGCACAATGGCCTCTTCTAGCAACGAAACGTTTAAATGCTGCTAAAAACCCTTCAGCGGATAAGTCACTAACAGCCTCAAGGTGGATAGCTCTTGTTGCCATGCATATAAATAAACAGATATAGCCTTTGGAGGCATGATGACCTCTCCCCTTTGAAACCCTTATTGCTACGAGACCTGCATAATCTACTCCACTCTGCAAAAATGGTTTACTAGAGTAACTCTTATTTTCGGCAGATTACCCATAAAAGGTTGATTAGTTCTTGCTGAGTGACGTAAGCAAGTGATACAGTTTCGAATGTAGGTTTTTACTAATGTCTTTATATTAACAATCCAATATTTTGTCCGAATGTAATTTATCATTAGTAATGGGTCACCATGCATTGTTTTTGCATGAGCTTCTGTTATAATCAATTGGGCTAAATGAGACTCTCGAGGTATAATAATAGGGTTTTCATATCTTGAGTTATTTCGGCCTTATGTAAACGTCCGCCAACTCGCAGGATACCTTGGTCATCCTTAAAAGGACACAAAGAAGCTAGCCCACCTTTCTCGCTCACTCTACCTCTTTTTTCCAGATTTTCAACTTCCCTGCCAAATATTGCAATTGACATAATTTAATGCAGTCATGTAAAGAGGATTGCAACTCACGACTAGTTAGCCAAATCGAAAACTTCGGTTTTCGTTTCGTTTTTAAAAGTTGAATAAATCTTTTGCAATAAGAAATTACTCTAAGAAGCTTATGCAGAGACGAAAACCGTGAAAACAAACTTTCAGGCTCAGTGTTTAATTCCATGACGTAACATGGTAGATTTACGAACTTGGATCTTTCTTCCATTTTCACTTCCGGAACTTCTTGGTTATGGTCAAAATATGGACTGTATTTAATAGCTACATCTGATAACCAAGATGGACCTTCTTTTCATAACTTGAGATTGAGAATTTCTGACGGCTTCATACCACGAGAAGCGCAGTCCGCTGGATTATCTTTCGAACGTACATGAGACCACTGACTTCTATCTAAGATTGATAAAATCTCCGATGTCCTGTTTGCAACGAAGGTCTGCCATCGGCTTGGATGGCTGCTTAACCAAGCAAGCACCACTGATGAGTCGGTCCAACCATGTATATTATGTTTTGGTATTTTCAACGTTTCAGCCACATCAAGCATTAAATTGGTTAATAATTCTGCTCCACACAATTCAAGGCGTGGAATAGATCTTTGAATAATAGGTGCCACTTTTGTCTCAGAAGTGACTGAGCTCGTATATATTTCTCCAATATTTTTGATGACTCTTAAATAGACCACCGCTGCATAGGCGTGACTAGAGACATCGCTGAAGCCATGAAGTTCAAGCTTTTCATTTTTGTCTATTGTGTAAATGCATCGTGGAACAGTGAGACCAGAAAGATCAATTAAGTTGCTACAATATGTCAACCACTCTTGTAACAGTTTATCTGGAAGCTCCTGGTCCCATTCAATGTCCGAAATCCAAAGTTTCGAATAAACGAGCAATATCTGCCACTACTTTCCTTTTAGTCAAAGGGGTAATCAAAGCAGGAAGTTTAACCAAATACTCGAAAATATCTAATTCGCTATTCCAGTTTAGACCAAGAACTTTTCTAACTTCCTTTACTCCCTTTTCAACACCTATGTCAACATTTTTTTTCTTGATCTTTATCCCCTTTAACTTCTCCTACCTTTTCCAACAGTTCTTGACTTGACTTGGGAGCAGAATTTGTGCCAAATGTA
Source organism: Parnassius smintheus behrii (assembly GCA_036936625.1). Classification (NCBI taxonomy): domain Eukaryota; kingdom Metazoa; phylum Arthropoda; class Insecta; order Lepidoptera; family Papilionidae; genus Parnassius; species Parnassius smintheus. The sequence continues at coordinate 16,845,405 of JAUPFT010000009.1, read as the reverse complement.
ACCCTTAATAGTCTATAATATTGAAGGTTTCCAAATTGATCCCGCCAGATAATGCGTTGAAAGTCGAAATGTTCTTTTGCCACCTTTATCTGACGGTACATTTTTACCACATCAGCAACTAAAATTATAGGATGTTGTCGCCAACGCATCACTATATGCCGCAAATCAGGTTGTAATGTGGGCCCTACTAAAAGATCGTTATTTAGTGATACTCCATTACTCCCCTTCCAGGAGGCATCGAAAACAACACGTATTTTGCTGGTAGTCCTATCTTCTTTCAACACAGCGTGATGAGGTAGATAAACTACATCAACATCTTCCCTTTCCTTCTTAGACACTAACTCCATATGGCCAAGATCAAGATATTCCTGCAACACTGCGGAATATTGTGTCTTTAACTCAGGATTCTTGTTCAACTTCCTTTCTCACATTTGTTATCTTCTAGTAGCTATCTCCCTCGGATTTACACATTTGCTGCTAGGATCTTCATCCCTAAACGGTAAATAAACTACATAACGTCCAGAGTCGTCCCTAGAGGTTGTATGTGAAAAGATCTCTTCACACTTTTGTTGCTCTGGAGTTAATACTTTACTCTTCTTGTAGGAAAAATCATCAGACTCTATTTCCCAAAACCTTCTTAAAACCTCATTTTCATCTGCATAGGAATGCATAGTGACGATCTTATTACTGGAGTCACTCTCCGATTCAGTAGAAAAATTTGTATCAATTTTTCCTGAAAGAATCCATCCAAATTTAGGTTTTTGAGCCACTGGTGATGCTTGTGGACCCTTTATTAGACCGTTTTCTAATATTTGTCCGTATACTTCTACTCCCAGTAATAGATCTACTTTATTAGGTATATAAAAGTTAGGATCAGCTAAATGCAACTTAGATAGTTACGACCACAATTGAACGGCAACCTTCCTTGAAGGCATGAATGCTGTCAACACATGTTGTCTAACACATGTAGTTTTACCCCTATCATAAAAGAGGGATTATAGATTGTCTGTAGATCAGCAATAACTACATGTTTCGATACTATGCCCTCCTGCCCTCCTACTCCTGAAATTACAACCTTCGTCGGAATCTTTTTCAATCCAAGCGTTTGAACTGCTTACTCAGTAATAAAAGACGCTTGGGATCCCTGATCTAAAAGGCATCTAAAAGTAATTCCAACCTCATTTTTTGACAAAACCTTTATTAAGGCTGTAGCCAAAAGAACATGACTCGATTGTCATAATCCTATCGAGCAAATTTTTTGCAATGTGCAATTTTATGAGATCCTCGGCAAAATTGGCAATTATTTAAAGAGCTACTAGATGAATCAGTTTTAAGTGAGTGTAGAACACTCTGTTTAGAAATAGACTTTGTTTTTACCTTTGTATCCAAAAACTCCAATGATCCAAACCGATTTTCTAAAAACTTTGTAAATTCATTGAAATAAGGTAGATCATCGGACACACTTATGTTAGATTCCCATAACTTACGTGTTTCGTTATCTAATTTTGCACTAACAATGTAGATTACAATAACATCCCACGATTCTACTGACACACCTATATTCTTTAAACCGTTTAAGCATTCTACAGTATTGTTACGCGCCGAAGTCGAGGGCACTAGCGCCATCTAGTATCGAACAGAAGAATTAAACTTTCTAGAAGCTCTACACTCGATCTTTCTGCGCTTGGTCGGTTGGCGCGCGTATTTACTCGAATATTCTGGAATATTCTGGATGTTTTCGTGGAAGAGCCCTACATAAAGGCGCTGCAATACGCGATCGGGGAGGTATTGAATTCGGCGAGAGAAGCGAAGCTTCGGAGCGGAATAAAGTGAATCAGTGTGATTAATTATTAGTATTTTTAACTTTAATTAGTGTAAAGTGAATTAAAATGTTAATTTAGGTAATTCTATCGGCAATTTTTATTGTCACGAACCTCAAGCTCGTAACAATCGGTGTCAGAAGTGGGATAAAATCATGCCGATTTTACCTAAGGAGGAAACGGAGGGTGTCCGTACCCGAAGTCAACGCCAGCAGGAGACGGACCAAAGAAGATTTGGTGGTGCAACGTCGCAGACTTCGGAGAGACAGCCGCCGGCTGCAGGCCCGTCAGTAGCTCCTACATCTGCAGCACCTGACTTAGGTGCTCTGATGGTGATGCTGTAGGAGCAGGCTCGCCGACAGGAGGAACAGGCTCGCCGACAGGAGGAACAGGTCCGTCGGTTGGAAGAGCAGCTGCGGGGTGGACAGGATGAACAGGCCCGCCGACAGGAGGAACAGGCCCGTCGGTTGGAATATCAGCAGGCGGAACAGGCTCGTCGGTCGGAAGAGCAGATGCTCCTCATTAAGGACCTTCGTGCTACCTTTGAGAAAGAGATAAAGGAGGTGGGGGATAGGGTTGCTCAACATGACAACCGCCTGTCGGAAGCTGAAACCCAAATCAAGGAAGCTAAAACCCAAATCGACCAAGTGAACAATCGGGTTGATTACGTGGTGGCTGACGTGAAGAAAACGCTGGACGACCTCAAACTGGGTGATGGAACTACAGCTCCAATAGTAGCTACTACACCTTCGCTACGTGGGTTCAAAGTGCCACCATTCGACGGGACTTCTTCCTGGTCAGCCTACAAAATCCAGTTCGAGGCTGTTATGAAGGCGAACGGCTGGAATAAAAGTCACGCCATGACTGCTCTCACACTAGGCCTGCGCGACCAGGCCTTAACTGTTCTGGAAGCTCTCGGTGAGGAAGTGACTTATGAGCAACTCCTTGAGGCATTGGAGGCGAGATATGGTGACGCTCACCTGGAACACGTCTTTCGTGCGCAGCTTAAAGATCGCATGCAGCGCATCAACGAAAACCTGCAGCAGTGGGCTCTAGAGGTGGAGAAGCTGGTGCGAAAAGCATACGGGTCTGTACCTGTGCTCATTGAAGGGAACCTGGTGCAGATATTCATCGACGGCATACGCGACCTGGAAGTCAGAGCTGCTGTGAGGCTCGGGCATCACGAGACGCTTAAGGACGCCTTGGCCCATGCACTGGAGGAGGAAGCCGTGCGGCAGGATCATCGTTCCCATCGCGTCAGGGAGGTTGCAGCAGCTACAGTTCGCGACCGCAACAAAGGATACAGCCCTAGGTGCTATGGCTGTGAAAAAAAAGGGCCATCTTCGATCCAGCTGCCCTAAGCGAACCCTAGAAAGGGAAGGTGAACGATCTCAAAAGGGAAGTGCGGCTAACATCACCGCCCAGCAGCAGCCGGGATACGACTTTACTATAAGACATAGCAGCGGGAAATCTCATGGCAACGCAGATGCATTGTCAAGAAGACCTTGTCCTGAAGATTGGAAACATTGTACTAGGCAAAAGAGTAAGGAAGAGTAAAGAAGAGTATCCGTGAGGATGCTCAGGACAGACCACCTCAGCAACGAGTGGAAGGATAGCCTACGACATGCACCGCCGGAAGATCCGGACGTCAAGCCGATTCTGGAATGGATGGAGGCCCGTGCTACCAAGCCTAAGTGGAGCGACGTCTCAGCGATGAGTTCGACCACTAGAGGCTATTGAGCCCAGTGGGACGGCTTGCTGATTCAGGATGGAGTCCTGTGCCGTAAATGGGACAGTGGTCGAGGAGACAGCTGTCGTTTGCAAATGGTTGTCCCTAAGGCTAAAGTGCCGAATGTTCTACAGCTGTGCCATAATGGTCGTTCAAGAGTCCATCTGGGAGTTAAACGAACTCTACTGAAGGTCCGAGAATAGTTTTACTGGGTCCATTATCGTGACGATGTCGAGGCTTGGCGTCGTACATGTACAAGTTGTGCGGCCGTGCGGGGACCTCAGACACGTAGTAGAGGAGCACCGAAATTTTACAATGTTGGTGCACCATGGGATAGGACAGCCCTTGACATTGCGGAGCCGTTACAGAAAGGCGCAAGAGGGACTCCTAAGATCGTCCATGTGGATCGCCTGGCGCGATATTATGGGGCCGATAATGCTCGGGACGAGCATGTCTTAGGAGGGGGCAGTGTTACGCACCGAAGTCGAGGGGACTAGCGCCATCTAGTATCGAATAGAAGAATTAAATTTTCTAGAAGCTCTACACTCGATCTTTCTGCGCTTGGTCGGTTGGCGCGCGTATTTACTCGAATATTCTGGAATATTCTGGATGTTTTCGTGGAAGAGCCCTATATAAAGGGGCTGCAATACGCGATCGGGGAGATATTGAATTCGGCGAGACATAGCGAAGCTTCGGAGCGGAATAAAGTGAATCAGTGTGATGAATTATTAGTGTTTTTAACTTTAATTAGTGTAAAGTGAATTTAAGTATTAATTTAAGTAATTCTATCGGCAATTTTTATTGTCACGAACCTCAAGCTCGTAACAGTATTATCAAGCAGTTCCTTTATGGAGCGTGAAGATTCTGAAACATTTGGTTGACTCATGATTCTCTTTAATAAGCAATTCGCGAGATATTTTTATTATCATATCGCTTATTTAATAAAGTCCAGGACTCTAAATAATTAGCAGCTGTTACAGAAATATGTCTTAAAATTTCTTCTGCCTCACCTATTAAATGCGCCTTAAGATAATGCATCTTTTCAATATTCTCAATAGATGCATTTTTATGTATAAGCGTTACAAATAAATCCCTAAACGTTGTCCACTCGGTATACTTTCCACTGAAAGTCGGGACGGAAATCTTTGGAAGCTTAACATTTGTACATTCTAAACCCTTTTCAAAGTTAGGTTTTTCAATTTTATGAACCGATTCTAACTTAGCAAGCTCATCTCTTAACACAGTTTTAGTTTCTATATATGCATTTTCTGTTTCATCATAAATATTATTTTTAATGTAATCACTTTCAAATAATTCTCTTTCCCCGCACTTTTCAATAAGACGAGCATGTGTTTCAAGAAACTGCGTCCATTTTGCATCTAAATTTTGTATACGAATTTCAATATATTTTGCATTAATTCTTTCCTTCGGAGATTTTTTGTAATTAATTAAAGTTCTTTTTATTCTACTTTGAATGTCTATTTGAATTTTAATAAAGTTATCCATTTTAAGTTAAAAGCGACTGAGACTAAGAAACAAAACTATGTATTACAGTTCAATATGACACAAATCTTAATTTATGTTATTGTATACTGGTGAATAATACAAGTATATTATTTCGTTTACAAATTAAAATCATAGGTCGTTCAAAACTAATTTACAAGTAAATTGACACGTGGAACAAATCGTATATGTTTAATTTTCTTACAAGTTATTCCGTCTGAAGTTAACATACAGAAAAGTTCCAAATAAGACAAAATTTTGTGTTTGTAAAAGTGTTTAAGAAATAACACATTAAGGCGAAATCCAGCATAGGTTCCCCGTATAATCACTTTCTTTATAATTATTCTAAGTCCCAAATAATTGAACATTAAATTTTTACAAGTTTAAAATTTACTTAACTACCAGGCAACCTTGCAACATTTTACTTAATGTCCAAATACAACTGCAACATAAACAATATAAAGTACTCACGGTTTTATTTTCTTCACGTCACTTATACACAACAAACCTCCTTATGATGTAATTATCTCCAATTACGTACTGCTTGAACTTCACTCTTCCACCAATGCTGCTGACTGACAGATGACGTTTGCTTCTTGTCACTGTCACTTTTTTCGTCGTTTGACTTCACTTCCCTCTAGCGCAGCTTGGTTGTTACTTACACCGACCTTCCTTTCCCTCGTCCAATGAAGTTGGATATACACTACACTCCCACTTCACTGGGAAGCACTTCAGTGACGGTCCGCCACCGCTTTCTGTGCTTGATTCAAAAAAACTCCGGAAGGCGCAATGATTGACACTTCCTTAATATCCGCGCTCGTTGGACCTTACTGTTGGTTTACTAACGAACTTTCACTTGGAAATGAGATACGTAATTGAGACAACCAGTACGTTGCCAACACAATTAAGCTGATTTATTGAAAAATTCTTTGCACCTTATAAAATTAGAAATAATCTCAACATCGAGATTCAGTTACATCAATTTTTATTATGGCGACATCTAGTGACAAGTTAAACGGTTATATACAGGAGCAAAGAGATTACGAAATACAGTAAATCGATTAGTACAACGACATCTGGTAACAAGCAAATAGTTATACAGGAGCAAAAGATTATGAAAGACAGTAATCTGTTAGTAGTACGACATCTGTTGACCAAAAAAGAATTAAACATATATATATATACCATTAGTCCTATTTAATATTCTTTGACATCATAAAATAAATAATAATATTATTTTTAAGTTTAAGTAGACTGCAAATTTCATTAATGAAGTTCTAACAAAATAACCAAAAAGATTTTTGTGTGTTCATGGACTTGGAAAAGGCTTATGACAGAGTGAACAGGACTGTGTTATGGCAAATACTGAACTCAATTGGGTTGAGAGCTGGTTTGTTACGGGCATCAAGGTCACTTTATAGGGACTCTAGTGCTTGTGTCAGGATCAACGGAGTCTACTCAGACTGGTTTGGCATTGAAAAAGATGTCATACAGGGCTGTGTAGCTTCCTCGTAGCTGTTCAATCTATTGATGACAGACGTTGTAATGAATGGGTGAGTTAACCGTCATATGCCTTTTGTACGCTGCTGATCAAGTCATATTTGTGTCGTCGGCGATCAAGTTGTTAATGATGGTTTTATTAATAAACTGGTCATCAAAAGAAAGGGGAATGAAAGTAAACGCAAGTAGGACGAAAGTGATGGTTTTCGAAAGAGAAGAAATGAAAACTTTATGTGAAATAAGAATAGAAGGTGAGTTGATTGAGCAAGTTGACGAGTGATGTATTTAGCAGGGACAGTAAATATGGTAAGGATATAGAACGATGAGTGAATGCGGGAACTTATTATGATTTTTTTTATGAATCAGAATGTGTCAAAAAAGGCACGTATAGTAATTCATAATGCTGTGTTAATCCCTACTTTAACGTATGGTAGTGAAAGTTGAGTATGCTAGGGCTGAATCTGAATGACAGGGTGAGAAATTGCGTGATAAAAGAAAAATTTTGAGTGCAATATGACGTTGGTACAAGGATTTAAAAAGGAATGCTTCGGTGGTTTGATCACGTAGAAAGAATGAACGAGAGAAGAGTGACAAAGCAAATTTATTTTGCAGATGTGAACGGCAGATAGGGAAGGGACGCCCTAAAAGAAGGTTCATTGACCAAATTGGCGATGTTTTGAAAATGGGTCACATTAGGAGTACCCTTAACCGACGAGCGTGTATGCGTAGATATATGGATGTAAAGGAGGTGAGAGAGGTATGTCAGGATTGTACCGAATAAAAGTCCGTAGTCTCTGCCTTCTCCTCTGGGTGACAGGTGTGTGTTTATATAATTATATATATAAATCGGAGGTAAGTCTGCAAGATTAATCTTAGCCAGCATCCTGGAACTACCCAATAGTAAAGCTTGGAATTTTAAAAGATTGACCAAAACTCCATTACGAGTACACCAATTCATGATAGCTGATAATTTGGTATATATGATAATATTATTTAAAATCTGTTCATGGGGCTATCTATAAAAACTCGCATTAAAAGAACATTAAGCTCTTCCAAAACAACTTTTATTTCGCCAATCTGTGAGATATTACAGTATGCAGATGATCTTGCTCTCTATGTAACAGCTTCTGATACGCTAATAGACTCCCATCATCTTAAGAGAGCCTTATATTACCTTACCTAAACCAATGGCTCACTGACCATGGCCCACTCTCTCAGCTCCTGAAAGCAAAATAATAACTTTTAGTAGAAAACGTTTCATCCCTTCAATTGACTGGATGCATGACTGCAAACATTGATATCTCATTTTATAGCTAATCTATCCCAGTTGTTAACAAAGTAAAATTTTTAGGTATTTACTTAAATTATCATATGACTGGTATCGCTCACTTTATATACATCAGTGATGAATGTATGGTGGGGTTCTCATCCCATGTATCAGAAATTCCCTTACATTGCCATCTTCCGCAGTCACTTCACCTATGCCACTCATCTCTTAGAGCCCTGCAACAAAACGGCCCTTAAGGCTTGAACAAATTTAAACAAAATGTTTGCGTATAATAACGGTCGCAATTAAATCAACTCCTAAAAATGCTCTACACGCAGCATGTGTCGATCCCTTCTCTCTTTGCGAAGACAGTTTCTGATAGATTTCTTTAATAATTCTACAACTACAAAACTTTTCTATTCTCAATTGTAGACAACTTCTATGTATTTGTCAAGTAAAAGCTGGTCTCCTTTCCTCAAATTTTTTTGACTGGCCTGCTGGTCTAGTGGTTAGTGACTCTGACTGCTATGCCGGAGGTCGTGGGTTCGATTCCCACCCAGGACAAATGTTTGTGTGATGAGCACGATCATTTGTTCTGTGTCTGGGTGTAATTTATCTATAATATTTATGTATTTAGAAATATATAAGTAAGTTTCATCAGTTGTCTAATACCCATAACACAAGCTCTGCTTAGCTTGGGGCTAGATGGCGTTGTGTGATAGTTGTGGAATATTATTATTATTATTATTATTAATTCCTAAATGGATTAAAGTTGGCCTGATTGGCTAAATAGTTTTATTGATGCTCTTGCTAAATCGTCTGCTAGATCATCTCCAACTAAATGAGTCATTACTGCAGTGAAATCCCAAGTATAAAATTGTCCTTATTTATAGATATCCTCAGGCTTCTTCTTTAAGTGGCGAAGCTGTCACCATATAAGAGGCTATATCCTTTATTCTTTTCCGTAAAATTCCTAAGTCAGTTATATTTATTGTTTCAAAAACTGTCTTATATACTTACAGAGCCAAATAAAACTGAAAATTAAAGATTTTATACTGAATTGAGATAAGAGTGGGCTAAAGGTGGACACCATTCCATTTCCTTAAAAACCAAGTCTCGCTACTCAGTTATTCTATCGTAGAAAGTTATGAGATCCATGTGATATCAAGTCGGTTAATTTATTCAGTCGCTACTTAAAAGTTTTTCTATCTTAAGTTATTACGTAATTAGCTAATATAACAACATGTAATTGTGACCATATCAATATTAAAAATCTTTTCTTTTAAATAAATAGATTGACTTGGGCCATCGCATGAAAACAGAATGTATCTCACAAGTAATACATATTATATTAAATTCAATTGCTTAGTGCGATTGCCAAGTCAATCTATTTATTTAAAACAAAAGATTTTTAATATTGATATGGTCACAATAAGATGTTGTTATGTTAGCTAATTACGTAATAACTTAAGCAGGAAGGACTCTTAAGTAGGGACTGAATAAATTAACCGACTTGATATCACATGGCTCTCACAACTTTTTACGATAGAAGAACTGAGTTGCGAGACTTGTTTTTTTTTACAAGTTATGTTTTTGATGACATCTCATTTCTTTTTGCAGATAGTCCCACTTTTTTCCTTCCGGTACTTTCTACTTCTTGATTACCAACAAAGTACCTATCTACACCTTTTATTCCATTATATGCATATACAGATACACTGATTCATTCACTGCAAAATTAACTTTGTAATTCTATATATTTATATGGGATTACAAAGTTATTTATGCAGTTAGTTTATCTAGAAAACTTGACCGAAATTAGAAAATGTTTCGAATGAATCGTATTCTAAATTTGAAGCTTCTATGTCTGCAAGAAGTGCCTTAGAGTCTTAAGAGGATACCTTGAAAATGAACCGAAGTTTTGGGGGCGTGGCTTATTCCTTTGTCGGTGAAGCTAACGGACGACTGAGGGAGTGTCAAAATGAAAGTGATGCAATGACTTCATAGTACGCAAATAATGAGATAGCTATACCGAGCAAGCGCTCGGAATAAAACTACGTAAACGCCAAACAACATTTTTATTTATTTTAACAAAACTTCGTTATGGATTAAAAAACTGGTTTATGAAAACTTAGATATGATTATTCACTATACCTTAAAAATAATTCCATGAACTTATTCGTAAGAATATCGTGGTGTCATCGAGAAATGTAAATAATTAGAGCCTACTTTGCAATTTTTTCCTATCGAGAAAATTATATGATATCGTGTTTTCCTTTTACGCAATCCAAGGTCATATAGTCAAAAATCACATACCAAAATTTTGGTTTGTAATCTATAAAACTGTTAAATAGAAAACTACCAAATTTTCGAGGTATCACCTTGATGATCGGTCAGTTAGTGAGTGACAAAATTAAAAAACTTTGACTAATTATAACTCCTAAACTGCTGGTTAAAATTTAATGAAATTTGAAATATACCGTGTCTATACAATATTTACTTGATTTCTGAAAATTCAGGTTTCTAGTTCTATCCACAACGAAGTTAAAGAAGGTCGAAAATAGCCTGAATTGGTTCCAAAAAAGTATGGTACGACCGTGCCGCTTTTTTGCTCGACATGGCGGGGGCACTGCCGTGCCCCCATATATTATAAGTTCCACATTAATATTCTAAAAACTAATATTACATATACAATAATTATTAATAATATAAAATAAGTTTATCTTTAATATCATTAATTAGTGTCAAATTATACGAACAGCTTGTACATGCGAACTCGACAAGTAGGCAAATAACGCCACCGAGAGCAAACCGGTTTTTGACTGTACGGGGAGTGCGGTCCAATGCGTGCCTCACATTTTAATGTATGACATAATTATTAGGCATAAAAATTATCATGCCATGTATGTTGATGGCATCGGTATACGGTAAAGCTGTATAGCTTATGTTATAGTGTAAAATACCAATCTAAATATTGTAAAATTATTATCAAATAAATAGGAAAAAAAAACTATCAATAATTCCATATATTAATAAATAATTCCATTATCTCAAAATATATTCAAATGTATAATATTTAACTATGGCTATTGTGTACTAACTTTAGCTTAACCTAATTCTCTAAGGTGTGAGGTTTACTCCACAAAGTGTGGAAGAATTCCGGACAATTCAGATATACCTAATAGAAATTACGGTAAAAATTTCAGCCTTGTCTTGGTACTGTTACACCCCGGAAGAGGAGAAGCCCACAAAAAATGGCATACGGGGACTGCTGGTTGACGCGGATCCAGCCAAAATAAAGGGTGCTATTAGGGCAAATTGTTTTCCCATAAGATAAACTACCCCATAGAGGTACACCCGGGTGCCTCTACTAGGCGCAGCTGAACCACCTGAGTCTAGAGCTCCTTAACCAATTGTACTAAATGGACGAACTCTTTTTCGTGAAAGAAGTAGGCATAGAGGCCTGGCAAGGTGGAGAGAATCCGGCAGATGCCACCACTGCCAGGCCTTTGGCCATGCATCTGCCAACTGTTTCAGGCCAGTGAACTGTGTTCGGTGTGTCGGGGACCATATAACAAGCAACTAACCTAGTATTAGAGAGGAGGAACCTAGATGCGCTAACTGCGCCAAAAACGTACTGCAAACGATCGCCGTTGCCCAGTCCTGAGGAGGATTTCAAGGAAACAAGGAATCACTCTGCCTGACCAACTACCGGAAGTTATCCAAAGTGGGTCCCCCAGAGTCGCCCCTGAGTTACTATCCAGGAAGACGGGTGGGCCATCATCAGAGGAAAGAGAAGGCAGGCAGCCTTCCTCCCCACCCGTAACGACACCAAAACCAATGAAAGCGGTGACACCGATTGCAACAATTGCAGCCAAAGCAACCACCGTGGTGACTCTTCAGCCCCCTGCTAATAAAGCCACTGAGCGTCATCCCTCAAAGAAAAGGAAACGGGGAGGAAGAAAAAGAAGGTGCAGCCTTCTCCTCAGGCAGCCACCTCTACCCAACCCCAGCGGTAACGATAGCCCAGGTGCATTTTAGGTTAGGTTACCTATTGTGGTAGGAGGAGTTCTACAAGCAAGTAGATGGTGTGGCGATGGGCTCACTTATATCTCACATTGTCACCGACATTTCATGGAAGAATTTGAAAAGAAAGCCTTGCTTACTTCTCCCGTAAATCCAAGATCCTACAAGCGGTACGTAGACGACACTTTCATAATTTTAACTGTAGATAAATTAACTGCATTTTTAGACCATCATATCCCTGTAAATTCTAAAATTCAGTTCACAATGGAGTTAGAGGCAAATAATTCTTTAGCTGTTTAGATGTGTTAGTAACTCGGAATCCTGATAACACCTTGAGCCACACTGCGTATAGAAAAAAGACCCATACAGATATCTAAACAGTGATTCTCACCACCATCCTTCATAGATAGCTACCGTGGTAAATTTATGTTTCAGAGAACACGAGGAATCTGTGAAAATAAGCACTTGCCTGTCAATTAAGTTTTGCATAACAACAAGCTTCAGGTCCCACGCCTACGTCAGTGAACGAGTGAAGCCGGCCATAGTCGAGCGTGTACCTGCTGTACTGTCATATGTCAGAGGAGTAACTGACAAGATTGACTACATCTTGAAGTGCACTTCCATTAATCATACGTTAAGCCGCCGAAGAAAATTGGTCAGTTTTTGCCATCAGTCGAGTGTAATGTCCCTCGGCAGGATGCAGCAGTGTACAAGCTTGATTCTGAATGTTCTCTCATACGGAGGACAACCTAAATAATCAATTAAAACCCGCGTCAAGGAACATATAGCTGATGTAAAGAACCGGCGCTCTGGGGAGTATGCAGTCTGTGGACACGTACAGGATCGCCCCCGTCATTACATCAGATTTAATAAATCACAAATCCTCGCAAGAGAAAACCGTTTTGTACCGAGAATGATACGCGAGGCTACTGAAATTAAAAAACATCCTAATGTCAATACCGAAATTGGATGGGTGCTGCCATCTTCTTGGGATCCTATAATTAACAAAATTAAATGCAAACTCAAGCATACCATACCTGAAACGTCGTAATTAAAAAGAAGTTAATTAAACGCGATACAAACCGTATAAGTGCTTTTATTCAATTTAGTTGTTGCCGTTAGGAATCAAAATCTTGTTCATAGAGTACTTTTTTTTACGAAAAGTCGTGTCACTGACGAAGCTGCTTCGCACCTGACTCCAACGGGCTTGTGGTAGTAAGCCAGGCGGCCTCTTGCGAGGCCCACCACCGTATGGTGGGATCTGCAGCCGTTACTACACGCTAAAGCAGCCAGTGATGTTGCTGCCCGGAATGAACTGCTTGGAGGTAGATCCCAGCCACCCGAGGTATGTACCTTTCAGATACATACCTTTTTGTTGCCACTGCAAAGCAAACAAAGCAAACCTAGCTTTGTATGCTTTTTTATGATTTTTTAAGATGGAATTATGATGTGACTGACGATCGTAAAATAAATATTCAGTTTACCAGACTGCAACTGGTGAAAGTTTCTATCACTAGTGAGGAGAAACTACTTGAATCATGTCATATTTAAAAGGTTTCGGGGCTTAGATTTCGTCAATAATAAACTAACATATATGTAAAACTTTTAATTTTTTAAATGAATTTGAATCAACAATAGCAAAACGATTATAAAAATTACTCCACACCTACTTTAACAACTGTTTAGTTTAAGTTAAAAATAAAAGATAATTTCAAACCAAACAATGAAGATTCTGTTAACGTGTGACTTTCTTAAATTATATTTTAATACTAAGTTAATATGATACAACATCGCAGAACTAATACAACCTTTGAAAATCTAGAGTTATTATGCTTACTAACACTTTATGGATTTTAAAATTGTATAATATCCCAATAAATATCCCACGTTAGAAGTACCCTTAACCGACGAGCATGTATGCGTAGATATATGGATGTAAAGGAGGCGAAAGAGGTATGTCAGGATCGTGCCAAATGGAAGTCCGTAGTCTCTGCCTACCCCTCTGGGTGACAGGCGTGAGTGTTTATGTTTATGTTATGTTTATCCCAATAACTGCATAGATACGGTACACTAAACCTTCAAATAATCGAACTAACATTCTATACAATATATTATTACGTTTTGTTCTTTTTTTTTATACGCTACTCTTATACTAGGATTTTCTCATGTATCGCGGAGGCAGTTTACAAACATAAATTGCACAAAGGCAAACATCTAGACCTATAACGATTATTTGAAGGCCATAAAATAGTTATTACATGCGGGATTAGAACCCGCGGCCCCCATCGCAGCCACTCGTTGCTTAGCCACTGCGCCACGCAATCTTCATAATAAAATATCGTTATATAATACTTCAGATATTTTAATTAGTTATCACTTTGGATGTGTTTATATAAATGTCGTTCATAAAACAAAACCGCAGTGTTATCGTTATACCGCCACGAGAATGGTTGATAAAGTAGCTGTAGTTACTGGTTCTAACAAAGGCATAGGTTACGTTACTGTTAAAGAGTTGTGTCGTCGTGGAGTTGGAGTAGTTTATTTAACAGCAAGAGATGAAAAACGAGGTAATGAAGCTTTAGAAAACTTAAAAAAGGAGGGTCTTAATCCTATTTTTCACCAACTTGAAGTAACTGATAAGGAAAGCGTAAAAAGGTTAGCCAAACATTTAAAAGAAGAACATGGTGGAATAGACATACTTATCAATAATGCGGCGGTCATCACGGCCAATTTTCGTGAAACGACTTACGAGGACTCCGTTCATGTCCTCAACGTAAATTACTTTAGTATTCTCACAATACAAGAACACCTTTTTCCTATTTTAAAAGATAACGCGAGAGTTATCAATATATCAAGTGATGCAGGACATATTTCAAACATCACAAATCCAGAATGGATAAAACGACTAACCAAAAACGACCTAAAGTTGGAAGACGTTAATGCATTCGTGTACTGGTTTTTGGAATCGGTAAAGAACGGAACATTAAATGAAAATGATTTTGTAGAAAATGGCTTGTTGGCGTATAGAGTATCGAAAGTGGCTTTAAGCGCATTAACTAGAGTGCAACAAAACCAAGTAGGCCGTGGTATTTCTGTAAATTCGTTACATCCTGGTTTTGTCAAAACAAGTATGACGAAAAATGCCGGTTTTCTAAATCTAGATGAAGCTGGAAATGCACCAGTATATTTAGCCTTAGATGCAGATCAGTCCCTTAAAGGTAAATATTTTTGGTTTGATAAAACAGAAAAAGAGTGGACCGATGCTCAGCTAAAGATACATTGCAAATTTGATATTTTCATAAAACATGTCGAAGAATTGTAAGCAGTCATAATAAATTTGGTTTAAATTGTGTTTACTTATTTCTGCCTTATGAAATTCGTAAAAATATATATTTATAGTGTATCTGTATTGCAGATGTTTAATTGCATTTTATTTTATTTTCTATAATTATATTTTATAAATATGATATTTTATATATTTTTATGTTTCCAAAAATTTAACACCTTTTATGTATTATAAAAAGAAAGAGTTATAGTCTGTTAACGTTCTACTTCTAGGCACAGGCCTCCTTCATTTCATTCCTGAAAATTGTATGTATGTGGATGAAGTAATTCGTCCACTGTTGTCGTTAGTGGACTTCAAAACCAAAATTTATTTCTCAAATATGCAGTTTCCCTCACTACATGCAGTTACTAAAGAGCGCGCAACAAATCATAAATTAAAATTATTTGCACTATTTGCGAACTCAATTTAATTTTGATATTGAGGAATTTACGATAAGCGCTTAGCACTAACCTTCCACGGTACCATAATATTATAATTTTTGAATACCTATTTTTAAGGCCAATAAGAGTCATTAACTGCGTTTTAAGATGCATGTAAGAAGATACCGAAAAATATAGTGTTATATTTATTGAAATATTTTGATACAATCTCAGGTGTAAACGAGCATATAGTCTTATTGCTGGTAATTATGAATGATTTGGCCAAATGGTATCAACGAATGGGAGGCCTTCTTTGTATGAAATTGTGTTTAGATTTAAACGGGCTACATTATTCAGATATCACCAGATGGATGCATCGTTTGTTTAGCAACATTTTTAAACGATAGCCTACAGTGAATATTCGTCTAGCAATGCGTTTTATATATAACATATATAATTGTACAAACATTCAGATCTATTAGAATTATTTGCAGAACTTACAAATACTCGCTCTGTGCAGAATTTAAAGAGACAGACACAACCAAACGCTTAGCTAATGGATTATGAAGCCATCACACGATAACAGATATTCCATTAAAAACTGTCATCATGTGACATAGAAATATTTTAAATAATTATTTTACAAAGATAAATTATGTAGTTATTAATTTAGAGATAAGCGAAATGACACCAGTTTGAAGTCAAGGTCATGCTACACAAAAGATATCCGTGTTATATCTAGTATAGATAAATAAAAATATGTTTCACTAAGATATGGATAAATTATAGAGCCGTGGTAACTCAGATGGTTAGCGCTCGCTGTAAATTTCGCAGTACGCGAGCAATCCAGAATCAATCTCCGCCGGCACCAATAAAAATGTTAAATACAATTTTATGTGCTGATTTACCACTTGCTCGGCGGTGAAGGTAAACATTGTAAGGAAACCTGCAGCTCTGAGGATTAAAAAATATTGTGGTCATGTGAAGTTCGCCAACATGCGGCAGCGCAACAGACACTTCCTTACCCTAAAACCCTCTTAGAAATGAGAGGAAATCTGTGCACAGCATTGGTACGTATATAGGTTGTAACGTTTAGTTTAAGAAATGAAACATCGGCGCCGGCAAATTATGTATGCATTGCAAAAGATGAAGCAAGTCTTTTGGTTCTAATATATGTAATATCGACAACAAACGGGTGGAGATCCGCCGACCGTCTGGTTGTCCGATGTAAGAGGAAGGAAATAAAGCATGTAATTCCTGCACACACTCTCCGAAATTCAAGTTTGTAAGAGATACAGGGAAATTCGTTTAAGGAATCATTAGCAATTCCTTCTTCATCATATTCATATTAGAGTTCAAAGCTAGACTTGGTACTTGGGATTTTTAAAAACTATATTGACAAACTAACGTTTAATCCGTCTGATGTTAAGTTATTGCAGCAGTCCAAGGATACTTGCAACTAACTTCAAGCAAATAAAGCAACTCTGGGGAATAATATAGAAATCCCATAGATAGCAATTAAGCTGGCTCGCTTTAATACCACAGAAGTACAAGTACTGCTATTTGGCGGCAATTCAAGGAAATAAATACGCTTACAAGAGATTAACGATCTATGTAACATAATTTATCATAGTTTTCGTCTAAGTGAAGGTGACGAAAGAGCACATAGTCCACCTGATAGTAGTGGGTGCTATGATCCATAGACACCTACATTACTTTTATATAATAAGGGTGAGAGATGAACTCGCGTTCCACCGGAGTTAAGTGGTTGTGGACCAATAGGTGGTTCTTCATTTTGAATCGATAAATTAAGAATAATATAAAAAGATAAATATACAGAAATGTCTCTCGCATTAAGATAGATGTAGAATCGTGATTGCGTTATATTATTTATGCTTGAACTTGAAACAGAAATGTAAATCCCTTGAAGAGTAAGTGTGTATTTTTGATATTATATTTTTAACTGTTCTTGAAATTGAAAGTTAATTTTAATACTTATTATATTGTAGTGCTTGACTTAGTGTATCATTTTCGCGAAACATAGGAAATTAATAAGAATAAAAAAATTTGCGCGTCAAAAGAAGTACACGACTGATAGTTAAAAGTTAATCTAAAATCAATCTAAAAAAATAAATCAAATTTTTAACAATTTATACAATTTAGGTTTATAAAACATTTATGAACGCAAGCTAAATGGATTCAAGAAATTATGTGTTATTTAAAGCAATTTATTTGTTTGATTTACTTGTTCTTGAAAGATTTATTCTTTACAACCTTTGAAAAGTCCACTGCTTAACATAGGTTTCCCCTATACATTGCCTTGTAGACTGTTTGGGATGTTATCGGGGAGATGTTGGGTTTTTCCTATTTCACTTCCCTTCGCTCCTACAACATCTTTGGACTGATATGTGGTAGTGGGATTCTCACCGCCGCATTTACACGGCTGTAAAGATTACGTTACAATTTTATGGGGTTAAGTGACAGCGGAAAAAATATAATACTTTTTGGAACACCATTTGTATACTTTTGTAGACATTGCAATAAAATTAAATAAATAAAATAGATAAATATGGTGTTTGACTACCATGCCCTAAGTTGTGGTTATGATTTCCACATGGGCAAGTATTCCGATGGACTATTAATATTTCTACAGTCTCTAGATATATGATAAAATACTTTGGTGTACATTTCTTTAATAAAAAATACAGTTAATAATGAGCCCATTCAGATAAAAGATACATTTTCCATAAAATTGGTAATAATTTACGCATGGTTACGATATGATTAGATATATATATTTAGAAATTTATTATTGTAGTTCGTAATATTGCGATACATACGACTCCCAATTCAATTGTGCGGACCCAAGTCATACACAGTCAGAAAGGTACACATAAATTAGAAAAATGTTCTAGTTTTGACTAAAAGTTTTAACATATATGCTAAATTAAAAAACCTTTAGAATTTCACCCATTTAATCATGATAAAAGATAAAACATTACGTAGACTTGGAATTCAAGTTAGATTTCGGGATAATCCAAAGAGGGTATCAAAGAATTTTCATTAGACCTAATTGGAATTCGTTTCTCTTCAAATCGGTTTTCAAATTTCTTAAAAGATATAAGCATTATGGGAATTTGTGTTACTTGGTAGAGCAAAATAGTTTAGCAAAATTAAGAAATTTTATATAGCAATATTTTTTAAATCAGTTAAACTTTAAATTCAAACAAATGCCAAGTAAAAATATATTTTCCTCAAACTTAAACTGCTCTTGGGTAGTCTCACACCTTTTACCTGTTTCTGTTGCCATAGTGTGAAGAGTATAGAAAGTAAGTATAATTACATGCTGTACGCCTTTCCAATCTTAAACGTACAAACGCTTCTACAGCCCTCTTTGTTCAAAATTCAAAAGATGGCAGATCGTCATGAAGTGCAGTGCAGTGCTATCAAGTGGACTATACGTTTGTATATCACTTTAGTTTTATAAAAAAATGTGCCTCTTCCGTTTACGGTAGGATTTTCCTTAACTGTCACACTTGTCAGGCGCATTGACCATGACGAGAGGTATTTAGCACCTTTGACGCTGGTACCTGTCGCCGATCTAGATATTTTAAGTCTGGCGTAAACGCAATAGTTATACCGCCATTTATTAGAATCCATAAGATTTTATTAGAATTGCCCATAGTTACCAGTTACTACTCTCTCTCATTTAAAATGGGATGTTGGATTCACTTGCGCCACCACCACATGGCAGAAATAACAAGAATCGTATAATAAATCAAAATCTTATTTAAATAATATTAACACGTACAAAGGCATCCTTGCGATTCCTGAGCGATATCTGTACAAAAACAGGAGAAGTGGCAAAGAGCGTGTCTGTGTCAACGCGCTATGATAAAAATGCTCAACTTCTATACAAATGATCGTCTCCGCAAATTAGTGCGCTTTCGATCATCATCGTGAAATATTATCAAAACGCAATGTTGTTCAGTGGTTTCTTGTAAAAAACGAAGCCAAAACAAAAACTTTGTTAATCATGCGATTACTTACAATATCTAAGTACAAGTATTTTGTTATATTTATCGTTAAAATCATATTAAACAACAAATCGTAAAATATTCCTTGCTGTTACTACGTTTTTTTTTCAAATATCGCAGCGACTGTAATATTTTGCAGAAAATACATTGTTTCATAACCACTACCTAAGTATGATGCCAAGTGACTGCACAAGCAATGTAAATATCACAAAACGATACCTTATTTATGCGGATACATTGCATAGTACGGCCGCTTTATCTTGCGACGAAATAGTGATGGGCTTGCGCAGATCCACTACCAATAATGATGTGGACTAGCGAATTGTTATTATAGTTTATTCTCCAATTTGTCAACCGTTTTAATTCGATTGGAAGACCGATGTGACATAATGTTTTTTACTTATTTTGATTATTTTACAGTAACTACTACGAAAATGCGTAACCAAATGTCGTAAAGTAAGTTGATTGAATTTTAGGTTAATAACAGATGTAGTGTTCTTATGAGAGATTACTTATCACTATACTGATCACATACGTGAGATTTTCATACTTTTTATGGTTATGGTATTTAACATTATTTACAGTTTTCAAAAGGTTTGGATGTATTACAAATATCTAACCGGCATGGTTCGGATAGTATCATAATAGTGACTTTGGCTTAAAATTAGTCAATATAATTATTATTGCTATTTATTTGTTAGGCATGGCTGTGTTTTTGTTTTCATATATTTAACAATGTTTTCACTAACCAGGGGTTTTATAACAAAAGCTTGCCAGGCAAAACCTGCTTAGTACATGGTGAGGTTTAGAAGTAGCTTAGGATATATGAAAGTAATAAATATATGATTATCGTACCTTTCGGCTTCCCAAAAGATGCTACTTTAAAAATAGAATGGATTGATGCCACAAGAAGGTCACTTAACTGGTTCCCTACAAAAACCAATACTAGTGGTCGTAATGTGTAAGAGAATGGAAATTATTATAAAAACTGCTTGTGTTGCCAATAATAAATTAACAATTAAAACTAAAAATGTCAAACAGGAACTCATGGCAAAGCCTTTGCCACATTTCATAAGATTAGATCATATTGATTATATAAAGTTTCACCAATTTGAGCAGATGAATCCCCGATGAATGATCACATTATATTTCTTATAATAGCAGCCATGGAAAAATACATTAATTTAGGATTACAATTTTTGACAAAAAATGCCACCCCAAAAATAACAAAACGTCAAGTGCTGCACAAATACCTTCACTTTAAAGGTCAATGAGTAAACACCATATCAATGTTCCAAAATACCTACTACTTAAATCCACTAAGATAGCCTAAACCAACATAACTTGATTTTGTATTGTTTAAACTTTTTGGTTTAGGTAATTATTTTTTACCTACATATTTTTTATTACAATCTTCTCTGGATATCATCGTATTTTATTCACTTTAATTTCAGGGTCCAATAAAATTTTGATGAAAAATGAAAGAATCGATAATTTTCCAATTTAGTCAATCACTAACGCATATTATGTAAAATAAATGGCTTTTTTACAGCACAACGATAGTAACCGATATATTTGTGTGAATGTAGTGAAGTAGTACGATGAATGGTAAATGTACGCTGTGTTTTTAGAGATATGGTATATAATTGATTATGTAGTATGTTCTGATCTATAAAACGCGAGTGTGTGCGACTGTGTAACTATTACTTTTAACTGATCAGCATATGTAGTAGTTAGCGCATGGTAGGAGCCAACTGGAGAGACCGGATTCCGATACATTTTCAACTACTGGGCATATCTCCTTCTTTCTTATATCTATGGGTAGTCAAGATTCGAAATTGCTCCAGGACGTTTTTAAAAATAATTTATTTTATACTTAAGGCTAATAAGGTGCGATACATTAATTAATTAATATGCGATTTTTTATAATTTAAATCTACATGTCCGATACTTAATTAGGCTCCCGCATGGAGCCTAATTAAGACTGTCCTTACTCTGAACATAAACATACATAAATACTCACACCTGTCACCCAGAGGGATAGGCAAAGACTACAGTCTTCCATTAAGCACGATCCTGACATACCTCTCTTGCCTTCTCCACAACCATATACTTAAGCATACATGCTCGTCGGTTACGGGTACTCTTAATTTAGCCCATTTTTAATATATTGCCAATTTGGTTCATTTCCTTCTATTCTTTCCATTCACTTCTGAAACATATATTTGCTTTGTCAGTCTATACTCATTCATTTTTTCTATATGACCAAACCAAGGAAGCATTCCTTTCTTAATCCTGATCACCGTATCATCTTACAAACCACAAACTTATTTTATCACACAGTTTTCTCACCCTGTCACTCAGATTCAGCCCTAACATACTCCCTAGCGACCACATTTCTACTGCATTTATTCTACTCTTGTGCTTCTTCAGCCACACCCAACTTTCACTACCATATGTTAAAGTAGGGACTAACACAGCACTGTGAATTGCCACACGTGCCTTTTTTGACACATTTTAACTTTTTACAATAGATTATAGAGCTTCATTTACTTTATTTCCTCTATTCACTCGTCGTTCTATATCCTTATCATATCTCCCATCCCTGCTTAATATACACCCCAAATATACAAATGCATCTACTTGCTCAACCATCTCCCCTTATATTCTTATTTCACATATCGTTTTACTTCCTTCTCTTTCAAAAACCATAACTTTCATCTTATTTGCATTCACTTTCATTCCCCTTTCTTTTAATGACCTATTCATTAATGTAACTATCATTTGCAACTCGGCTGCCGACGACGCAAATGTGACTTGATTATCGGCGTACAAAAGGCATTTGACGGTTAATTCACCTATTCTTAACCCGCATTCTTCAACTTTCAAATTTTCCAAACAACTGTCCATTAAGAGGTTGAACAGCCACGGGGAAGCCACACAGCCCTGTCTGACACCTTCACGGGTGCCAAACCAATCCGAGTAGGCACCGTTGATCTTAACACAAGCACTTGAGTCCCTATACAGAGACTTTAATGCCTTTATCAACCCAGCGCTCAACCTAAATGAGTTCAGCGTTTGCCATAACACCCATGTCTACTCTGTCATAAGCCCATTCCAATTCCATTAACGCACAAAAAACTTTTTGGTTTTCACCAAAAACTTCTCTGTGATCATGCGCATGGAAAAGATCTCGCATGCACACGCAAATTTTTCCATCTGTTTCTTTCATAACTCTTTCAATTAGTACCTTATCATACAGTTTTCCCACAATACTAAGAAGGCTGATACCACGGTAGTTTTTACAGTCCAGCTGCGACCCTTTTTCCTTATATATTGGGACTAGACGTAGTTCAGCTGCTGTAGATTGATTAGGTTTACGTCATCCAGGTATACTGCTGCTGGTTTCCAAGATATCGTCATTAACGGCTGTGATAATTCTGTAAGATTTTTTATTGGTAGGGGTGTCAATGGTTATTTCTCTAGAGAAAAGAGATCATGAATATATATATATATATATATATATATATATATATATATATATATATATATATATATATATATATATATTATATATATATAGAATATAAATATATATATAGAAAAGAGATCATGAATATATATATATATATATATATATATATATATATATATATATATATATATATATATATATATATATATATATTCATGATCTCTTTTCAGCATTTCCTTTTCTTTAATTTTACCTTCGCTATTGTCGTTGGCTGTGGTTATAAACGAGTATGTTTTGAGTAAATTAGAGTAGCATATTTCATTTTCGAATTTCATGCTAAGTAATGCTGTAGTTTTGAGTAAAACAGCCATTGATCGGTTTGTATTTTTACTATATTTACATCATCAAACTGTACCAATAGAGGTCGGCATTGGGTGGCGTTCACTGCAAAACTCATCAGGCTGATAACACAATTATGTTTAATAAATGTTAATTGAACATCTATGTAGATGAACAATCTTTCCACACAGGAAGAATGTTGAACTGTCTAAGTAGGACTTAGACATAGAATTTATATTTTCTTAATTTTTAAATAATTTAAATATTGGGATGTATATAACTTTTTATGTTAGTTACGAGCGTACGTCTTTATAACTTCGAAAGGTTCGTGTAATTTTAATCCCATAAGAGATATAGTAAGGAACCTCTGCTTTTTCGTAGCGCGCTTTGTCTCTACTTATTCGTCGTTTACTTCTTCTTCGTCACTTTTATTAATATTATGTCCCTATTTTAATATTAATTGAACTCTTTTTCACCTCCTATTTTTTATTACATACATACATAAACACTCACGCCTGTCACCCAGAGGGGTAGGCAGAGACCACAGACTTCCATTTGGCACGATCTTGACACACCTCTCTCGCCTCCTTCACATCAATACACCTACGCATAGCTGCTCGTCGGTTAAGGGTACTCCTAATTTTGCCCGTTTTCAATAAATCGCCAATTTGGTCGATAAATTTTCGCATAGGACGTCCCTTTTCGACTCTGCCATTCACTTCTGCAACATAAATTTTCTTTGTCACTCTTACCTCATTCATTCTTTCCACATGACCAAACCACCGAAGCATCCCCTTCTTAATCCTGGTCACAACATCATCTTGCAAACCACACTCTTCTCTTATTACACAATTTTTTACCCTGTCGTTCAGATTCAGCTCTAACATACTCCTTAACGACCGCATGTCTACTGTGTTGATTCTACTCTCGTGTTTCTTCTGCCACACCCAACTTTCACTACCATACGTTAAAGTAGGGACCAACACAGTATTGTGAATTGCCATACGTGCCTTTTTTGACACATTTCGACTCTTCACAATAGAGTGCAGGGCCCCATTTACTCTATTTCCCGCATTCACTCGTCGTTCTATATCCTTATCATAACTCCCCTTCTATTCTTATTTCACAAATCGTTTTACTTTCTTCTCTTTCAAAAACCATAACCTTCGTCTTACTTGCTTCCACTTTCATACCCCTTTCTTTTAATGATCTGTTCATTAATGTAACCATCATTTGCAACTCGGCCGCCGACGACGCAAGTATAACTTGATCATCGGCGTACAAAAGGCATTTGACGGTTAACTCACCCATTCTTAATCCGCATTCTTCAACTTCCAAATTTTGCAAACATCTGTACATAAATAGGTTGAACAGCCACGGGGAAGCCACACAACTCCGTCTGATATCTTTATGGATGTCAAACCAATACGAGTAGACCCCGTTGATCCTAACACAAGCACTAGAGTCCCCATAAAGAGACTCAATGCCTGTATCAATCTAGTGCTCAACCCAAATGAGTTCAGTGTTTGCCATAGCACATCCCTATCCACTCTGTCATAGGCCTTTTCCAAGTCCATGAACGCACAAAAAACCTTATGGTTTTGGCCAAAAACTTCTCCGCGATCATGCGCATTGAAAAGACTTGATCTGTACATCCCATTCCCTTTCTAAATCCCGTTTGCACATCCCGAATTTTTCCATCAGCTTCTTTCATGACCCTTTCAATCAGTACCTTAGCATACAGTTTTCCCACAATGCTAAGAAGGCTGATGCCACGGTAGTTTTAACAGTCCTGCTGCGACCCTTTTCCGTTATACACTGGGACTATCACGGCTTTGCACCAGTCTACCAGTACCCGCTTCGGTTCCCTGCATAAATTAAACAAGGAGTGCAGCAGACCTGCCACGACTTCCTCTCCAGCCCTTAGCATTTCGAGTGAAACTCTATCATATCCGGCAGCCTTACCTGCTTTCATGGTTTTCATTGCTTTTATTATTTTATCTATACTTATTCTTCTCTTTCCTCTTCTTTCGGAGTTTCTACTTCACTTAGTACACACGTTGTCTCCTCACTCATAAACACGCTTTCAAAATATTTCTTCTATCTCTTTAAACTCAAAACTTCATCTTTCAGAATATAGCCATTCTCGTCTCTTATAACATTCATCATAGGCTGTTTTGAATGTCCCCTGGCAGTTCTTACAAGTTTTCAGAACATTTTAATATTTGCCTGGAAGTTATCCGATATTCTTCTATCATTCTTATCCGTTCTTTCTTGCTTTTTTCTTTCAACTACTTCTTTTACTCTCTTACTAAGATGTTTAAAGACTGCCTTTTTTCTTTCAATATCATCATTCGTACCGCTAGAATTACCAGCCTTTGTTGCTAGTAAATCTAGCCATGCTCTCTTCTTTGCTTCAACTTCCATATGTATCTCATCATCCCACCATAACGTATTATTTTTCCTTTCATTCTTCCTCTTACTAACACCACATACTTCGGTAGCTGCATCCACTAAACCTTTCTTTACATTTGCCATACATTCTCCAAGTCTAACTCCTTTATACATAATTCATCCAAACCACTTATATTTTCTTTCAGTCTACATTTGAGCTTGTTTTTCTCACCTTCATCATGTAACCTTTCAGTTCTAATACGCTGTAACGCAGTGGTAGACACAGATGATGAACGCTTTAATAGACCATTAATTCGGCATAAAACCAAATGATGATCCGTTCCTACGTTAGAATCCCGGTAAACCCTTGTATCTACCACTGCGCCTCTCAATCTTTCATCCACAATTATGAAATCTATCATGCTTCTATCGTCACCTCTTTTCCAAGTATACATATGAATCCTCTTGTAGCGAAAACAAGTGTTCGTCACAAAAAGATTCTTTTCCATACATACGGTGAGGAGACTTTCACCATTTTCATTTATACTTTCATTACCAAACGTTCCCAATATCCTTTCATAACCAAGCCTCCTCACCCCAACCCTTCCATTAAAATCTCCTAGCATAATAATATTTTCATTTCGTTAACGCCATCCTTACCATTTCCCAAAACTGCTCTCGGATATAAATGGGCTTAGACATGTCTGGGGCGTAGACCCTTAACACAAACAACTTCTTTAATCCCACTTTCATTCGTATCCATAGCAGTCTTGGGCTTACACATTCATACTCTTTCACACATTGGCCCATTTTTTCTGAAAGGATGATACCTACTCCCTGGCATGCCCGCTCGATCTCGTCTACACCAAACCAGTATGCGGTATACATGCCATGTGTAGTGACATCCTTCCCCTTTCTTTTCGTCTCATTTACACATAACACATCTATTCCTCTATCATACATCATATCGCATACTTCATCCATTTTATCATTCATTGCCCCACATACATTCAACGTAGCCAGACGGGCCTCTGCAATCCACTTTTCGCCTCTCCGGGAGACAGAACGTGACGGGTGACGAACCTCGTTGCCGGTTTTCCTCCTGGAGATTCTTCGCACGCCTGCCCCATTAAAGGGGCGCCGGGAACTCGGGGCCATTTCTTTTATATAGTTCCTCATGGTGCGAAATATTGGGTAGTATGTTTTACGCCGCTACCACGGCGTGGAGCCGAGTCTGTGGTATCGGCTTGTCGCTCATTTAGCACCACCCGGGGGACACGTGTAGGGTGGGCCTAGGAATAGGTGGTCGTAGCCTACGGACGCGAGCGACTTATCCCCCTATTTTTTTTTCTATTAATGAAAGAAACAGTTAGTTTTTTCAATTGATTTGCATATCAGTTATATAGTAATAAAGCTTTGTTAGTTGAATATTCGTCTAAATATTAAGTTTGCCGTTTATGTCCTTGCATTTTTTGTGTAATTTTTGTTCGATTCACCACTAAAAATACTTGAGGAGCCAATCAGACGTAAGGCCTCTTGTTGAGTGCATAATTGACTATATTATATAACGTCATATGTCATTGCAGATGCGGCATCTGTAATTTTCCACTCATATTTCGCTAAGTGATATATTTGTAATGGAGTTCATTAAAATCTTTCGACGTGTACTGATATGCAAATCAATTGAAAAAACTGACTGTTTCTTTCATTAATGTGTTACTATATTCGGTTTCTGAATCGGCATTCAGGAAACTGTATTCTATATGGTACGCCACACATGAAGAAGTATTTGATAAGGGCTTTAATCATTTCAGGGGTTGTGGTATTAATAGCACGTGGTAAGTAACGAATAGATAGTTGTAAGCCACATTACAGGGAACAAATCTTTTACTTTTTTGTTGCTGTATATTTATGAAACGGTAATGACGAAGATCTGGGTTATTTTAAAAGTAAGCGACTAAAATTAATACTACTATGCGTTATTTCTATTTATTCTATGTTTTCTATTACTGAAATATATATTATATGTCTTTATTGCTTGAACAAAGACCATTTGTTTTAATGTTTGCATGTGGAAATGACATAATATACTATATTTTTTACCAAATGGCGAATCGCAGTGCAGGAATTTCTTCCTTATAAAATTCTTATTTAGAGAGCCAATCTATGAGGGGAGGCGTATGTTCAGCAGTGGACTAGTGACGCCTTTCTTAAATCATTTTATATACAAGTAGGCTTGTTTGCTTTACTTACATATCCACGTGATGGATACAACTACTTTAATTATTGATCAAGAATCCAAAAGCAGATGCATTGACATGATGTGAGAACCAAGATAAAATGCCTCTTATCAGAAAAATGTTTCCAGTTCTCTACACTCATCGTAATGATTCACAGCAGCATTAACTCTCAGGCGGTCTCCAATTGAGCTGATCAATTCGTGGAGCTGCGTGGCTGCTGCAGTTGTATTATAGACATATATCATTTTGAATACAAGTACAAAACAAAATTTAGATTATGTGACTACACCATATATCACTTATGTTTTTAATATCTGATTAAATGTACGTACTTTATTCCAATCCGATCTTATAATCCGTCTGATGTTAAGTTTCTACTGCAGCCAATGAAAACTATCAAAAAAAAGCTACAGATTCGTTTTCACCCTTGGAATAGAAAGTCTGATAGCCAGTAATTGTACTGACAAATTTCTCTTTGGTGTCAATCTATAATTATCGTAGCTATAGCTTTAGTTCACTGAAAAGCTCTATGTCATCAATGAATTGAAGAAGTTGCTTCGCTATGAGCAATGTCACTTCTTCGGGGTGGAGTACATATTATATTCTCAGATGAGTGTTTACGATTGTGCAGAGGCGTATCTTACGTTATGGAACAAAACCGGTACATTCTTGACTTCCTTAGTACCACAATGGACGTGTGGTTTTTGAGATAACAGTGTCCAGTCAGGGCTCTTGCAAGAATGTGCAATTTATTTGATCTATTTCCAGAGCTTCTGAAGCGAATTTACAAAAAATCCTAGATATCAATAGCATTAAAATGTTTCAAGTTTGGTATATCAGAACAGATCTTAAATCAAATCAAATTGTGATTTATTGTGATTAAGAGTTTCAAGGGTCAATTGCGCTAGTGTTATAATATTAACAAATAATATTCATTGAACACAATATAAAAAAACTGTAAGATAGAAAAACTAAAACTAAAAATTTAAATTGTCATGAAGTTCTGCTCCTAGTGGTAAAGTGCCAAGAACGCTGGCTGCGTTTCCTCGCTGAATAGCTAATATACTTATCCTTTGGGCGAGAAAAGAACCGTTCTTTTTATCACCAGATGCGACGACCAGTCGTGGATACAGCTCCTTTACGAACTTCACTGCACGTGAACTCCAGGATTCGATAGTCTCTACAGCAAAACGCTCAAATATCATACTCATATTTGCGCCATTTATTTAATTCAGCTGCTTCTGACACCGCCCCAGGTCTAAAAGAGGTAGAGAGAGGCGGGGTACAAGGTACCTTTGAGATGAGAGACCGCCAAAATGTCTACGCAAGTAGCACCCCACATGGTCTCTTGCCATCGTCTCTAAATATCCCGCAAGGCTCTAAAACCGAGGGAATATTTATGGGGACAAGAGCTCTTCAGGTGACTTCGTTTGAAGAACCGTGACAGGAAAACCTACTTGCACTTTTATTACATGAAAGTCCGTGGAGCCAAAACTCATTGACGTTCTACCACAGGGCCACTGGTTAGGTTGACAAATTGGCGCTCCTAGACGAATACCTACGGCGATGCGCAAGCTTTCCCCATCAAGCAATGTGCCGAGAATACTTGATGGTACAGCGTGTAACCAGTGACTAGATTCCTTAGTTGAAACAGCGAGAAGGCGAGCTTGATCTTGGTCACTGTGGAAATTGTCAAATAAATCTTTCTGGACACTTTGTATCAACGGTATATCCCTATAGTTTTTAGAGATTCTACAAAATGGCTCTAGCCCAAATTGCGTATTTTTTAAACTCTCCCGTGCGAACTTGTCAGAAAGTTCTTGTTACATCCCAGGGTATTAATTAACAGTTTACGCAGCCTCCAACTAGCTTCAATTTCACTAAGTTTGACCTCAGCGCTAGCAGTGCTGCTTGACTATCAGAGTAAATATGAATTACATGGTTGACGTAGTGCTTTTGCAGATTGATTTTTGCACATTGGAGAATGGCGAAAATTTCCACCTGGAAGATAGAGATGAATCTACCCAAATTCATACAAAGTTTGATTTGGGCCGTTGCGTTACGTCGAGGCCCATTTTTGACACATCGGTATACCGTATAAGACTACCGACCTCACAGATAATATGTCCATTCAGCCAGTCTTTTCTGGAGAATAGTTTCACTATATAAGTAAAGTAAAGCAAAGTTACTGGCTTTATACGTCTCACTGCTATGCACAGGCCTCTCCCCATTTCTGAGAGGGTTTTAGGGCAAGAAAATGTCCGCCGCGCTGCCCCCGATGCGTGTTCGCAAACTTCACGTATCTTCGAAAGAATTTTTCTTTCTTATTCCTCAGACATGCGGGTTTCCTGAGCAGTGAGCGTTAACCATCTGAGCTACCACGGCTCTCTTTTATTTCCACTATATACTTTTTATTAAAATTGTATAGTGGACGCATGATTTCTGAGATCCTACATAAGACCGGTAATTCCATAACTGAGTTGAGCCTGGATTTCATTCTATTTCGAAAATAAAGATCAGAACACCCTAGGCATTAATCCTATACGAACTAGCTCACGTCTCGTTGTCTAAATAAATATCAAGGTGCGTTAGGCATAGAAGTGCATTGAGAGCCGATCCAGGTGATAATCGTATCTCTCCAGTTGCCATTTAGCTGGCAGTCCCTTGTGGACTACTTAGTCGCCCACAGTCATCGTTGGGTTGGTATTATTACACCAGATAGTAGAGGCGTAGGTAAAAGTCAGCCTCACTATGATACAGCCATAGGATCCTACTGGGACGCAAGCCTCAGTTATTTCCAACCATACGAACGCATGTACCTAATGAAATTTTAGCCTTATGTCATACGTTGCTAAGGTGAGAGTTCCGCGTTAGTTTTTGGTCGATTGTTACGCACAAGTACTTAACTTCAGTAAAGAATGGTACTTCTTTACAATTAAGTTAATACTAGTTTTATCATCACTAACTGATAAACTGTCATCCTTACGCCTGTTATTTTTGCTGTGTAGGGCTCGCTGTATGATTAATGATAAAGAACTTTAGCAAAACCCCTCGCAATGATAATAAGACCATCAGCATAACCCAATGTCATCCCATACAATAATTGGTGAACCGCAAGAGTCCAAAGAAGGGGTGACGAAACACCTCGTTGTGGATAGCCCCTTGTAGTCGCAACCTCAATCGAAGTTTGAAACACCATCCATATATCCCCTTTACATTGGAATAAGCAGCAAGAACTGCTATTTTGCGACAAAAATAGGTAACAGGATGGCACTTACCCGATGGACTTAAATTATTCGCATAATCATTTTGGATCTAATTGTGCCACATTTTACAGTACAGTAGTACTTTGAATAAAATTTTATCAAGAGTTTCAACGCGATAATAACGAGTTATAACGTCGTGAGGTTATTTTACATTTATTTAATGCGTAGTATTTGCGACCACGTTATAAAAAATTAAATTTGAATCCATTTGAATGTAAAAAATAGTTATTGTCGCGACTAATTTCCAGTATTTGAAAAATTAACAAATAAAAAAAATTCATTCATTCAGTTCTAATAATTGAAAATAAACGTTTGGTGAATCAGAATTGAAACGTGCTTTTGAGAAGAGCACGAGTGTGCAAAATGTATGCGCATAATTTATATCCGTTGTTAGAATCTCACTTTCAATAAACTATTGATAAAGTTATGCACTGGATTTTGAATTACTGTTTGCTTTATATTTGAATTATAAAAACACATTATTTGTAATTATGTAAAAGAGTTAAATATTCTTTTTTTGTTTGTTGTACACTCTGTACATAACAATGATCATGACGGTTTATATAACTACACAATAAACCTTTAATAACTATCTTACAAGTTATGAAAAATTCGAGCAAAGGAAATTTTTTTTGACAAAACGTTAAAATACATACCGTTACTACATGGATATTAACGAAAAAATTGCAAAAAGCAAGTGCAAAAAACTTATTTAGTTACAGGCAGTATACAAAATTTTGAAACAGGTCTTTTAATCTGACTATTCCCACAATGCACACTAACTAACAACTCGTGTAACACCATCAGTGCTTGTATGTTTCTCAGTTATTATACCATGCAGCCATCTTGCAGGTGGAAGATTGGCCTCCTTGACTAAAACTACGTCACCTAATTTCGGTTCGCAAACATTCTTTCTCCATTTGTGACGTTGGAAAAATTGAGTGAGATACTCATTTGACCAACGCCGCCAAAAATGTTGGACCAATTTTTGGGTGTATTGCCATCGCCTCAGATTACTCACATTGGAATTTTCATAATTAGCATCAGGAACGAATAATAAAGATCCACCCAATAAAAAGTGACCAGGGGTCAGCGGAAAAGGGTCCTGTATGCTATCGCTTAATTGCGATATCGGACTTGAATTGAGACAGGCCTAAATTTGAGTCAATACAGTTGCGATTTTTTCATACGTCAATGTGGTATCACCAATGACCCGCTTAAGATGAAATTTGGTGGACTTTATACCAGCCTCCCACAATCCACCGAAATTTGGAGCGTATGGAGGAATTTTGTGCCAGTTGGTGCCATTAGTAGCTAACCATTCAGCTATTGAGAGCCGTGGTAGCTCAGTGGTTAACGCTCGCTGTAAATATAACAGAACGCGAGTAACCCGGGTTCGATTCCCGCCGGCACCAATGAAATTGTTAATTGCAATTTTAAATGCTGATTTACCACGTGCTCGGCGGTGAAGAAAAAACATCGTGAGGAAACCTGCATGTCTGAGGAATAAGAAAAAAAATATATTTCGAAGGCATGTGAAGTTCGTCAACACGCATTTGGGCAGCGCGGCGGACACTTACTTGCCCTAAACCCTCTCAGAAATGAGGGGAGGCCTGAGCCCAGCAGTGGGACGTATATATAGGCTGTATCTTTACTTTACTTTACATTCAGCTATTTCTACGGCTACAGTAGAACGCTCAACGTTCAATAATTTGTTGAGCTCTTTTGTGGCACCAACAAAGTTAGTGCCATTATCACTCCATAAATCGGCACAATGGCCTCTTCTAGCAACGAAACGTTTAAATGCTGCTAAAAACCCTTCAGCGGATAAGTCACTAACAGCCTCAAGGTGGATAGCTCTTGTTGCCATGCATATAAATAAACAGATATAGCCTTTGGAGGCATGATGACCTCTCCCCTTTGAAACCCTTATTGCTACGAGACCTGCATAATCTACTCCACTCTGCAAAAATGGTTTACTAGAGTAACTCTTATTTTCGGCAGATTACCCATAAAAGGTTGATTAGTTCTTGCTGAGTGACGTAAGCAAGTGATACAGTTTCGAATGTAGGTTTTTACTAATGTCTTTATATTAACAATCCAATATTTTGTCCGAATGTAATTTATCATTAGTAATGGGTCACCATGCATTGTTTTTGCATGAGCTTCTGTTATAATCAATTGGGCTAAATGAGACTCTCGAGGTATAATAATAGGGTTTTCATATCTTGAGTTATTTCGGCCTTATGTAAACGTCCGCCAACTCGCAGGATACCTTGGTCATCCTTAAAAGGACACAAAGAAGCTAGCCCACCTTTCTCGCTCACTCTACCTCTTTTTTCCAGATTTTCAACTTCCCTGCCAAATATTGCAATTGACATAATTTAATGCAGTCATGTAAAGAGGATTGCAACTCACGACTAGTTAGCCAAATCGAAAACTTCGGTTTTCGTTTCGTTTTTAAAAGTTGAATAAATCTTTTGCAATAAGAAATTACTCTAAGAAGCTTATGCAGAGACGAAAACCGTGAAAACAAACTTTCAGGCTCAGTGTTTAATTCCATGACGTAACATGGTAGATTTACGAACTTGGATCTTTCTTCCATTTTCACTTCCGGAACTTCTTGGTTATGGTCAAAATATGGACTGTATTTAATAGCTACATCTGATAACCAAGATGGACCTTCTTTTCATAACTTGAGATTGAGAATTTCTGACGGCTTCATACCACGAGAAGCGCAGTCCGCTGGATTATCTTTCGAACGTACATGAGACCACTGACTTCTATCTAAGATTGATAAAATCTCCGATGTCCTGTTTGCAACGAAGGTCTGCCATCGGCTTGGATGGCTGCTTAACCAAGCAAGCACCACTGATGAGTCGGTCCAACCATGTATATTATGTTTTGGTATTTTCAACGTTTCAGCCACATCAAGCATTAAATTGGTTAATAATTCTGCTCCACACAATTCAAGGCGTGGAATAGATCTTTGAATAATAGGTGCCACTTTTGTCTCAGAAGTGACTGAGCTCGTATATATTTCTCCAATATTTTTGATGACTCTTAAATAGACCACCGCTGCATAGGCGTGACTAGAGACATCGCTGAAGCCATGAAGTTCAAGCTTTTCATTTTTGTCTATTGTGTAAATGCATCGTGGAACAGTGAGACCAGAAAGATCAATTAAGTTGCTACAATATGTCAACCACTCTTGTAACAGTTTATCTGGAAGCTCCTGGTCCCATTCAATGTCCGAAATCCAAAGTTTCGAATAAACGAGCAATATCTGCCACTACTTTCCTTTTAGTCAAAGGGGTAATCAAAGCAGGAAGTTTAACCAAATACTCGAAAATATCTAATTCGCTATTCCAGTTTAGACCAAGAACTTTTCTAACTTCCTTTACTCCCTTTTCAACACCTATGTCAACATTTTTTTTCTTGATCTTTATCCCCTTTAACTTCTCCTACCTTTTCCAACAGTTCTTGACTTGACTTGGGAGCAGAATTTGTGCCAAATGTAACCCTTAATAGTCTATAATATTGAAGGTTTCCAAATTGATCCCGCCAGATAATGCGTTGAAAGTCGAAATGTTCTTTTGCCACCTTTATCTGACGGTACATTTTTACCACATCAGCAACTAAAATTATAGGATGTTGTCGCCAACGCATCACTATATGCCGCAAATCAGGTTGTAATGTGGGCCCTACTAAAAGATCGTTATTTAGTGATACTCCATTACTCCCCTTCCAGGAGGCATCGAAAACAACACGTATTTTGCTGGTAGTCCTATCTTCTTTCAACACAGCGTGATGAGGTAGATAAACTACATCAACATCTTCCCTTTCCTTCTTAGACACTAACTCCATATGGCCAAGATCAAGATATTCCTGCAACACTGCGGAATATTGTGTCTTTAACTCAGGATTCTTGTTCAACTTCCTTTCTCACATGTGTTATCTTCTAGTAGCTATCTCCCTCGGATTTACACATTTGCTGCTAGGATCTTCATCCCTAAACGGTAAATAAACTACATAACGTCCAGAGTCGTCCCTAGAGGTTGTATGTGAAAAGATCTCTTCACACTTTTGTTGCTCTGGAGTTAATACTTTACTCTTCTTGTAGGAAAAATCATCAGACTCTATTTCCCAAAACCTTCTTAAAACCTCATTTTCATCTGCATAGGAATGCATAGTGACGATCTTATTACTGGAGTCACTCTCCGATTCAGTAGAAAAATTTGTATCAATTTTTCCTGAAAGAATCCATCCAAATTTAGGTTTTTGAGCCACTGGTGATGCTTGTGGACCCTTTATTAGACCGTTTTCTAATATTTGTCCGTATACTTCTGCTCCCAGTAATAGATCTACTTTATTAGGTATATAAAAGTTAGGATCAGCTAAATGCAACTTAGATAGTTACGACCACAATTGAACGGCAACCTTCCTTGAAGGCATGAATGCTGTCAACACATGTTGTCTAACACATGTAGTTTTACCCCTATCATAAAAGAGGGATTATAGATTGTCTGTAGATCAGCAATAACTACATGTTTCGATACTATGCCCTCCTGCCCTCCTACTCCTGAAATTACAACCTTCGTCGGAATCTTTTTCAATCCAAGCGTTTGAACTGCTTACTCAGTAATAAAAGACGCTTGGGATCCCTGATCTAAAAGGCATCTAAAAGTAATTCCAACCTCATTTTTTGACAAAACCTTTATTAAGGCTGTAGCCAAAAGAACATGACTCGATTGTCATAATCCTATCGAGCAAATTTTTTGCAATGTGCAATTTTATGAGATCCTCGGCAAAATTGGCAATTATTTAAAGAGCTACTAGATGAATCAGTTTTAAGTGAGTGTAGAACACTCTGTTTAGAAATAGACTTTGTTTTTACCTTTGTATCCAAAAACTCCAATGATCCAAATCGATTTTCTAAAAACTTTGTAAATTCATTGAAATAAGGTAGATCATCGGACGCACTTATGTTAGATTCCCATAACTTACGTGTTTCGTTATCTAATTTTGCACTAACAATGTAGATTACAATAACATCCCACGATTCTACTGACACACCTATATTCTTTAAACCGTTTAAGCATTCTACAGTATTGTTACGCGCCGAAGTCGAGGGCACTAGCGCCATCTAGTATCGAACAGAAGAATTAAACTTTCTAGAAGCTCTACACTCGATCTTTCTGCGCTTGGTCGGTTGGCGCGCGTATTTACTCGAATATTCTGGAATATTCTGGATGTTTTCGTGGAAGAGCCCTACATAAAGGCGCTGCAATACGCGATCGGGGAGGTATTGAATTCGGCGAGAGAAGCGAAGCTTCGGAGCGGAATAAAGTGAATCAGTGTGATTAATTATTAGTATTTTTAACTTTAATTAGTGTAAAGTGAATTAAAATGTTAATTTAGGTAATTCTATCGGCAATTTTTATTGTCACGAACCTCAAGCTCGTAACAATCGGTGTCAGAAGTGGGATAAAATCATGCCGATTTTACCTAAGGAGGAAACGGAGGGTGTCCGTACCCGAAGTCAACGCCAGCAGGAGACGGACCAAAGAAGATTTGGTGGTGCAACGTCGCAGACTTCGGAGAGACAGCCGCCGGCTGCAGGCCCGTCAGTAGCTCCTACATCTGCAGCACCTGACTTAGGTGCTCTGATGGTGATGCTGCAGGAGCAGGCTCGCCGACAGGAGGAACAGGCTCGCCGACAGGAGGAACAGGTCCGTCGGTTGGAAGAGCAGCTGCGGGGTGGACAGGATGAACAGGCCCGCCGACAGGAGGAACAGGCCCGTCGGTTGGAATATCAGCAGGCGGAACAGGCTCGTCGGTCGGAAGAGCAGATGCTCCTCATTAAGGACCTTCATGCTACCTTTGGGAAAGAGATAAAGGAGGTGGGGGATAGGGTTGCTCAACATGACAACCGCCTGTCGGAAGCTGAAACCCAAATCAAGGAAGCTAAAACCCAAATCGACCAAGTGAACAATCGGGTTGATTACGTGGTGGCTGACGTGAAGAAAACGCTGGACGACCTCAAACTGGGTGATGGAACTACAGCTCCAATAGTAGCTACTACACCTTCGCTACGTGGGTTCAAAGTGCCACCATTCGACGGGACTTCTTCCTGGTCAGCCTACAAAATCCAGTTCGAGGCTGTTATGAAGGCGAACGGCTGGAATAAAAGTCACGCCATGACTGCTCTCACACTAGGCCTGCGCGACCAGGCCTTAACTGTTCTGGAAGCTCTCGGTGAGGAAGTGACTTATGAGCAACTCCTTGAGGCATTGGAGGCGAGATATGGTGACGCTCACCTGGAACACGTCTTTCGTGCGCAGCTTAAAGATCGCATGTAGCGCATCAACGAAAACCTGCAGCAGTGGGCTCTAGAGGTGGAGAAGCTGGTGCGAAAAGCATACGGGTCTGTACCTGTGCTCATTGAAGGGAACCTGGTGCAGATATTCATCGACGGCATACGCGACCTGGAAGTCA
The DNA here is from genome assembly GCA_036936625.1 of Parnassius smintheus behrii. Classification (NCBI taxonomy): domain Eukaryota; kingdom Metazoa; phylum Arthropoda; class Insecta; order Lepidoptera; family Papilionidae; genus Parnassius; species Parnassius smintheus. The sequence continues at coordinate 16,807,606 of JAUPFT010000009.1, read as the reverse complement.
GAGCTGCTGTGAGGCTCGGGCATCACGAGACGCTTAAGGACGCCTTGGCCCATGCACTGGAGGAGGAAGCCGTGCGGCAGGATCATCGTTCCCATCGCGTCAGGGAGGTTGCAGCAGCTACAGTTCGCGACCGCAACAAAGGATACAGCCCTAGGTGCTATGGCTGTGAAAAAAAAGGGCCATCTTCGATCCAGCTGCCCTAAGCGAACCCTAGAAAGGGAAGGTGAACGAACTCAAAAGGGAAGTGCGGCTAACATCACCGCCCAGCAGCAGCCGGGATACGACTTTACTATAAGACATAGCAGCGGGAAATCTCATGGCAACGCAGATGCATTGTCAAGAAGACCTTGTCCTGAAGATTGGAAACATTGTACTAGGCAAAAGAGTAAGGAAGAGTAAAGAAGAGTATCCGTGAGGATGCTCAGGACAGACCACCTCAGCAACGAGTGGAAGGATAGCCTACGACATGCACCGCCGGAAGATCCGGACATCAAGCCGATTCTGGAATGGATGAAGGCCCGTGCTACCAAGCCTAAGTGGAGCGACGTCTCAGCGATGAGTTCGACCACTAGAGGCTATTGAGCCCAGTGGGACGGCTTGCTGATTCAGGATGGAGTCCTGTGCCGTAAATGGGACAGTGGTCGAGGAGACAGCTGTCGTTTGCAAATGGTTGTCCCTAAGGCTAAAGTGCCGAATGTTCTACAGCTGTGCCATAATGGTCGTTCAAGAGTCCATCTGGGAGTTAAACGAACTCTACTGAAGGTCCGAGAATAGTTTTACTGGGTCCATTATCGTGACGATGTCGAGGCTTGGCGTCGTACATGTACAAGTTGTGCGGCCGTGCGGGGACCTCAGACACGTAGTAGAGGAGCACCGAAATTTTACAATGTTGGTGCACCATGGGATAGGACAGCCCTTGACATTGCGGAGCCGTTACAGAAAGGCGCAAGAGGGACTCCTAAGATCGTCCATGTGGATCGCCTGGCGCGATATTATGGGGCCGATAATGCTCGGGACGAGCATGTCTTAGGAGGGGGCAGTGTTACGCACCGAAGTCGAGGGCACTAGCGCCATCTAGTATCGAATAGAAGAATTAAATTTTCTAGAAGCTCTACACTCGATCTTTCTGCGCTTGGTCGGTTGGCGCGCGTATTTACTCGAATATTCTGGAATATTCTGGATGTTTTCGTGGAAGAGCCCTATATAAAGGCGCTGCAATACGCGATCGGGGAGATATTGAATTCGGCGAGACATAGCGAAGCTTCGGAGCGGAATAAAGTGAATCAGTGTGATGAATTATTAGTGTTTTTAACTTTAATTAGTGTAAAGTGAATTTAAGTATTAATTTAAGTAATTCTATCGGCAATTTTTATTGTCACGAACCTCAAGCTCGTAACAGTATTATCAAGCAGTTCCTTTATGGAGCGTGAAGATTCTGAAACATTTGGTTGACTCATGATTCTCTTTAATAAGCAATTCGCGAGATATTTTTATTATCATATCGCTTATTTAATAAAGTCCAGGACTCTAAATAATTAGCAGCTGTTACAGAAATATGTCTTAAAATTTCTTCTGCCTCACCTATTAAATGCGCCTTAAGATAATGCATCTTTTCAATATTCTCAATAGATGCATTTTTATGTATAAGCGTTACAAATAAATCCCTAAACGTTGTCCACTCGGTATACTTTCCACTGAAAGTCGGGACGGAAATCTTTGGAAGCTTAACATTTGTACATTCTAAACCCTTTTCAAAGTTAGGTTTTTCAATTTTATGAACCGATTCTAACTTAGCAAGCTCATCTCTTAACACAGTTTTAGTTTCTATATATGCATTTTCTGTTTCATCATAAATATTATTTTTAATGTAATCACTTTCAAATAATTCTCTTTCCCCGCACTTTTCAATAAGACGAGCATGTGTTTCAAGAAACTGCGTCCATTTTGCATCTAAATTTTGTATACGAATTTCAATATATTTTGCATTAATTCTTTCCTTCGGAGATTTTTTGTAATTAATTAAAGTTCTTTTTATTCTACTTTGAATGTCTATTTGAATTTTAATAAAGTTATCCATTTTAAGTTAAAAGCGACTGAGACTAAGAAACAAAACTATGTATTACAGTTCAATATGACACAAATCTTAATTTATGTTATTGTATACTGGTGAATAATACAAGTATATTATTTCGTTTACAAATTAAAATCATAGGTCGTTCAAAACTAATTTACAAGTAAATTGACACGTGGAACAAATCGTATATGTTTAATTTTCTTACAAGTTATTCCGTCTGAAGTTAACATACAGAAAAGTTCCAAATAAGACAAAATTTTGTGTTTGTAAAAGTGTTTAAGAAATAACACATTAAGGCGAAATCCAGCATAGGTTCCCCGTATAATCACTTTCTTTATAATTATTCTAAGTCCCAAATAATTGAACATTAAATTTTTACAAGTTTAAAATTTACTTAACTACCAGGCAACCTTGCAACATTTTACTTAATGTCCAAATACAACTGCAACATAAACAATATAAAGTACTCACGGTTTTATTTTCTTCACGTCACTTATACACAACAAACCTCCTTATGATGTAATTATCTCCAATTACGTACTGCTTGAACTTCACTCTTCCACCAATGCTGCTGACTGACAGATGACGTTTGCTTCTTGTCACTGTCACTTTTTTCGTCGTTTGACTTCACTTCCCTCTAGCGCAGCTTGGTTGTTACTTACACCGACCTTCCTTTCCCTCGTCCAATGAAGTTGGATATACACTACACTCCCACTTCACTGGGAAGCACTTCAGTGACGGTCCGCCACCGCTTTCTGTGCTTGATTCAAAAAAACTCCGGAAGGCGCAATGATTGACACTTCCTTAATATCCGCGCTCGTTGGACCTTACTGTTGGTTTACTAACGAACTTTCACTTGGAAATGAGATACGTAATTGAGACAACCAGTACGTTGCCAACACAATTAAGCTGATTTATTGAAAAATTCTTTGCACCTTATAAAATTAGAAATAATCTCAACATCGAGATTCAGTTACATCAATTTTTATTATGGCGACATCTAGTGACAAGTTAAACGGTTATATACAGGAGCAAAGAGATTACGAAATACAGTAAATCGATTAGTACAACGACATCTGGTAACAAGCAAATAGTTATACAGGAGCAAAAGATTATGAAAGACAGTAATCTGTTAGTAGTACGACATCTGTTGACCAAAAAAGAATTAAACATATATATATATATATATATATATATATATATATATATATATATATATATATATATATATATACCATTAGTCCTATTTAATATTCTTTGACATCATAAAATAAATAATAATATTATTTTTAAGTTTAAGTAGACTGCAAATTTCATTAATGAAGTTCTAACAAAATAACCAAAAAGATTTTTGTGTGTTCATGGACTTGGAAAAGGCTTATGACAGAGTGAACAGGACTGTGTTATGGCAAATACTGAACTCAATTGGGTTGAGAGCTGGTTTGTTACGGGCATCAAGGTCACTTTATAGGGACTCTAGTGCTTGTGTCAGGATCAACGGAGTCTACTCAGACTGGTTTGGCATTGAAAAAGATGTCATACAGGGCTGTGTAGCTTCCTCGTAGCTGTTCAATCTATTGATGACAGACGTTGTAATGAATGGGTGAGTTAACCGTCATATGCCTTTTGTACGCTGCTGATCAAGTCATATTTGTGTCGTCGGCGATCAAGTTGTTAATGATGGTTTTATTAATAAACTGGTCATCAAAAGAAAGGGGAATGAAAGTAAACGCAAGTAGGACGAAAGTGATGGTTTTCGAAAGAGAAGAAATGAAAACTTTATGTGAAATAAGAATAGAAGGTGAGTTGATTGAGCAAGTTGACGAGTGATGTATTTAGCAGGGACAGTAAATATGGTAAGGATATAGAACGATGAGTGAATGCGGGAACTTATTATGATTTTTTTTATGAATCAGAATGTGTCAAAAAAGGCACGTATAGTAATTCATAATGCTGTGTTAATCCCTACTTTAACGTATGGTAGTGAAAGTTGAGTATGCTAGGGCTGAATCTGAATGACAGGGTGAGAAATTGCGTGATAAAAGAAAAATTTTGAGTGCAATATGACGTTGGTACAAGGATTTAAAAAGGAATGCTTCGGTGGTTTGATCACGTAGAAAGAATGAACGAGAGAAGAGTGACAAAGCAAATTTATTTTGCAGATGTGAACGGCAGATAGGGAAGGGACGCCCTAAAAGAAGGTTCATTGACCAAATTGGCGATGTTTTGAAAATGGGTCACATTAGGAGTACCCTTAACCGACGAGCGTGTATGCGTAGATATATGGATGTAAAGGAGGTGAGAGAGGTATGTCAGGATTGTACCGAATAAAAGTCCGTAGTCTCTGCCTTCTCCTCTGGGTGACAGGTGTGTGTTTATATAATTATATATATAAATCGGAGGTAAGTCTGCAAGATTAATCTTAGCCAGCATCCTGGAACTACCCAATAGTAAAGCTTGGAATTTTAAAAGATTGACCAAAACTCCATTACGAGTACACCAATTCATGATAGCTGATAATTTGGTATATATGATAATATTATTTAAAATCTGTTCAAGGGGCTATCTATAAAAACTCGCATTAAAAGAACATTAAGCTCTTCCAAAACAACTTTTATTTCGCCAATCTGTGAGATATTACAGTATGCAGATGATCTTGCTCTCTATGTAACAGCTTCTGATACGCTAATAGACTCCCATCATCTTAAGAGAGCCTTATATTACCTTACCTAAACCAATGGCTCACTGACCATGGCCCACTCTCTCAGCTCCTGAAAGCAAAATAATAACTTTTAGTAGAAAACGTTTCATCCCTTCAATTGACTGGATGCATGACTGCAAACATTGATATCTCATTTTATAGCTAATCTATCCCAGTTGTTAACAAAGTAAAATTTTTAGGTATTTACTTAAATTATCATATGACTGGTATCGCTCACTTTATATACATCAGTGATGAATGTATGGTGGGGTTCTCATCCCATGTATCAGAAATTCCCTTACATTGCCATCTTCCGCAGTCACTTCACCTATGCCACTCATCTCTTAGAGCCCTGCAACAAAACGGCCCTTAAGGCTTGAACAAATTTAAACAAAATGTTTGCGTATAATAACGGTCGCAATTAAATCAACTCCTAAAAATGCTCTACACGCAGCATGTGTCGATCCCTTCTCTCTTTGCGAAGACAGTTTCTGATAGATTTCTTTAAAAATTCTACAACTACAAAACTTTTCTATTCTCAATTGTAGACAACTTCTATGTATTTGTCAAGTAAAAGCTGGTCTCCTTTCCTCAAATTTTTTTGACTGGCCTGCTGGTCTAGTGGTTAGTGACTCTGACTGCTATGCCGGAGGTCGTGGGTTCGATTCCCACCCAGGACAAATGTTTGTGTGATGAGCACGATCATTTGTTCTGTGTCTGGGTGTAATTTATCTATAATATTTATGTATTTAGAAATATATAAGTAAGTTTCATCAGTTGTCTAATACCCATAACACAAGCTCTGCTTAGCTTGGGGCTAGATGGCGTTGTGTGATAGTTGTGGAATATTATTATTATTATTATTATTAATTCCTAAATGGATTAAAGTTGGCCTGATTGGCTAAATAGTTTTATTGATGCTCTTGCTGAATCGTCTGCTAGATCATCTCCAACTAAATGAGTCATTACTGCAGTGAAATCCCAAGTATAAAATTGTCCTTATTTATAGATATCCTCAGGCTTCTTCTTTAAGTGGCGAAGCTGTCACCATATAAGAGGCTATATCCTTTATTCTTTTCCGTAAAATTCCTAAGTCAGTTATATTTATTGTTTCAAAAACTGTCTTATATACTTACAGAGCCAAATAAAACTGAAAATTAAAGATTTTATACTGAATTGAGATAAGAGTGGGCTAAAGGTGGACACCATTCCATTTCCTTAAAAACCAAGTCTCGCTACTCAGTTATTCTATCGTAGAAAGTTATGAGATCCATGTGATATCAAGTCGGTTAATTTATTCAGTCGCTACTTAAAAGTTTTTCTATCTTAAGTTATTACGTAATTAGCTAATATAACAACATGTAATTGTGACCATATCAATATTAAAAATCTTTTCTTTTAAATAAATAGATTGACTTGGGCCATCGCATGAAAACAGAATGTATCTCACAAGTAATACATATTATATTAAATTCAATTGCTTAGTGCGATTGCCAAGTCAATCTATTTATTTAAAACAAAAGATTTTTAATATTGATATGGTCACAATAAGATGTTGTTATGTTAGCTAATTACGTAATAACTTAAGCAGGAAGGACTCTTAAGTAGGGACTGAATAAATTAACCGACTTGATATCACATGGCTCTCACAACTTTTTACGATAGAAGAACTGAGTTGCGAGACTTGTTTTTTTTTACAAGTTATGTTTTTGATGACATCTCATTTCTTTTTGCAGATAGTCCCACTTTTTTCCTTCCGGTACTTTCTACTTCTTGATTACCAACAAAGTACCTATCTACACCTTTTATTCCATTATATGCATATACAGATACACTGATTCATTCACTGCAAAATTAACTTTGTAATTCTATATATTTATATGGGATTACAAAGTTATTTATGCAGTTAGTTTATCTAGAAAACTTGACCGAAATTAGAAAATGTTTCGAATGAATCGTATTCTAAATTTGAAGCTTCTATGTCTGCAAGAAGTGCCTTAGAGTCTTAAGAGGATACCTTGAAAATGAACCGAAGTTTTGGGGGCGTGGCTTATTCCTTTGTCGGTGAAGCTAACGGACGACTGAGGGAGTGTCAAAATGAAAGTGATGCAATGACTTCATAGTACGCAAATAATGAGATAGCTATACCGAGCAAGCGCTCGGAATAAAACTACGTAAACGCCAAACAACATTTTTATTTATTTTAACAAAACTTCGTTATGGATTAAAAAACTGGTTTATGAAAACTTAGATATGATTATTCACTATACCTTAAAAATAATTCCATGAACTTATTCGTAAGAATATCGTGGTGTCATCGAGAAATGTAAATAATTAGAGCCTACTTTGCAATTTTTTCCTATCGAGAAAATTATATGATATCGTGTTTTCCTTTTACGCAATCCAAGGTCATATAGTCAAAAATCACATACCAAAATTTTGGTTTGTAATCTATAAAACTGTTAAATAGAAAACTACCAAATTTTCGAGGTATCACCTTGATGATCGGTCAGTTAGTGAGTGACAAAATTAAAAAACTTTGACTAATTATAACTCCTAAACTGCTGGTTAAAATTTAATGAAATTTGAAATATACCGTGTCTATACAATATTTACTTGATTTCTGAAAATTCAGGTTTCTAGTTCTATCCACAACGAAGTTAAAGAAGGTCGAAAATAGCCTGAATTGGTTCCAAAAAATTATGGTACGACCGTGCCGCTTTTTTGCTCGACATGGCGGGGGCACTGCCGTGCCCCCATATATTATAAGTTCCACATTAATATTCTAAAAACTAATGTTACATATACAATAATTATTAATAATATAAAATAAGTTTATCTTTAATATCATTAATTAGTGTCAAATTATACGAACAGCTTGTACATGCGAACTCGACAAGTAGGCAAATAACGCCACCGAGAGCAAACCGGTTTTTGACTGTACGGGGAGTGCGGTCCAATGCGTGCCTCACATTTTAATGTATGACATAATTATTAGGCATAAAAATTATCATGCCATGTATGTTGATGGCATCGGTATACGGTAAAGCTGTATAGCTTATGTTATAGTGTAAAATACCAATCTAAATATTGTAAAATTATTATCAAATAAATAGGAAAAAAAAACTATCAATAATTCCATATATTAATAAATAATTCCATTATCTCAAAATATATTCAAATGTATAATATTTAACTATGGCTATTGTGTACTAACTTTAGCTTAACCTAATTCTCTAAGGTGTGAGGTTTACTCCACAAAGTGTGGAAGAATTCCGGACAATTCAGATATACCTAATAGAAATTACGGTAAAAATTTCAGCCTTGTCTTGGTACTGTTACACCCCGGAAGAGGAGAAGCCCACAAAAAATGGCATACGGGGACTGCTGGTTGACGCGGATCCAGCCAAAATAAAGGGTGCTATTAGGGCAAATTGTTTTCCCATAAGATAAACTACCCCCATAGAGGTACACCCGGGTGCCTCTACTAGGCGCAGCTGAACCACCTGAGTCTAGAGCTCCTTAACCAATTGTACTAAATGGACGAACTCTTTTTCGTGAAAGAAGTAGGCATAGAGGCCTGGCAAGGTGGAGAGAATCCGGCAGATGCCACCACTGCCAGGCCTTTGGCCATGCATCTGCCAACTGTTTCAGGCCAGTGAACTGTGTTCGGTGTGTCGGGGACCATATAACAAGCAACTAACCTAGTATTAGAGAGGAGGAACCTAGATGCGCTAACTGCGCCAAAAACGTACTGCAAACGATCGCCGTTGCCCAGTCCTGAGGAGGATTTCAAGGAAACAAGGAATCACTCTGCCTGACCAACTACCGGAAGTTATCCAAAGTGGGTCCCCCAGAGTCGCCCCTGAGTTACTATCCAGGAAGACGGGTGGGCCATCATCAGAGGAAAGAGAAGGCAGGCAGCCTTCCTCCCCACCCGTAACGACACCAAAACCAATGAAAGCGGTGACACCGATTGCAACAATTGCAGCCAAAGCAACCACCGTGGTGACTCTTCAGCCCCCTGCTAATAAAGCCACTGAGCGTCATCCCTCAAAGAAAAGGAAACGGGGAGGAAGAAAAAGAAGGTGCAGCCTTCTCCTCAGGCAGCCACCTCTACCCAACCCCAGCGGTAACGATAGCCCAGGTGCATTTTAGGTTAGGTTACCTATTGTGGTAGGAGGAGTTCTACAAGCAAGTAGATGGTGTGGCGATGGGCTCACTTATATCTCACATTGTCACCGACATTTCATGGAAGAATTTGAAAAGAAAGCCTTGCTTACTTCTCCCGTAAATCCAAGATCCTACAAGCGGTACGTAGACGACACTTTCATAATTTTAACTGTAGATAAATTAACTGCATTTTTAGACCATCATATCCCTATAAATTCTAAAATTCAGTTCACAATGGAGTTAGAGGCAAATAATTCTTTAGCTGTTTAGATGTGTTAGTAACTCGGAATCCTGATAACACCTTGAGCCACACTGCGTATAGAAAAAAGACCCATACAGATATCTAAACAGTGATTCTCACCACCATCCTTCATAGTTAGCTACCGTGGTAAATTTATGTTTCAGAGAACACGAGGAATCTGTGAAAATAAGCACTTGCCTGTCAATTAAGTTTTGCATAACAACAAGCTTCAGGTCCCACGCCTACGTCAGTGAACGAGTGAAGCCGGCCATAGTCGAGCGTGTACCTGCTGTACTGTCATATGTCAGAGGAGTAACTGACAAGATTGACTACATCTTGAAGTGCACTTCCATTAATCATACGTTAAGCCGCCGAAGAAAATTGGTCAGTTTTTGCCATCAGTCGAGTGTAATGTCCCTCGGCAGGATGCAGCAGTGTACAAGCTTGATTCTGAATGTTCTCTCATACGGAGGACAACCTAAATAATCAATTAAAACCCGCGTCAAGGAACATATAGCTGATGTAAAGAACCGGCGCTCTGGGGAGTATGCAGTCTGTGGACACGTACAGGATCGCCCCCGTCATTACATCAGATTTAATAAATCACAAATCCTCGCAAGAGAAAACCGTTTTGTACCGAGAATGATACGCGAGGCTACTGAAATTAAAAAACATCCTAATGTCAATACCGAAATTGGATGGGTGCTGCCATCTTCTTGGGATCCTATAATTAACAAAATTAAATGCAAACTCAAGCATACCATACCTGAAACGTCGTAATTAAAAACAAGTTAATTAAACGCGATACAAACCGTATAAGTGCTTTTATTCAATTTAGTTGTTGCCGTTAGGAATCAAAATCTTGTTCATAGAGTACTTTTTTTTACGAAAAGTCGTGTCACTGACGAAGCTGCTTCGCACCTGACTCCAACGGGCTTGTGGTAGTAAGCCAGGCGGCCTCTTGCGAGGCCCACCACCGTATGGTGGGATCTGCAGCCGTTACTACACGCTAAAGCAGCCAGTGATGTTGCTGCCCGGAATGAACTGCTTGGAGGTAGATCCCAGCCACCCGAGGTATGTACCTTTCAGATACATACCTTTTTGTTGCCACTGCAAAGCAAACAAAGCAAACCTAGCTTTGTATGCTTTTTTATGATTTTTTAAGATGGAATTATGATGTGACTGACGATCGTAAAATAAATATTCAGTTTACCAGACTGCAACTGGTGAAAGTTTCTATCACTAGTGAGGAGAAACTACTTGAATCATGTCATATTTAAAAGGTTTCGGGGCTTAGATTTCGTCAATAATAAACTAACATATATGTAAAACTTTTAATTTTTTAAATGAATTTGAATCAACAATAGCAAAACGATTATAAAAATTACTCCACACCTACTTTAACAACTGTTTAGTTTAAGTTAAAAATAAAAGATAATTTCAAACCAAACAATGAAGATTCTGTTAACGTGTGACTTTCTTAAATTATATTTTAATACTAAGTTAATATGATACAACATCGCAGAACTAATACAACCTTTGAAAATCTAGAGTTATTATGCTTACTAACACTTTATGGATTTTAAAATTGTATAATATCCCAATAAATATCCCACGTTAGAAGTACCCTTAACCGACGAGCATGTATGCGTAGATATATGGATGTAAAGGAGGCGAAAGAGGTATGTCAGGATCGTGCCAAATGGAAGTCCGTAGTCTCTGCCTACCCCTCTGGGTGACAGGCGTGAGTGTTTATGTTTATGTTATGTTTATCCCAATAACTGCATAGATACGGTACACTAAACCTTCAAATAATCGAACTAACATTCTATACAATATATTATTACGTTTTGTTCTTTTTTTTTATACGCTACTCTTATACTAGGATTTTCTCATGTATCGCGGAGGCAGTTTACAAACATAAATTGCACAAAGGCAAACATCTAGACCTGGAACGATTATTTGAAGGCCATAAAATAGTTATTACATGCGGGATTAGAACCCGCGGCCCCCATCGCAGCCACTCGTTGCTTAGCCACTGCGCCACGCAATCTTCATAATAAAATATCGTTATATAATACTTCAGATATTTTAATTAGTTATCACTTTGGATGTGTTTATATAAATGTCGTTCATAAAACAAAACCGCAGTGTTATCGTTATACCGCCACGAGAATGGTTGATAAAGTAGCTGTAGTTACTGGTTCTAACAAAGGCATAGGTTACGTTACTGTTAAAGAGTTGTGTCGTCGTGGAGTTGGAGTAGTTTATTTAACAGCAAGAGATGAAAAACGAGGTAATGAAGCTTTAGAAAACTTAAAAAAGGAGGGTCTTAATCCTATTTTTCACCAACTTGAAGTAACTGATAAGGAAAGCGTAAAAAGGTTAGCCAAACATTTAAAAGAAGAACATGGTGGAATAGACATACTTATCAATAATGCGGCGGTCATCACGGCCAATTTTCGTGAAACGACTTACGAGGACTCCGTTCATGTCCTCAACGTAAATTACTTTAGTATTCTCACAATACAAGAACACCTTTTTCCTATTTTAAAAGATAACGCGAGAGTTATCAATATATCAAGTGATGCAGGACATATTTCAAACATCACAAATCCAGAATGGATAAAACGACTAACCAAAAACGACCTAAAGTTGGAAGACGTTAATGCATTCGTGTACTGGTTTTTGGAATCGGTAAAGAACGGAACATTAAATGAAAATGATTTTGTAGAAAATGGCTTGTTGGCGTATAGAGTATCGAAAGTGGCTTTAAGCGCATTAACTAGAGTGCAACAAAACCAAGTAGGCCGTGGTATTTCTGTAAATTCGTTACATCCTGGTTTTGTCAAAACAAGTATGACGAAAAATGCCGGTTTTCTAAATCTAGATGAAGCTGGAAATGCACCAGTATATTTAGCCTTAGATGCAGATCAGTCCCTTAAAGGTAAATATTTTTGGTTTGATAAAACAGAAAAAGAGTGGACCGATGCTCAGCTAAAGATACATTGCAAATTTGATATTTTCATAAAACATGTCGAAGAATTGTAAGCAGTCATAATAAATTTGGTTTAAATTGTGTTTACTTATTTCTGCCTTATGAAATTCGTAAAAATATATATTTATAGTGTATCTGTATTGCAGATGTTTAATTGCATTTTATTTTATTTTCTATAATTATATTTTATAAATATGATATTTTATATATTTTTATGTTTCCAAAAATTTAACACCTTTTATGTATTATAAAAAGAAAGAGTTATAGTCTGTTAACGTTCTACTTCTAGGCACAGGCCTCCTTCATTTCATTCCTGAAAATTGTATGTATGTGGATGAAGTAATTCGTCCACTGTTGTCGTTAGTGGACTTCAAAACCAAAATTTATTTCTCAAATATGCAGTTTCCCTCACTACATGCAGTTACTAAAGAGCGCGCAACAAATCATAAATTAAAATTATTTGCACTATTTGCGAACTCAATTTAATTTTGATATTGAGGAATTTACGATAAGCGCTTAGCACTAACCTTCCACGGTACCATAATATTATAATTTTTGAATACCTATTTTTAAGGCCAATAAGAGTCATTAACTGCGTTTTAAGATGCATGTAAGAAGATACCGAAAAATATAGTGTTATATTTATTGAAATATTTTGATACAATCTCAGGTGTAAACGAGCATATAGTCTTATTGCTGGTAATTATGAATGATTTGGCCAAATGGTATCAACGAATGGGAGGCCTTCTTTGTATGAAATTGTGTTTAGATTTAAACGGGCTACATTATTCAGATATCACCAGATGGATGCATCGTTTGTTTAGCAACATTTTTAAACGATAGCCTACAGTGAATATTCGTCTAGCAATGCGTTTTATATATAACATATATAATTGTACAAACATTCAGATCTATTAGAATTATTTGCAGAACTTACAAATACTCGCTCTGTGCAGAATTTAAAGAGACAGACACAACCAAACGCTTAGCTAATGGATTATGAAGCCATCACACGATAACAGATATTCCATTAAAAACTGTCATCATGTGACATAGAAATATTTTAAATAATTATTTTACAAAGATAAATTATGTAGTTATTAATTTAGAGATAAGCGAAATGACACCAGTTTGAAGTCAAGGTCATGCTACACAAAAGATATCCGTGTTATATCTAGTATAGATAAATAAAAATATATTTCACTAAGATATGGATAAATTATAGAGCCGTGGTAACTCAGATGGTTAGCGCTCGCTGTAAATTTCGCAGTACGCGAGCTATCCAGAATCAATCTCCGCCGGCACCAATAAAAATGTTAAATACAATTTTATGTGCTGATTTACCACTTGCTCGGCGGTGAAGGTAAACATTGTAAGGAAACCTGCAGCTCTGAGGATTAAAAAATATTGTGGTCATGTGAAGTTCGCCAACATGCGGCAGCGCAACAGACACTTCCTTACCCTAAAACCCTCTTAGAAATGAGAGGAAATCTGTGCACAGCATTGGTACGTATATAGGTTGTAACGTTTAGTTTAAGAAATGAAACATCGGCGCCGGCAAATTAAGTATGCATTGCAAAAGATGAAGCAAGTCTTTTGGTTCTAATATATGTAATATCGACAACAAACGGGTGGAGATCCGCCGACCGTCTGGTTGTCCGATGTAAGAGGAAGGAAATAAAGCATGTAATTCCTGCACACACTCTCCGAAATTCAAGTTTGTAAGAGATACAGGGAAATTCGTTTAAGGAATCATTAGCAATTCCTTCTTCATCATATTCATATTAGAGTTCAAAGCTAGACTTGGTACTTGGGATTTTTAAAAACTATATTGACAAACTAACGTTTAATCCGTCTGATGTTAAGTTATTGCAGCAGTCCAAGGATACTTGCAACTAACTTCAAGCAAATAAAGCAACTCTGGGGAATAATATAGAAATCCCATAGATAGCAATTAAGCTGGCTCGCTTTAATACCACAGAAGTACAAGTACTGCTATTTGGCGGCAATTCAAGGAAATAAATACGCTTACAAGAGATTAACGATCTATGTAACATAATTTATCATAGTTTTCGTCTAAGTGAAGGTGACGAAAGAGCACATAGTCCACCTGATAGTAGTGGGTGCTATGATCCATAGACACCTACATTACTTTTATATAATAAGGGTGAGAGATGAACTCGCGTTCCACCGGAGTTAAGTGGTTGTGGACCAATAGGTGGTTCTTCATTTTGAATCGATAAATTAAGAATAATATAAAAAGATAAATATACAGAAATGTCTCTCGCATTAAGATAGATGTAGAATCGTGATTGCGTTATATTATTTATGCTTGAACTTGAAACAGAAATGTAAATCCCTTGAAGAGTAAGTGTGTATTTTTGATATTATATTTTTAACTATTCTTGAAATTGAAAGTTAATTTTAATACTTATTATATTGTAGTGCTTGACTTAGTGTATCATTTTCGCGAAACATAGGAAATTAATAAGAATAAAAAAATTTGCGCGTCAAAAGAAGTACACGACTGATAGTTAAAAGTTAATCTAAAATCAATCTAAAAAAATAAATCAAATTTTTAACAATTTATACAATTTAGGTTTATAAAACATTTATGAACGCAAGCTAAATGGATTCAAGAAATTATGTGTTATTTAAAGCAATTTATTTGTTTGATTTACTTGTTCTTGAAAGATTTATTCTTTACAACCTTTGAAAAGTCCACTGCTTAACATAGGTTTCCCCTATACATTGCCTTGTAGACTGTTTGGGATGTTATCGGGGAGATGTTGGGTTTTTCCTATTTCACTTCCCTTCGCTCCTACAACATCTTTGGACTGATATGTGGTAGTGGGATTCTCACCGCCGCATTTACACGGCTGTAAAGATTACGTTACAATTTTATGGGGTTAAGTGACAGCGGAAAAAATATAATACTTTTTGGAACACCATTTGTATACTTTTGTAGACATTGCAATAAAATTAAATAAATAAAATAGATAAATATGGTGTTTGACTACCATGCCCTAAGTTGTGGTTATGATTTCCACATGGGCAAGTATTCCGATGGACTATTAATATTTCTACAGTCTCTAGATATATGATAAAATACTTTGGTGTACATTTCTTTAATAAAAAATACAGTTAATAATGAGCCCATTCAGATAAAAGATACATTTTCCATAAAATTGGTAATAATTTACGCATGGTTACGATATGATTAGATATATATATTTAGAAATTTATTATTGTAGTTCGTAATATTGCGATACATACGACTCCCAATTCAATTGTGCGGACCCAAGTCATACACAGTCAGAAAGGTACACATAAATTAGAAAAATGTTCTAGTTTTGACTAAAAGTTTTTACATATATGCTAAATTAAAAAACCTTTAGAATTTCACCCATTTAATCATGATAAAAGATAAAATTATCCAAACATTACGTAGACTTGGAATTCAAGTTAGATTTCGGGATAATCCAAAGAGGGTATCAAAGAATTTTCATTAGACCTAATTGGAATTCGTTTCTCTTCAAATCGGTTTTCAAATTTCTTAAAAGATATAAGCATTATGGGAATTTGTGTTACTTGGTAGAGCAAAATAGTTTAGCAAAATTAAGAAATTTTATATAGCAATATTTTTTAAATCAGTTAAACTTTAAATTCAAACAAATGCCAAGTAAAAATATATTTTCCTCAAACTTAAACTGCTCTTGGGTAGTCTCACACCTTTTACCTGTTTCTGTTGCCATAGTGTGAAGAGTATAGAAAGTAAGTATAATTACATGCTGTACGCCTTTCCAATCTTAAACGTACAAACGCTTCTACAGCCCTCTTTGTTCAAAATTCAAAAGATGGCAGATCGTCATGAAGTGCAGTGCAGTGCTATCAAGTGGACTATACGTTTGTATATCACTTTAGTTTTATAAAAAAATGTGCCTCTTCCGTTTACGGTAGGATTTTCCTTAACTGTCACACTTGTCAGGCGCATTGACCATGACGAGAGGTATTTAGCACCTTTGACGCTGGTACCTGTCGCCGATCTAGATATTTTAAGTCTGGCGTAAACGCAATAGTTATACCGCCATTTATTAGAATCCATAAGATTTTATTAGAATTGCCCATAGTTACCAGTTACTACTCTCTCTCATTTAAAATGGGATGTTGGATTCACTTGCGCCACCACCACATGGCAGAAATAACAAGAATCGTATAATAAATCAAAATCTTATTTAAATAATATTAACACGTACAAAGGCATCCTTGCGATTCCTGAGCGATATCTGTACAAAAACAGGAGAAGTGGCAAAGAGCGTGTCTGTGTCAACGCGCTATGATAAAAATGCTCAACTTCTATACAAATGATCGTCTCCGCAAATTAGTGCGCTTTCGATCATCATCGTGAAATATTATCAAAACGCAATGTTGTTCAGTGGTTTCTTGTAAAAAACGAAGCCAAAACAAAAACTTTGTTAATCATGCGATTACTTACAATATCTAAGTACAAGTATTTTGTTATATTTATCGTTAAAATCATATTAAACAACAAATCGTAAAATATTCCTTGCTGTTACTACGTTTTTTTTTTCAAATATCGCAGCGACTGTAATATTTTGCAGAAAATACATTGTTTCATAACCACTACCTAAGTATGATGCCAAGTGACTGCACAAGCAATGTAAATATCACAAAACGATACCTTATTTATGCGGATACATTGCATAGTACGGCCGCTTTATCTTGCGACGAAATAGTGATGGGCTTGCGCAGATCCACTACCAATAATGATGTGGACTAGCGAATTGTTATTATAGTTTATTCTCCAATTTGTCAACCGTTTTAATTCGATTGGAAGACCGATGTGATATAATGTTTTTTACTTATTTTGATTATTTTACAGTAACTACTACGAAAATGCGTAACCAAATGTCGTAAAGTAAGTTGATTGAATTTTAGGTTAATAACAGATGTAGTGTTCTTATGAGAGATTACTTATCACTATACTGATCACATACGTGAGATTTTCATACTTTTTATGGTTATGGTATTTAACATTATTTACAGTTTTCAAAAGGTTTGGATGTATTACAAATATCTAACCGGCATGGTTCGGATAGTATCATAATAGTGACTTTGGCTTAAAATTAGTCAATATAATTATTATTGCTATTTATTTGTTAGGCATGGCTGTGTTTTTGTTTTCATATATTTAACAATGTTTTCACTAACCAGGGGTTTTATAACAAAAGCTTGCCAGGCAAAACCTGCTTAGTACATGGTGAGGTTTAGAAGTAGCTTAGGATATATGAAAGTAATAAATATATGATTATCGTACCTTTCGGCTTCCCAAAAGATGCTACTTTAAAAATAGAATGGATTGATGCCACAAGAAGGTCACTTAACTGGTTCCCTACAAAAACCAATACTAGTGGTCGTAATGTGTAAGAGAATGGAAATTATTATAAAAACTGCTTGTGTTGCCAATAATAAATTAACAATTAAAACTAAAAATGTCAAACAGGAACTCATGGCAAAGCCTTTGCCACATTTCATAAGATTAGATCATATTGATTATATAAAGTTTCACCAATTTGAGCAGATGAATCCCCGATGAATGATCACATTATATTTCTTATAATAGCAGCCATGGAAAAATACATTAATTTAGGATTACAATTTTTGACAAAAAATGCCACCCCAAAAATAACAAAACGTCAAGTGCTGCACAAATACCTTCACTTTACAGGTCAATGAGTAAACACCATATCAATGTTCCAAAATACCTACTACTTAAATCCACTAAGATAGCCTAAACCAACATAACTTGATTTTGTATTGTTTAAACTTTTTGGTTTAGGTAATTATTTTTTACCTACATATTTTTTATTACAATATTCTCTGGATATCATCGTATTTTATTCACTTTAATTTCAGGGTCCAATAAAATTTTGATGAAAAATGAAAGAATCGATAATTTTCCAATTTAGTCAATCACTAACGCATATTATGTAAAATAAATGGCTTTTTTACAGCACAACGATAGTAACCGATATATTTGTGTGAATGTAGTGAAGTAGTACGATGAATGGTAAATGTACGCTGTGTTTTTAGAGATATGGTATATAATTGATTATGTAGTATGTTCTGATCTATA
The DNA here is from genome assembly GCA_036936625.1 of Parnassius smintheus behrii. Lineage (NCBI taxonomy): Eukaryota > Metazoa > Arthropoda > Insecta > Lepidoptera > Papilionidae > Parnassius > Parnassius smintheus. The sequence goes on along the minus strand of JAUPFT010000009.1, from coordinate 16,789,262 downwards.
AAACGCGAGTGTGTGCGACTGTGTAACTATTACTTTTAACTGATCAGCATATGTAGTAGTTAGCGCATGGTAGGAGCCAACTGGAGAGACCGGATTCCGATACATTTTCAACTACTGGGCATATCTCCTTCTTTCTTATATCTATGGGTAGTCAAGATTCGAAATTGCTCCAGGACGTTTTTAAAAATAATTTATTTTATACTTAAGGCTAATAAGGTGCGATACATTAATTAATTAATATGCGATTTTTTATAATTTAAATCTACATGTCCGATACTTAATTAGGCTCCCGCATGGAGCCTAATTAAGACTGTCCTTACTCTGAACATAAACATACATAAATACTCACACCTGTCACCCAGAGGGATAGGCAAAGACTACAGTCTTCCATTAAGCACGATCCTGACATACCTCTCTTGCCTTCTCCACAACCATATACTTAAGCATACATGCTCGTCGGTTACGGGTACTCTTAATTTAGCCCATTTTTAATATATTGCCAATTTGGTCCATTTCCTTCTATTCTTTCCATTCACTTCTGAAACATATATTTGCTTTGTCAGTCTATACTCATTCATTTTTTCTATATGACCAAACCACGGAAGCATTCCTTTCTTAATCCTGATCACCGTATCATCTTACAAACCACAAACTTATTTTATCACACAGTTTTCTCACCCTGTCACTCAGATTCAGCCCTAACATACTCCCTAGCGACCACATTTCTACTGCATTTATTCTACTCTTGTGCTTCTTCAGCCACACCCAACTTTCACTACCATATGTTAAAGTAGGGACTAACACAGCACTGTGAATTGCCACACGTGCCTTTTTTGACACATTTTAACTTTTTACAATAGATTATAGAGCTTCATTTACTTTATTTCCTCTATTCACTCGTCGTTCTATATCCTTATCATATCTCCCATCCCTGCTTAATATACACCCCAAATATACAAATGCATCTACTTGCTCAACCATCTCCCCTTATATTCTTATTTCACATATCGTTTTACTTCCTTCTCTTTCAAAAACCATAACTTTCATCTTATTTGCATTCACTTTCATTCCCCTTTCTTTTAATGACCTATTCATTAATGTAACTATCATTTGCAACTCGGCTGCCGACGACGCAAATGTGACTTGATTATCGGCGTACAAAAGGCATTTGACGGTTAATTCACCTATTCTTAACCCGCATTCTTCAACTTTCAAATTTTCCAAACAACTGTCCATTAAGAGGTTGAACAGCCACGGGGAAGCCACACAGCCCTGTCTGACACCTTCACGGGTGCCAAACCAATCCGAGTAGGCACCGTTGATCTTAACACAAGCACTTGAGTCCCTATACAGAGACTTTAATGCCTTTATCAACCCAGCGCTCAACCTAAATGAGTTCAGCGTTTGCCATAACACCCATGTCTACTCTATCATAAGCCCATTCCAATTCCATTAACGCACAAAAAACTTTTTGGTTTTCGCCAAAAACTTCTCTGTGATCATGCGCATGGAAAAGATCTCGCATGCACACGCAAATTTTTCCATCTGTTTCTTTCATAACTCTTTCAATTAGTACCTTATCATACAGTTTTCCCACAATACTAAGAAGGCTGATACCACGGTAGTTTTTACAGTCCAGCTGCGACCCTTTTTCCTTATATATTGGGACTAGACGTAGTTCAGCTGCTGTAGATTGATTAGGTTTACGTCATCCAGGTATACTGCTGCTGGTTTCCAAGATATCGTCATTAACGGCTGTGATAATTCTGTAAGATTTTTTATTGGTAGGGGTGTCAATGGTTATTTCTCTAGAGAAAAGAGATCATGAATATATATATATATATATATATATATATATATATATATATATATATATATATATATATATATATATATATATATTATATATATATATAGAATATAAATATATATATAGAAAAGAGATCATGAATATATATATATATATATATATATATATATATATATATATATATATATATATATTCATGATCTCTTTTCAGCATTTCCTTTTCTTTAATTTTACCTTCGCTATTGTCGTTGGCTGTGGTTATAAACGAGTATGTTTTGAGTAAATTAGAGTAGCATATTTCATTTTCGAATTTCATGCTAAGTAATGCTGTAGTTTTGAGTAAAACAGCCATTGATCGGTTTGTATTTTTACTATATTTACATCATCAAACTGTACCAATAGAGGTCGGCATTGGGTGGCGTTCACTGCAAAACTCATCAGGCTGATAACACAATTATGTTTAATAAATGTTAATTGAACATCTATGTAGATGAACAATCTTTCCACACAGGAAGAATGTTGAACTGTCTAAGTAGGACTTAGACATAGAATTTATATTTTCTTAATTTTTAAATAATTTAAATATTGGGATGTATATAACTTTTTATGTTAGTTACGAGCGTACGTCTTTATAACTTCGAAAGGTTCGTGTAATTTTAATCCCATAAGAGATATAGTAAGGAACCTCTGCTTTTTCGTAGCGCGCTTTGTCTCTACTTATTCGTCGTTTACTTCTTCTTCGTCACTTTTATTAATATTATGTCCCTATTTTAATATTAATTGAACTCTTTTTCACCTCCTATTTTTTATTACATACATACATAAACACTCACGCCTGTCACCCAGAGGGGTAGGCAGAGACCACAGACTTCCATTTGGCACGATCTTGACACACCTCTCTCGCCTCCTTCACATCAATACACCTACGCATAGCTGCTCGTCGGTTAAGGGTACTCCTAATTTGGCCCGTTTTCAATAAATCGCCAATTTGGTCGATAAATTTTCGCATAGGACGTCCCTTTTCGACTCTGCCATTCACTTCTGCAACATAAATTTTCTTTGTCACTCTTACCTCATTCATTCTTTCCACATGACCAAACCACCGAAGCATCCGCTTCTTAATCCTGGTCACAACATCATCTTGCAAACCACACTCTTCTCTTATTACACAATTTTTTACCCTGTCGTTCAGATTCAGCTCTAACATACTCCTTAACGACCGCATGTCTACTGTGTTGATTCTACTCTCGTGTTTCTTCTGCCACACCCAACTTTCACTACCATACGTTAAAGTAGGGACCAACACAGTATTGTGAATTGCCATACGTGCCTTTTTTGACACATTTCGACTCTTCACAATAGAGTGCAGGGCCCCATTTACTCTATTTCCCGCATTCACTCGTCGTTCTATATCCTTATCATAACTCCCCTTCTATTCTTATTTCACAAATCGTTTTACTTTCTTCTCTTTCAAAAACCATAACCTTCGTCTTACTTGCTTCCACTTTCATACCCCTTTCTTTTAATGATCTGTTCATTAATGTAACCATCATTTGCAACTCGGCCGCCGACGACGCAAGTATAACTTGATCATCGGCGTACAAAAGGCATTTGACGGTTAACTCACCCATTCTTAATCCGCATTCTTCAACTTCCAAATTTTGCAAACATCTGTACATAAATAGGTTGAACAGCCACGGGGAAGCCACACAACTCCGTCTGATATCTTTATGGATGTCAAACCAATACGAGTAGACCCCGTTGATCCTAACACAAGCACTAGAGTCCCCATAAAGAGACTCAATGCCTGTATCAATCTAGTGCTCAACCCAAATGAGTTCAGTGTTTGCCATAGCACATCCCTATCCACTCTGTCATAGGCCTTTTCCAAGTCCATGAACGCACAAAAAACCTTATGGTTTTGGCCAAAAACTTCTCCGCGATCATGCGCATTGAAAAGACTTGATCTGTACATCCCATTCCCTTTCTAAATCCCGTTTGCACATCCCGAATTTTTCCATCAGCTTCTTTCATGACCCTTTCAATCAGTACCTTAGCATACAGTTTTCCCACAATGCTAAGAAGGCTGATGCCACGGTAGTTTTAACAGTCCTGCTGCGACCCTTTTCCGTTATACACTGGGACTATCACGGCTTTGCACCAGTCTACCAGTACCCGCTTCGGTTCCCTGCATAAATTAAACAAGGAGTGCAGCAGACCTGCCACGACTTCCTCTCCAGCCCTTAGCATTTCGAGTGAAACTCTATCATATCCGGCAGCCTTACCTGCTTTCATGGTTTTCATTGCTTTTATTATTTTATCTATACTTATTCTTCTCTTTCCTCTTCTTTCGGAGTTTCTACTTCACTTAGTACACACGTTGTCTCCTCACTCATAAACACGCTTTCAAAATATTCCTTCTATCTCTTTAAACTCAAAACTTCATCTTTCAGAATATAGCCATTCTCGTCTCTTATAACATTCATCATAGGCTGTTTTGAATGTCCCCTGGCAGTTCTTACAAGTTTTCAGAACATTTTAATATTTGCCTGGAAGTTATCCGATATTCTTCTATCATTCTTATCCGTTCTTTCTTGCTTTTTTCTTTCAACTACTTCTTTTACTCTCTTACTAAGATGTTTAAAGACTGCCTTTTTTCTTTCAATATCATCATTCGTACCGCTAGAATTACCAGCCTTTGTTGCTAGTAAATCTAGCCATGCTCTCTTCTTTGCTTCAACTTCCATATGTATCTCATCATCCCACCATAACGTATTATTTTTCCTTTCATTCTTCCTCTTACTAACACCACATACTTCGGTAGCTGCATCCACTAAACCTTTCTTTACATTTGCCATACATTCTCCAAGTCTAACTCCTTTATACATAATTCATCCAAACCACTTATATTTTCTTTCAGTCTACATTTGAGCTTGTTTTTCTCACCTTCATCATGTAACCTTTCAGTTCTAATACGCTGTAACGCAGTGGTAGACACAGATGATGAACGCTTTAATAGACCATTAATTCGGCATAAAACCAAATGATGATCCGTTCCTACGTTAGAATCCCGGTAAACCCTTGTATCTACCACTGCGCCTCTCAATCTTTCATCCACAATTATGAAATCTATCATGCTTCTATCGTCACCTCTTTTCCAAGTATACATATGAATCCTCTTGTAGCGAAAACAAGTGTTCGTCACAAAAAGATTCTTTTCCATACATACGGTGAGGAGACTTTCACCATTTTCATTTATACTTTCATTACCAAACGTTCCCAATATCCTTTCATAACCAAGCCTCCTCACCCCAACCCTTCCATTAAAATCTCCTAGCATAATAATATTTTCATTTCGTTAACGCCATCCTTACCATTTCCCAAAACTGCTCTCGGATATAAATGGGCTTAGACATGTCTGGGGCGTAGACCCTTAACACAAACAACTTCTTTAATCCCACTTTCATTCGTATCCATAGCAGTCTTGGGCTTACACATTCATACTCTTTCACACATTGGCCCATTTTTTCTGAAAGGATGATACCTACTCCCTGGCATGCCCGCTCGATCTCGTCTACACCAAACCAGTATGCGGTATACATGCCATGTGTAGTGACATCCTTCCCCTTTCTTTTCGTCTCATTTACACATAACACATCTATTCCTCTATCATACATCATATCGCATACTTCATCCATTTTATCATTCATTGCCCCACATACATTCAACGTAGCCAGACGGGCCTCTGCAATCCACTTTTCGCCTCTCCGGGAGACAGAACGTGACGGGTGACGAACCTCGTTGCCGGTTTTCCTCCTGGAGATTCTTCGCACGCCTGCCCCATTAAAGGGGCGCCGGGAACTCGGGGCCATTTCTTTTATATAGTTCCTCATGGTGCGAAATATTGGGTAGTATGTTTTACGCCGCTACCACGGCGTGGAGCCGAGTCTGTGGTATCGGCTTGTCGCTCATTTAGCACCACCCGGGGGACACGTGTAGGGTGGGCCTAGGAATAGGTGGTCGTAGCCTACGGACGCGAGCGACTTATCCCCCTATTTTTTTTTCTATTAATGAAAGAAACAGTTAGTTTTTTCAATTGATTTGCATATCAGTTATATAGTAATAAAGCTTTGTTAGTTGAATATTCGTCTAAATATTAAGTTTGCCGTTTATGTCCTTGCATTTTTTGTGTAATTTTTGTTCGATTCACCACTAAAAATACTTGAGGAGCCAATCAGACGTAAGGCCTCTTGTTGAGTGCATAATTGACTATATGATATAACGTCATATGTCATTGCAGATGCGGCATCTGTAATTTTCCACTCATATTTCGCTAAGTGATATATTTGTAATGGAGTTCATTAAAATCTTTCGACGTGTACTGATATGCAAATCAATTGAAAAAACTGACTGTTTCTTTCATTAATGTGTTACTATATTCGGTTTCTGAATCGGCATTCAGGAAACTGTATTCTATATGGTACGCCACACATGAAGAAGTATTTGATAAGGGCTTTAATCATTTCAGGGGTTGTGGTATTAATAGCACGTGGTAAGTAACGAATAGATAGTTGTAAGCCACATTACAGGGAACAAATCTTTTACTTTTTTGTTGCTGTATATTTATGAAACGGTAATGACGAAGATCTGGGTTATTTTAAAAGTAAGCGACTAAAATTAATACTACTATGCGTTATTTCTATTTATTCTATGTTTTCTATTACTGAAATATATATTATATGTCTTTATTGCTTGAACAAAGACCATTTGTTTTAATGTTTGCATGTGGAAATGACATAATATACTATATTTTTTACCAAATGGCGAATCGCAGTGCAGGAATTTCTTCCTTATAAAATTCTTATTTAGAGAGCCAATCTATGAGGGGAGGCGTATGTTCAGCAGTGGACTAGTGACGCCTTTCTTAAATCATTTTATATACAAGTAGGCTTGTTTGCTTTACTTACATATCCACGTGATGGATACAACTACTTTAATTATTGATTAAGAATCCAAAAGCAGATGCATTGACATGATGTGAGAACCAAGATAAAATGCCTCTTATCAGAAAAATGTTTCCAGTTCTCTACACTCATCGTAATGATTCACAGCAGCATTAACTCTCAGGCGGTCTCCAATTGAGCTGATCAATTCGTGGAGCTGCGTGGCTGCTGCAGTTGTATTATAGACATATATCATTTTGAATACAAGTACAAAACAAAATTTAGATTATGTGACTACACCATATATCACTTATGTTTTTAATATCTGATTAAATGTACGTACTTTATTCCAATCCGATCTTATAATCCGTCTGATGTTAAGTTTCTACTGCAGCCAATGAAAACTATCAAAAAAAAGCTACAGATTCGTTTTCACCCTTGGAATAGAAAGTCTGATAGCCAGTAATTGTACTGACAAATTTCTCTTTGGTGTCAATCTATAATTATCGTAGCTATAGCTTTAGTTCACTGAAAAGCTCTATGTCATCAATGAATTGAAGAAGTTGCTTCGCTATGAGCAATGTCACTTCTTCGGGGTGGAGTACATATTATATTCTCAGATGAGTGTTTACGATTGTGCAGAGGCGTATCTTACGTTATGGAACAAAACCGGTACATTCTTGACTTCCTTAGTACCACAATGGACGTGTGGTTTTTGAGATAACAGTGTCCAGTCAGGGCTCTTGCAAGAATGTGCAATTTATTTGATCTATTTCCAGAGCTTCTGAAGCGAATTTACAAAAAATCCTAGATATCAATAGCATTAAAATGTTTCAAGTTTGGTATATCAGAACAGATCTTAAATCAAATCAAATTGTGATTTATTGTGATTAAGAGTTTCAAGGGTCAATTGCGCTAGTGTTATAATATTAACAAATAATATTCATTAAACACAATATAAAAAAAACTGTAAGATAGAAAAACTAAAACTACAAATTTAAATTGTCATGAAGTTTTGCTCCTAGTGGTAAGGTGCCAAGAACGCTGGCTGCGTTTCCTCGCTGAATAGCTAATATACTTAGCCTTTGAGCGACTAAAGAACCGTTCTTTTTATCACCAGATGCGACGACCAGTCGTGGATACAGCTCCTTTACGAACTTCACTGCACGTGAACTCCAGGATTCGATAGTCTCTACAGCAAAACACTCAAATATCATACTCATATTTGCGCCATTTATTTAATTCAGCTGCTTCTGACACCGCCCCAGGTCTAAAAGAGGTAGAGAGAGGCGGGGTACAAGGTACCTTTGAGATGAGAGACCGCCAAAATGTCTACGCAAGTAGCACCCCACATGGTCTCTTGCCATCGTCTCTAAATATCCCGCAAGGCTCTAAAACCGAGGGAATATTTATGGGGACAAGAGCTCTTCAGGTGACTTCGTTTGAAGAACCGTGACAGGAAAACCTACTTGCACTTTTATTACATGAAAGTCCGTGGAGCTAAAACTCATTGACGTTCTACCACAGGGCCACTGGTTAGGTTGACAAATTGGCGCTCCTAGACGAATACCTACGGCGATGCGCAAGCTTTCCCCATCAAGCAATGTGCCGAGAATACTTGATGGTACAGCGTGTAACCAGTGACTAGATTCCTTAGTTGAAACAGCGAGAAGGCGAGCTTGATCTTGGTCACTGTGGAAGTTGTCAAATAAATCTTTCTGGACACTTCGTATCAACGGTATATCCCTATAATTTTTAGAGATTCTACAAAATGGCTCAGGCCCAAATTGCGTATTTTTTAAACTCTCCCGTGCGAACTTGTCGGAAAGTTCTTGTTACATCCCAGGGTATTAAAACAGTTTACGCAGCCTCCAACTAGCTTCAATTTCACTAAGTTTGACCTCAGCGCTAGCAGTGCTGCTTGACTATCAGAGTAAATATGAATTACATGGTTGACGTAGTGCTTTTGCAGATTGATTTTTGCACATTGGAGAATGGCGAAAATTTCCACCTGGAAGATAGAGATGAATCTACCCAAATTCATACAAAGTTTGATTTGGGCCGTTGCGTTACGTCGAGGCCCATTTTTGACACATCGGTATACCGTATAAGACTACCGACCTCACAGATAATATGTCCATTCAGCCAGTCTTTTCTGGAGAATAGTTTCACTATATAAGTAAAGTAAAGCAAAGTTACTGGCTTTATACGTCTCACTGCTGGGCACAGGCCTCTCCACATTTCTGAGAGGGTTTTAGGGCAAGAAAATGTCCGCCGCGCTGCCCCCAAAGCGTGTTCGCAAACTTCATATATCTTCGAAAGAATTTTTCTTTCTTATTCCTCAGACATGCGGGTTTCCTCACGATGTTTTCCTTCACCACCGAGCACATGGTAAATCAGCACTTAAAATTTCAATTAATAATTTCATTGGTACCAGCGGGGATCGAACCCAGGTTACTATAGGTATAGGTATAGGTATACGTACTGTGATTTTTACAGTGAGCGTTAACCATCTGAGCTACCACGGCTCTCTTTTATTTCCACTATATACTTTTTATTAAAATTGTATAGTGGACGCATGATTTCTGAGATCCTACATAAGACCGGTAATTCCATAACTGAGTTGAGCCTGGATTTCATTCTATTTCGAAAATAAAGATCAGAACACCCTAGGCATTAATCCTATACGAACTAGCTCACGTCTCGTTGTCTAAATAAATATCAAGGTGCGTTAGGCATAGAAGTGCATTGAGAGCCGATCCAGGTGATAATCGTATCTCTCCAGTTGCCATTTAGCTGGCAGTCCCTTGTGGACTACTTAGTCGCCCACAGTCATCGTTAGGTTGGTATTATTACACCAGATAGTAGAGGCGTAGGTAAAAGTCAGCCTCACTATGATACAGCCATAGGATCCTACTGGGACGCAGGCCTCATTTATTCCCAACCATACGAACGCACGTACCTAATGAAATTTTAGCCTTATGTCATACGTTGCTAAGGTGAGAGTTCCGCGTAAGTTTTTGGTCGATTGTTACGCACAAGTACTTAACTTCAGTAAAGAATGGTACTTCTTTACAATTAAGTTAATACTAGTTTTATCATCACTAACTGATAAACTGTCATCCTTACGCCTGTTATTTTTGCTGTGTAGGGCTCGCTGTATGATTAATGATAAAGAACTTTAGCAAAACCCCTCGCAATGATAATAAGACCATCAGCATAACCCAATGTCATCCCATACAATAATTGGTGAACCGCAAGAGTCCAAAGAAGGGGTGACGAAACACCTCGTTGTGGATAGCCCCTTGTAGTCGCAACCTCAATCGAAGTTTGAAACACCATCCATATATCCCCTTTACATTAGAATAAGCAGCAAGAACTGCTATTTTGCGACAAAAATAGGTAACAGGATGGTACTTACCCGATGGACTTAAATTATTCGCATAATCATTTTGGATCTAATTGTGCTACATTTTACAGTACAGTAGTACTTTGAATAAAATTTTATCAAGAGTTTCAACGCGATAATAACGAGTTATAACGTCGTGAGGTTATTTTACATTTATTTAATGCGTAGTATTTGCGACCACGTTATAAAACATTAAATTTGAATCCATTTGAATGTAAAAAATAGTTATTGTCGCGACTAATTTCCAGTATTTGAAAAATTAACAAATAAAAAAAAATTCATTCATTCAGTTCCAGTAATTGAAAATAAACGTTTGGTGAATCAGAATTGAAACGTGCTTTTGAGAAGAGCACGAGTGTGCAAAATGTATGCGCATAATTTATATCCGTTGTTAGAATCTCACTTTCAATAAACTATTGATAAAGTTATGCACTGGATTTTGAATTACTGTTTGCTTTATATTTGAATTATAAAAACACATTATTTGTAATTATGTAAAAGAGTTATATATTCTTTATCACATAACTTATAACATATTATTTTATAGACCGTAAATTTAAAGTAAAGTAATACATTGATGTTTCTTATCTTCTGGTGGCTTGCTTCATATATTCCAACGATATTATTGATCTTTTTATAATTCCGCTGTGAAAAATTTACCGACACGTATCTCGCCGCGACTCCTACATGGCCCCATCAACTGCATGAATTCATCTAACTTATGGAGGTGAGGCAATCCGAGTGAGCACGTGAAGAGCTAAAATAATGATATATATATATATATATATATATATATATATATATATATATATATATATATATATATATATATATATATCGTAATCATAAAGTTTGATACTTTATAAGACCTTTTGTAGCGTGTATTTGTATTATAACAATAAATATTGTCTACTTTTACATCATGTAAATAACTAAAAATTAATAGATATAGCTATAAACATATATCTTCCTTGCGTATTATATAATATATAATACTCAATGAAGATGAAATGCAACTGACATAAAATTTTTAAATTTGTCAGAAAATTCTGTTATATGTATAGGTCTTCTATAATATAGATCATTATATTGAGGACAATGAGAAATTGATACAAGTCCCATGGCTTATGCTATAAAATTAAAATTAATATTAGGTCTCTACCTATGAAATAGCCGTTTTTATGAAATAAATTAATTATTTTTTCTATATTTTTATTTCGATTTATTAAAGTAATCACTTATGCGATCCATGCATCTTTGCTAACGCAGCGGCAGTTTTTTGATTTCCTTCCTGGAAAAATCAACTGGATGGGCATTTATACTGCCTCACGGGTATTGAATATATTTTAAATCGGAAAGTTTTCCAAAAAGTAGTCTGTAGGCGCAAGGTCTGGTGAGTACGGCGGATGATGGAGAACTTCCAATCCCAGCTCTTGTAACTCGAAGAGCGTCCGTTTTCAGTACAAGATCGCACATTATCGTGCAGGAGCAACGAGAACGACGATTGACCAAAGCTGGTTGGGGAAGAGCGAGCTTCTCCGTTATTGTGTCAGATGTTCTTTACAGTACATCTGCGGTAATGCTCATCACGTTTGGTAAGAAGCTATGATGATTAAAACTACTTTTACGGATTTTATCGCGTTTATTTTTACTTTTTATTTTTTATTTTTAATTCCCGACGTTTCGGGCGCTTTCCAGCACCCATGGTCACGGGGGACTGAGATGACTGACGTCCCGATGTCATTGTTATACCCGGAGTACCTTCAGCTTTTTTAATTATTGTTTTTGGTCCGATCTATGCAAAATGAACTAACTCTGTCTTGAGGTCTTGCAGTGGTATGCTTGGGTTTAGTTTTAATTTTATTGATTATAGGATCCCAAGCAGGTGGTAGTACCCAGCCCCCTTCTCTATTGAAATTAGGATGTTTTTTAATTTCAATAGCCTCGCGTATCATCCTTGGTAGGAATCGGTGTTCTTTTCGAGAATTTGTGGTCTATCAAATCTGATGTAATGGTTGGGGCCGTCTAGGATATGATCACAAACTGCAGACTTCCCGGAACGTTGATGCTTCACATCAGCTATATGTTCTTTTACGCGGGTCCTAATTGATCTTTTGGTTTGACCTATATAAGAGAGACCACATTCACAATCAAGCTTGTACACTCCTGCATCTTGTAGAGGAATTAGTTCATTTTGCATAGATCGGACCAAAAACAATAATTAAAAAAGCTGAAGGTACTCCGGGTTTAACAATGACATCGGGACGTCAGTCATCTCAGTCCCCCGTGACCATGGGTGCTGGAAAGCGCCCGAAACGTCGGGAATTAAAAATAAAAAATAAAAAGTAAAAATAAACGCGATAAAATCCGTAAAAGTAGTTTTAATCATGTGTAGTGTTCGCGTAAATATAAGAAATCATTAAGCTATGATGAAACACACTGGTGCTAGGTGGTGATATACAAGGAAATAATTACTTTTCTAGGAGAAATTTTCGTTTAGGGTATTGTTTAGATTCTGAACTAGAACCTATCCAACATGCTGTGCGATTGCGATTGTCAAACAGAATTCGTTTTAGTCACAGCTAACAATACAAATAAAAATTCCTTCATTTATGTGCCTGTTGAGCAGTGTAAGGGAAGTCTCGACGCGTACTCCGCTCTGGCGATATTGAGTTCGTAGTCAGGTCAAAATTTCCAGAACGAAAGCTTGCAAAACAATAACAGGTGGTGTGTTTGTATTTATTATTTGCTGTCTAAACGTCAAAAGCTTGGCGTCAATGATACGGCAGACCGCTAAAGCGGCGCCGAAAAAAATTGAGTCCGTCTCGCAAAGGTCCCGGCTGGTTTCCAAGTAGGTTACAACCATTGGGTTTAGAGCTCTCACGACAGTCCGATTCTGCTTGCCCGTACCCCTACGCAGGGAAGTTGTGGTCGATTTTCGAGAGGCGTACTGTGTGTTCCCTTAATTGCCTCTTTCAATGTGCTCTACATTTGCTCTAGTTCATCATCATTTGAGTGATTGATATTGCATGCCGCTTATGCCGCGTTGCTGCCGTGGCGACACGCATATTCCATAATTGCTCGAATTTTTAAAAATGGCCAGTACCGCAGAACGGCAATTTCATACGCAAAGATCTATTCTTTTTTGAGAAGATCTTGCTTTCCGAACTGGAACTTTTACGTTCTTAAATACACTAAACAATATAATGATAATATATGGATACAATATTGAATTTAATTTTAATACATTATGATTTGTATCTTTGGGTACTGGGTCATTATTTTAAAACTCATACCTACATATTGGTATATGTACGTTTTTTTATTTGTTTGTATTTTTACTGTTTATTTTTTCATAGTCTACTTAAAGTTAATGACCTTTTACCTTTTACATAGTAAACTTCGCGAAGTGGGATCCTGGAAACCTGTATTACCTACATATGGTTATCATAGGCGCAGCTGGCTAGTTAGCGACAGAAGTTATGCTGAATGAAGATAAGATGCCACTTTGATATCAAATATTTTCACACAATATCAAACCAAAAAGGTAAGAAAATGAAGCGCTACGTACATTTCGAGTGACAAAACCATGCTGAACCTATTGTAAGAGCACGTTTTCACGTACACATCTAAAATCATTTGTTAGTAACTACGTGGTTTTAGGTACATATGTATGTGTGCTTCCAGTAGTGAACTTTGACAACCATTTAATGAAAGAAAGATGAGAGATATCTTAGTACGTGTACGTCAAGAAGTTTAGCACGGTCTTTACGTCTTATTTTAAACTGTGCTCAAAATATGCCGAAATATGTACGTACAAAATGACACATGGTGGTAGTGCTAAAAAATCTATAACCTCAATTTGTCCCTAAACACTACAGTGAGTTCTTGATCACGAATAATGGAGTTCTCTCAGTCAACACACTGCGAGTAGTTGCGATGACTAATAAAGCAACGGGTCATCTAGTCAACTGCAGTGAGGGGCGCGGTGAGCGCTAAATTAGTTATGACTTTATTTTGGATATTTAAAAAAAATAAAGGGATGTCCCTGAAACATATTGAATACAGTTAAATTAAAATAATTATAGCTCACAATGCTTTTTGAAATCGTTGTATGTAAGTACGAGTGTATAATAAATACGTACATTTTAACGATATTTAAAAAATAATTTTTCTATAATAGTTTTCAATGTCCGTAACGAGTTAATTTTTAAATCTATATCAAAGCCTAAAATAAATTGTTAGTATGGCTGGCAAAGGTGACATAGATGTTCGTTAGTGGTGGTGTAGTGGTAAATGGCACACGACTTTCGTTGGATTTACTTAATGATTGCCCTTCGTGGTTAAATAAATTAACATTGATTTACCAGTTTACTTTCAGTTGAAATAATATTATTTTTGAAAAAACAAAATTCTATACGCTTGAGTACTGATTCTGATAACGCACTTAACGGGAACCACAGGGTTTTTGTTACATGTTGTATATACAAGTACGCTAGACTGGCTATAATACAACACTAAATGTCTGTGCCGCTTTGAAGCGTCACAATTTTCCGTTCCAGGAACTAATATTCACATAATATGATAAAGTCTATTACCTTATTTAAGCTTTTCTCTGTATTTTGAACTTTTAAATTAAATAACGAAAGTTTTTATATGGTTTGATTGTGTAGAATTTTAGTTACATAATAAATAATGAGAGTGTGTGTAGGTAATATGTAAAACTCGTTACCAAAAGGAAAGTGGTATAACACTCCACACGTAAGTGAATTTACAGCTAATATTAAACAAATTAAAACTATTTGATAATATAGGTACTTAAACATTTCTTACTTATCTTAATATCGTAATCACCAACATGTTTGGCTTTATATTACTGAGTTTTATTACTATCTTATCTCATATACTTATCGATAAGTACTATATATCTTACATACTTATCAATGTCGTTTCCTACCCGTATCTGTTAACAACCGAAGTCGACAATAGTAGATAAATATCAAATGTTTATTAATTAACAGGTTACCAACTGAACCTACACAAATAAATATTGTGAATTGGGGTCCGAAACAAAATAATCATCTTTGTTCTAAACATTTCACAGACGACTGTTTTTCAGACATGCGAAACGAACCACTTTGAAAAAGTTCGGTATACTGACAATATTTTCTGTATCTTGTGTCACTGGTTATAATTATCAGTTTTTGTTTGTTTTTAATGGTGGTGGTGTTACTTGTTTATAATAAATGAAAAAAATGTAAAAAGTACACTGCTAAACACAGGCTCCCCCTATATTTAAGGAACATAGGTACCCTAATATTTTTGCCATAGTTAAAATGCTTGGCACGTGAGATGACAACCGAAGTTTTCCCGTTTCCCGTTTCATTTCATTCTGTTGCCTCTTACGGCACCTACGGGATCATATGGGTTAGCGAGTAATCAATCTTACGCCGCCACGAAAACTTAAAAGGCCAAGGCAGTTCAGTTGCGAATTGTCCGATCTAATTTTTGAATGATTCAGTTTTTGATTTTTCTGTCAACATCGTCGTCATCATCATCATAATGATCACTTATTTCAACCCATGACAATTAAACTGTAGATCATAGACGTCACCTAAATATATCATAAAACACTACCCTGAAGCACCTTAAACCTGGAAATACTTTACACTACGTTAGTTAAAACTAAACTGCTACTGGGCGGCGGGCTACTCCTTCCTGGGAGGGTTTTTGGGGCATGGAAGTGTCCACCATACTGCCCCAAGGTGCTCCACATATATTTGTAATATTTTTTCCTATTTCTCAGACATGCAGATTTCCTCATGATGATTTCCTTCACCGCCGATTGCGTGATAAATCAGCGCTTAAAATGGCAATTAAAAATTGGTGCCAACGGGGATAGAATCGGGTTTGCTCGCGTACTGTGAAATTTATAGCGAGCGCTAACCATCTGAGCTACCACGGCTCTCCGTACCCTAATGGGTCATATTTCTCTTACCTAACTAGTTAATAAATCTTGCAATCAGTGCACTTAATGCATGATGATATTCTATACTATACATGGACAATCCTATGCATAACTCTGTATATAATGTACACAACAGTATGTCAGCCAAGTTCTAATAAGAATGGGTCGACGGTCGATAGAGTGACCGATATTAACAAAATGTTTTATAGATATTTACATTAACCATATCGAGTCACTTTCTAACCGCTCATAAACATGAATCTATTAGACCTGTAAACTTGTTAATTTGTATACATAATAAAGAGACCTAAAACACTCGAAAACCCAATATATTTCTTGAATAAACCTATTATAATTCTTGAGTTATTAAGATCTGAAACGTGCCATTTTTATCACACACACTGATCCACTTTCCATCTCGTCAGAAACCTAGGGTACATCCAGGTTTCTTTGAACCTGAAATTCGGTATCAAGGTATACCGTTAGGCGTACCAAAAAATCTAAATTAATATACTAATTATCGATATGTGGTGTCGAAAACTCTGGACAAAATAATTAGTACGGTTAGTTTCCAGTACGTACATACTTGAAACTAACCGCAAGAATAATTCGACATTTATTCTCATGTGTATCACATATTCGGTATCAAGGTATACCGTTAGGCGTATCAAAATATAAAATAGTAGAGCTAAACGCAGAAAAAAAAACCCGACGGTCATCTATTTATTTACACTAATAAATGGATAAAACTATTTTTGATCCGAAAGTCGCTTGTACCGAAATAAGCCCCCTTTTTACATTCGTTTTTGGTGATACCAATATTCCCATTTTATTGCACTTATTTTTAATAACGGTATTACTATATACCCGTCTTAAAAAAGTTTTATTTGGACTGTATTTTTGTGACCATTCTTAAAAAGAAAAAAGTGGCGGTTATGTGTATAGAAATAGACTACACGAACATTTTTATTTGTAGGTCTGTACATAAACTTAAATAAAAAGCGATAGACTCGTGTTTTACTCCTCCATAAAAATACAGATCGTTCATTACGGCTCCCGTTGCAATAGCTAGCGCGTAATGAGGCAGCGTAACAAGATCTCTTCGTTTATTTGTATGGATTTTTCTGTAGTATCATATTTTATACCAAACATTTTTACTTCGTGAATTGAAAAGTGTGAATTATAATATTTGTAAAAACTCGAAGTATTTTTTGAATTTAAAAGCAAGCTTTATTTTCACTAATTGTCTAAAAACATGAATGCAACTTCTCGTTAGAGTAGAAAGTAGTAGAAGAAGTTAATATACCATACCTACCATTTATGGTATGGTTTGGCCACAAGGAAAAACTATTTCTCAACCAAAGCATGATGATATAAAATCTCTCCTTCACCTCATACCATCTGATGCGAGAAAATACTCTCGCATCAGATGACTCGTGATTTAGAAGATGATGAAGAATAAAAAATAATATGATACAGTAGTAGGTAATAAATAGAAGAAAAAGTATTAGTAAGATGTAGAAGTGTTACAACATATTTGGTTTTAATTAAGTATATTTTATTAAAATAACTGGATTTAATCTTATTGTCCAATTTATTTCATCCGAAACAAATCGTAAAAAAGTATTAAACGACAATAACGCCGTATAGCACGTTATTGATAAATAAAATTTTCTGAATATGACTTAAACACATTAACAAATTAAACGGAAAATGACTATTACTACGAAACTGTATTGTATAAGCCTTATATTTTTTAACTAATGAAAACTTGTACACATTTTGTACGTGTGAACGTTGCAGCTATCATTGCTTGCAACATATAGCGAGCAAACAAAAACGTAACTATCAAGAGAACATAATTCATTCGTAATTTTTGCTTGTCAATAATTTAAAAACACCTACATTTAGGAAAATAAAAAATATATTCAAAATTACATTCCCTGGCGAATAGTAAAACAGTTCGGTGAGCCCTAGCTTAGACATGTAAATGTACTGAACGATATGTCTGATGTCAAGATTATGTGATACAAGAAGGATAGAAAGAAAAAATATTCCTGCAATGCTTGTGCAAAGCCATATTTATGGTGCACGCAAAATTTATTGCCTAAAATGGTAGTGATAAATCATATTTTCAATTTAAACAAAATTTATAATAAGTATTTTACGAGAAGGATCTCATTATTTTTATATTAAATAATATTTTTTATTTTATATTCTTGTTAAATTCAAAAATTTTGTAAGTCCTTAAACTTTTGTTTCTTTAATGACATAGTTTATGAAAAACGTGAATAAATAATTATAATTTCATAATTAAGCACTTGTTTCATTTAATTTTATAAATTAATTCATCACTTTACATAATAATATTAACAAAGTTAAAAAATAACATTCTTGACGTAACTTTTTTAACGTCATGCTCACCGGGCTAAAATTGCGGCATGGTGCAACAAATTTTATACATAGATCTTTATTCAGCCACCTGTCAAAATAAAATCTTATGGTCAGTAAGTAAATTATATGTAGAGAAAAAACATTGTTTATACCTATCACTATAACTCCTTATACATTTCACGTAGTTGCAGTTTATAAAAATAAGACCCGTGCAGTACCCACACGTGTTCCATAAAACTTCTCTGCATTTTGCGGACAATCAACACCTTAAGGCTTTTCAAATTCCCTGGTCCCGCGTTAACATATTATATCACTAATTTTAACAAAAATCTGGCGCAATGGACTGAGTTACGCAATTACTCGTATGTGGCGCAGCACCCTGTCACAATTTAATGATTTTATTTCTGTTTTTAAATTACTTAATTGAGTAAAACTATTGAATTTCGCGCACATCCGGCATAGATTCAATGTATCGCTTAACAATAGCCTGCGGGGTACACAACATAAACTTTTGACTATATGAAGAACTTATTAAAGCGCTTCCCTTAGATAAAGTTACTTTATGGTACAGTTTTATCGAATTTAGTTAAGTTTACCTTTCTCGAATTTCGGATGATTGAATTGTTATTTATGAAATTTAAATCTTATCCAAATGAATGAAAAAATAACAGTTTTTTTTTTTAATTTTAATCAAATTAGTAAAAATATAATAATCTATTTATCTAGCAGAAAATATGGTTTATAAGTAGACATAGACGAGCCTTTGCTTTGAATTCTAACTAGGGTTAAAACACCACTAAACAAGAGGCAGATGGGTTCATTTAGCTCAAATAGGGTACCCAAATTTTATATGTATAACTATTATTTATATATAATATATAACAAAAACACCACTAAACAAGAGGGAGATGGGTTCATTTAGCTCAAATAGGGTACCCAATTTTTATATGTATAACAATTATTTATACGTGGTAAAACTACGTTGCAGCTATATTATGATTGTAGCATGAATGGGTCAGTTCGACCTGAGAAGGACCACGCTCTCACAGAATAAAAGCGTAAAATGGCAGCTTAATACTGCTTTGTTTCGTAAATGAGGCATTCCATATTGGGATGACAACGTATCTGCGTTTTGTCGAATTGAGGAAAAATGTAGATGTCTATTGGCCTCAGCATCCACTGACCATCAGGTGGAATATGTGCTCGTTTGTCAACCTTAATAAAAAAAACTGCATACAATAGCAGCATAATGCTGTTGTGTATCTTACGATGAGATGAGAGAAATGATACGATGACGACTGATGGCACGTCGCTTTAGTATAAGCCAGTCATGTGCTTGGAAGGTTGTTGCGCTTAGCTAAGATGCGCCCCTATCATTACAGAAAGACTTAAGACCTGATGACCATCGATAGAGCATCGAGAATGGCGTTTTGCAATTGGGTGTTAAAAACCGCGATGCGAACGTGTTGTTCTCGGACGAAAGTCTATTTACGCAAATCAGATTATTCAATCAGTACAACGATTATTGTTGGACCACTCCCCCTCTTGTTTCTCCCATCATTGACTCTCGACCCGACCATCTCGCGTTGTAAGTGCTCTACTCCCGATGTGCGATTCAAACAGTGCTCAGTACGGAAATAACTCCTCTCCCTGGACATCTACTAGTCTAGTGTCTATTCCCCCAATTGTACTGAGGACGAGTGCTCCAGAGTTGGCACCAGTACTAAAGAGTCTTTTCCGATACTCCTACTACCTAGGCGTAGTCCCAAAATCATGGAAGACAGCTTTCGCCCACCCAAACTATTAATACGTACGTTTCATTACATTCTTATATTTATAAAAATACTTACTCTTGCAGTAAGTTACGAATAGCAAGTGCTCTTTCATTTTTTATATAAATAAACAAAATATCAACATATTAAACAATAAAATTTGTTCTTTTTCCGAGTCGGATCCAAAATGATTCAACCAAACGAGGCCTAACATCACGCATCACATCACGCATCAGGACAAAATGTTGGAAATTAGTAAGTTAATAAATCTTAGAATAAATTTGAAGGAAGACACGAATACATAACTATATAAGTGATGAACAAAATAACTCAAATAAATATGAACTGAAAGTGATAAATGAAGAGGTTAACAACATTAACAAAAAATATGATCAAATTCAATTTTATCAATGAAGTTCAGCCCATAAACCAGTTTAGTAATAGTCACCAAAGTAACACATCCATAAGTAGTAGACTGAACTCAAGGTTTATGCCTGCGTGTATTCCTCACGATTTATATAAAATAATTAATAAATTAAAAAATACTAACAGTGCTGGTAATGATGATATAATTACAAAAGTAGTTAAGTTAGTGGCCGTTGAAATTTCCCCAGTTCTAAGTTACGTAGTGAATTTATGTATTGAAAATAGTACTTTTCCTAGTACTTTAAAAATATCCGTTATAAATCCTTTATATAAAAAGGAGGACAGACATGACCCTAAAAACTACAGGCCTGTCGCTTTGCTTCCAACATTCTCCAAAATAATAGAAAAAGTAGTATATAACAACTTATATTCTTATTTGGAAGTTAATAATATCTTAGCAAACGAACAATATGGTTTTAGAAACTTTAAAAACATAAATATGGCCATGTATGGATTTATTGAAAAAGTGATCACCGCTATGGATAATCGTACCCCAACAACCGCCTTGTTCATGGACATGACCAAGGCGTTTGATTACGTTGATTTAAATATCTTAGCGCTTAAACTGGAAAAATATGAAATCAGAGGTAATGTGTTAAATCTTATTATTTCATACCTGAATGATAGAAACAAATTACTAAAATAAAGAAGATCTGTCCTTGTACTAATATTGAAATAACATACCTTTCGCAACCAAAGCAAACAACCTACGGTGTGCCGCAAGGAAGCGTACTCGGTCCATTACTATTCCTAATATATATCAATGATTTGCCCCAGGTGACTCAGCACCCTATGACCTTATTTGCTGATGACAGCACAGTTTTATTCACGGGACGAGACAAGGTCTCAATTGAAACGGACATAACTCAGAATTTATACAGAATAAAAGAGTGGCTGAATGACAATAATCTTAAAATTAATTTGGATAAAACGCATATTATGTCATTCAAACAAAGAAAAAAACAACCAAAAATTAATATTAACTATAAAACTAAAATCATAAACGAAAAAGAACACACAAAATTTCTGGGAATTTGCCTGGACGAAAAAATGACGTGGAGTAAACATATTGAACACATAATTAAGAAGATAAATCAATTCCATTATGCACTACATAACCTTATAAGAATTACAAATCGTGAAACGGTCATAACCATGCATACGTCTCTTCAACATTGAGATATGGTATAATATTTTGGGGAAATTCTCCAAAACGCGAACTAGTATTTAAAGCGCAAAAGGAATGTTTACGAGCAGTATGTCAGTTGCAGGTTACCGATAGTTGCAAACCGCATTTCATTAGTCTTAACATTCTGACCCTACCATCTTTATATATATTTGAAGTAGCTATGTTTGTAAGGAAAAAATTTATCATATTTGAAAACGCTAATAATAAACCACATAGGAATAAACTACGCACAAAACCTCATAAAACAGCCCTGTATTCAAAAAGCTTCCTGGGTATAGCTCCTAAAATTTTAATAAACTCCCAAAAAACATCAAAGAAACTGGTAATGTAGACAAATTTAAGAAATTGCTTTCTAGTTTTTTAATATACAAAGCATACTACTCTATCAACGAATACTTTGAAGGTAAAATGAATGGTTTTTAGTACCTGCAATAATTAATGGATATATATATATATATATATATATATATATATATATATATATATATATATATATATATATATATATCTGTAAATGCTCGTATAAGGGAGCGTTGATAAATAGAGCGGGTTTGCTGGCGGGATGTTAACTGGAGAGCATACAGTAGCAGTTAGATGAGCAATAAATAACACTTCTTGAGAGTTTCTTCTTGTTTTATTTCTTGATTCCTTATTATTACATTGCCGGATTCGGAATAATTTACCACGAAAAACACCCCTTTTTTATAAGCGGCTGTAACCAATCATAATTAAGAAAAAATCGCATACGGCATTAGTGAATCTATTGACCAATCAGAGCGCAGAGTAACCTTTTCTAAGAGAGATTCACAATTTCCTTAATAAACGTGGTAAAACATTCCTTACAATATTTATATTTATTCCTAACGATAGATACAACTTATTTCTATTATTCTAAACATAAATCATTCAATAAACCTTTATTTTACATTTATAAAAAATAAAAATAGTTTCGCGGTCGCCTCACGGTTTAGCTCCGGAGTAGGACTATATTTTTTGCCGAACATACAAGTAAGGATCTCCTAGGTGTGCTTTACTTGCAGTTTTACAGTGGCTGCAAATAACCGCCGGTACGACAAACCCCGCCCACGTTGAGTCCCGCGATTCCGTGAGGCGTTGAGGTCACCGGCCCCTAGTTGATTCTTGGCACTTTATGCGCTCCGTGCATACTGTGCCTAGTCGCGTTATAAAGTGCCACCTTAGCACTTCCCCCAACCCTTTTGATTACAAAAGGGGTAGGCAGTGCCCCAAGTGTGGAAAGTCACCATTTCACATACCATTTATTAGACAGGGCCGTATAGTAGATAGTGCCGTGTAGTGGCGGTTAAGAATATCCACTACCCCATATCTTCCCGTGGGTGTCGTAAGAGGCGACAGAGGGAGACAGGCAGGAGATGGGCAGCAGCATCTTCCTGATGACAACTGTGACGTAATAAAAAACTGCGGTTGCCAACCCGCTCGCCAAGCGTGGCAACTACGGCAAATACCCCCCAATGAACAAATACACAAAAAGACGGCCCCAGTCCCCGGCGGCCCCGCTATTCCTGGCTACGGTGGCGACCATGGTAACGGCGGGGCAGGGGGTGCTAAGAATCTCCGGTGGAGGTTCGGTTGCCACCTACGACGACTCGACCTGGCAACATATAACGCACGCACCCTGAGGACTGACGAGAAGATACTGGAGCTGGAAGAAGAGGTAGACAAGTTGCGCTGGCATATTATTGGATTATCCGAAGTCCGAAGAGAGGGGGAGGACACGGCAATCCTCGAGTCCGGCAACTTGTTCTATCACCGGGAGGGCGACCATCTGTCCCAAGGAGGTGTCGGATTTATCGTCCACAAGTCTCTCGTCAACAACGTTGTAAAGATTGGGAGTGTGTCGACGAGGGTCGCGTACCTGTTACTCAGAATCACCAAACGGTATTCGCTGAAGGTCATTCAGGTTTACGCACCAACCTCGGCACACCCCGATGAGGAGGTGGAGGAAATGTATGAGGATATTTCCAGAGCCATACATTCCTCCAAAACCCACTACACGGTGTTGATGGGAGACTTCACCGCAAAACTGGGCACAAGAGAAAGCGGTGAGCTGAAGGTAGGGAAATTTGGAGTGGGGCAACGGAACCGAAGGGGCCAGCAGCTGGCCGACTTTATGGAGAAAGAGGGACTCTTTATGATGAACTCTTTCTTCCAGAAGCGGCCCCACAGGAAGTGGACCTGGTCGAGCCCCGACGGTTCGACAAAAAATGAGATTGACTTCATTATGACGACCAGACGCCAACTGTTCAGTGATGTCTCAGTGATCGCAAGGGTGAAAACTGGCAGCGATCACCGAATGGTTAGAGGCACACTGAACCTAAACGTTAAGTTGGAGAGGTCTCGTCTAATGAAGTCAACGCTCCGTCCCCCTCGTGCTCTAATCCAGAATCCCGAAACCTTTCAGCTCGAGTTACGTAACCGCTTCCAGTGCCTAGAAGATTGCAATGCAGTGGACGATATGAACGACAAGCTCGTGGAAACTGTCCATGCGGTCGGAGCTAAGTTCTGCAAGACCCGCCGCAGAAGAACACAAAAACTCTCCGATCACACTCTTAATCTCATGGCTGTTAGACGGGAGATGAGGCTGCAATCGTCAACAGATTTGACAGCATACAGGCAACTGAACAGACAGATCTCCAAGTGCATGCGGCGAGACTTACGCAACTTTAATACTTCTCGTATTAAAGAAGCGATCGAGCGGAACCAGGGCTCCAAAGTCTTTGCCAGAGATCTGTCTGCCAGAAGGAGCCAACTGTCAAAGCTGAAGACTGAGTGTGGCAACATCGTTTCCGGGACACCTGAGATTTTGAGTGAGATTGAGAGGTTCTATGGGCAGCTGTACACATCATCGTTGGAGCCACACGCAAGTGTGAGTAACGATCCAAGAGCAAGTCTTATCCGACACTATTCCGATGATATCCCGGACGTCAGTCTAAGCGAGATTAGAATGGCTCTCCAGCACCTTAAAAACGGCAGGGCCCCAGGCGAGGATGGAATTACAGCGGAGCTTCTGAAAGCGGGTGGAACACCGGTACTTGTAGTCCTTCAGAAGCTCTTCAATTCCGTCCTCCATGGTGGCACTACTCCAGAGGCGTGGAGCAGAAGTGCGGTGGTCTTGTTCTTTAAGAAAGGCGACAACGCTCTCTTAAAGAACTACAGACCGATTTCCCTTCTGAGCCGCGTCTACGTGCTGTTTTCGAGAGTCATTACGAATCGTCTCGCACGCAGACTTGACGACTTCCAGCCTCCCGAACAAGCCGGTTTCCGAAAAGGCTTCAGTACCATAGACCACATACATACCCTGCGGCAGATTGTACAGAAGACTGAAGAGTACAATCTGCCACTTTGCCTGGCGTATGTGGACTATGAGAAAGCCTTTGATTCCGTCGAAATTTGGGCGGTGCTACAGTCCCTTCAGCGGTGCCAACATGACTGTCGGTATATCGAAGTGCTGAAGTGTTTGTACAGTAGGGCTACGATGGCTACCCGAGTACAGAACCAGAGCTCGAGACCTATCCAACTGCAGAGAGGTGTAAGACAGGGTGACGTTATATCCCCGAAACTCTTCACCGCTGCATTGGAAGACGTTTTCAAGCTACTGGACTTGAAAGGATACGGTATTAACATCAATGGCGAGTACATCACTCACCTTCGATTTGCCGACGATATAGTCCTTATGGCAGAATCGCTGGAGGACTTAAGCACTATGCTCAATGACCTCAATAGTGCCTCCCAACGGATAGGTCTTAAGATGAACATGGACAAAACAAAGATCATGTTCAATGTCCATGTCACACCTATGCCGGTAGTTGTTGGGAGCACTATGCTCGAAGTTGTTGACGAGTACGTTTACCTGGGACAAATAGTCCGACTAGGTAAGTCCAACTTCGACCGAGAGGTCAATCGACGGATTCAACTCGGCTGGGCAGCGTTCGGGAAATTACGACATATCTTTTCGTCAGGTATACCTCAATCTCTAAAAACTAGATTGTACAACCAGTGCGTGTTGCCAGTGATGACTTATGGATCTGAGACGTGGTCCTTCACTGCTGGCCGTATGAGGACGCTTAAGGTCGCTCAGCGAGCTATGGAGAGGGCTATGCTCGGAGTTTCTCTGCGTGATAGACTCAGAAATGAGGATATCCGCAGTAAAACCAGAGTGACCGACATAGCCCAACGGATTAGTAAGCTGAAGTGGCAATGGGCCGGCCATATAGCTCGAAGAACCGATAACCGATGGGGAAGAAAGGTTCTCGAGTGGCAGCCTCGTACCGGTAGGCGTAGTGTAGGGCGACCCCCCACTAGATGGAGTGACGACCTGGTAAGACATGCAGGAAGTCGATGGATGCAGGTGGCTCAGGACCGTGCTTTGTGGCATTACTTTGGGGAGGCCTATGTTCAGCAGTGGACTTGTGAAAGGCTGTAATGATGATGATGATGATGTATAGTAGATAACCTGACTGACGTAGGTAGGTCAATATGTCCGACAAGAAAAAGGGGGAGCCTCCCCCCCCATCTAGAAAACCACCGGACCGAAAAGGTGTGTTGGAACGACCACTGGCTGTGAGGGATCTGTCGAACCCGGAGCGCACTAGAATAGTGTCATCCTTTTCGCAGATCCCTCAAAGAAAACCCGTCTCGCCACGGAAAGACCCCGCACCGGGCGTCGCACTCACGCCGGCCGTGTCTGAGCACACGGTTAGGCAGGAACCGTCGCCCCAGCAGCAGCGGGCAAAGAAAACGGCGAGACGTCATACTCCTCCGGAAACGGAAGCCTCCTTGTATGAGAAGAGGCAACGGATTGGCTCCCAACCGTCTTCCGATGAAGCACCAACCTCATCAGAGGAAGACGAAGAGTACCATAGAGCGACCACAAAGAAGGTGCTGAGATCGCCACCCAGGTCACCTTCTCCACCGCAACCCCCCCCCCCCCCCGCTCCATATCACCGGATCGGCGAAGCCATGATTCGGCCCAGTATGAGCAGGGGGGCGAGGAATCCTTCAGTTGGAGGTCAACCACGTATGCCACCCTCGCTGCATCCGCCGGCCGATCATCGCCGGTGGCAACAATAAATCCGTCCGGGCTTCCACAGGACGATGGCCAACGGCCATCTACCAGTTATGCCCATATGGTAGCTGCACCAGCAGTACCACGACCACTACCGGCGGCAGCGCCTACAGAGAAACCTGCCGACCAGGAGAAGGGCCGTTACCCACCTATAGTGGCCGAATGCCTACCAGACTGGACGAGGCATTTTAAGGAGCTCAATAATATGTTGGGCCACCCCATAAATGCCCGTCCGTTTGGGAAAGGCGTCAGATTTACACCGCAGAGTGCTAACGAATTCCGCACAGTACAGCGGTATATGGTGGATTTGACAAAGAAAACACCAACACTGTCGTGGTATTGTTATACCCCGGAGGAGGACAAGCCTACTAAAGTGGGCATCCGGGGTCTACCTATGGGCACAGATACCAAGGACATAGAGGAGGCTATAAGGGCAAAAGGCTTCCCCATTAAATATGTGAAGGCAATACCTCGTAGAAGCAGACCTGGCTGCGTCTACTTTGCCCAACTGGACAACTTGAGCCTGGAGCAGCTCCAGGAACTTTATAACATCGACGAACTCCTCTACATGAGAGGGGTCGTCATCGAGGCCTGGCAAAGAAAAGCAGTACCAGCCCAATGCCACCGATGCCAGGCCTTCGGGCACGCCTCTGCCAACTGCTTCAGGCCAGTGAGATGCGTGCGCTGTGCCGGGGAGCACATTGCAAGCCTTTGCCCTCGGGGTAGAGAAGAAGAACCGAAATGTGCCAACTGTGGTAAAAACCACACGGCAAATGACCGCCGATGCCCAGTCCTGAGGAGGACTGCTAGGAGGCAGGGGTTAACCTTACCGGGACTACTCCCGGAGGCACCAAAAAAGGCCCCCCAGAGTCGCCCGAAAGCTGTTATCATTCAGCAGGACGGGTGGACTACCATTACCGGGAAGGGCAGGCAACCAGCCCCCCCCCCCCCACCCGTAACATCCCAGGAAACGGTGGAACCCACGACGACCAGGGCAACCACCGGGGCGACTCTACAGCCTCCCGCCAATCCTGCCACAGAACGGCAACCCTCAAAGAAGAGGAGGCGGGAGAGAAGTAGGAAGAAGTCGCAGCCTCCTCAGGCTGTTACCTCTACCCCGACACCAACAGTACCAGTAGCCTTGCAAAAGGCGCAGATTACTCGGGAGACAACCAACGTGGGTACAGTGCCAGAAAGGGCTCTACCAGAACGTAGAGCCCGCTCTAAATCTAGAGCGCGCTCAACCCACAAGCCAAGAGGGCAGGACCAGGAGCAACCACACCCGAGACAATTGCCAACGCCTTCTTACAGGAGAACACCTTCCACCGGCCTCGAAAAGCAAACTGCGGCAGAGTACAATCGTGGCCGCATATCGTTGGGCGTCTTTCTCGATATCGAGAAGGCGTTCGACCGGGTGTGGCACATAGGACTACTATATAAGCTGAAAGAACAGACCAGTGTCCCTCTTGCTATGTTGCGGTTAATGGCGTCTTACCTGGAAGACAGGAAGTTCTACGTCTGCGTAGAGGACGCCGAGTCCGCAACCAGAACCATCAGAGCCGGCGTTCCACAGGGCAGCTGTCTGTCACCAGTCCTGTACGCGGCTTACACCAACGACATACCCACACTGGCAGGCAGGCTTCAAGAGTGGGAGGACGACGTCGAGCTGGCGCTATATGCGGACGATAGCGCCTATTTCACCTCGTCCAGAAGAGCCCACATAGCCACTGCCAAGATGCAGCGTCTGCTGGACCTGCTGCCACCATGGCTGGATGAGTGGAGGATGGTCGTCAACGTTGGTAAGACGACCGCTCTGCTCACTCGCCGTCTCAGGAATTTTCCACCTCCGCTGACCCTCAACGGCCAGGAGATTGCGTACCAGAAGGCTGTAACTTACCTTGGGTGCAGGATCGACAGGACGCTGCGCATGACAGCGCACGTCGACTTCGTCGTCCGCCGGGCCCGATGTGCGCGGGCGACGCTCTTGCCGGTCCTGGCATCCAAGCTGCCAACTCGAACCAAGCTCCGGATATACAAGATGTATATCCGGACCATCATTACTTACGCTGCACCGGCCTGGTACGCACTTCTGAGCGACCCTCTGAGGCGGCGACTACAGGCCCAGCAGAATCTGACTCTAAGAACGATCGTCGGAGCAGGTCGCTACGTCCGGAATGACGTGATAGCGGCCGACTTGAAGGTCGAGAGTATCCACGACTTTGTGGCCCGGTTAGCGCGCGGCATGTTTGACCGTGCCGATAACGGGCCACACGAACACCTTAACGGCTTTGCGCCGTTACATACCCGGCCACCGGACGGGCGACCTCTTCCAAGAGAACTCCTCTCTATATGTGATTAGAGAGTCGAGTAACAACCCACAATGCCGCTGAAAGGCCAACTTCGACTTTTACTGGACAACCTCTCTTTTTCCCGTAATTAACCAACTACGGGAAAAATACTATCAAGTACGGATTAACCCGGAAATTACTGTACAATGCCTAAAAAAGGCTATAAGGACTGGCCCATAGTGATGGGCCATGAGGAACACCCGGGCAATGGGGTATACCCCGAGGCCCGGCACCTGCATTGTCCCGCGGGACATTGTAGACGACAATCAATGAGCATACAAGTGGCGCCGCCAAGAGGTAGGAATGTACAACACTTTTTTCAGGAATTATGCTTAAGAATCTATACAATATTTTTTCACGAAATTTAAATCTTTCTCATAATGAAATAACATTATACAGCGATTAATTGACATATTAATGTTTCTTTTGAAGTACTTTAAAGGAAAAAGAATTATATTAATCACTTATATGTTAAATAGCTCTTAAAGTTATGATAAAAGAAATCTTACTAGAAAATAAGCTTATACTTGCGTCTAATGTTCTAATCAGACCTAAATAATATTAAATAGATTCATATAAGTCACTTTAAGATAAAAATAGAAGTGTTTAATTTACTTTCCTGTTTTTTCAGCACTAATCAGTCTTTACACTTAGCTTTATTTTATGAATAGGAAACAATATTAATACCATCACCTAATTTTAAATCACTGATAAGAAATAATTATGATTAAATGCTAACACTTAGTTTTAATTCACTGATAATAAATAATTAATATTAAATGTTCGAATTCACTTTGTCGTCGCTAACATTCTCCCCCACGGTGCGTAGCACTGCATCCTCTGGAGGCGACGACTCCGCTGGCACCAGCACGATGACACGTCGAGTTGGACGGCGAAGTATTCCGCCTGATGTCCGCACGTCCAGCACCCTGGTTCTTCCGTCTGGTCCGGGATAGGTTTTGACGATTTCACCGCGAGGCCATGAGTTTCGCGGTAATGTGGCGTCCACTATTAGCACGATGTCTCCTTCCCTTGGGTCTCTGGTTTCTTTCCCCTCGAGTTTCCTTGGCATCAGGAGAGGTAAGTATTCTTTAATCCACCTTTTCCAGAAGTGGTCTGCGAGTCTCTGGGTGGTTCTCCAGCTTGCCTTTCCGATGAGCTCCGTGTCGCTGAACTCTCCCGGCGCCATAGCTCCGCATGATCTTCCCAGCAGAAAGTGGTTCGGTGTTAGGCTCTCCTCGTCTCCTGGGTCCATGCTGATCGGGGTGAGAGGTCTCGAGTTGACGATGTGTTCAACCTCAGTCATTAGCGTATGGAGTACTTCCTCGGGCGGGCTCTTCTCGTTGAGGACTGCTGCTAGCGCCGTCTTGACTGTTCGTACGAGCCGCTCCCAGGCGCCTCCCATGTTCGGAGCTCCCGGGGGGATGAACTTCCACTGGATGCCCTTTTCCTGTGCGGCCTCCTCTAATTCCCTTTTTGCTCCGACGAAATTAGTTCCGTTGTCGCTATATACGGTTTTCGGAGTTCCTCTTCTGGCTGCCATTCGTCGGAGTGCCATGATCATTGAGCTGGCGCTGAGAGAAGGTACCAGTTCTAAATGTACTGCTCTAGTCGTGAGGCAGGTAAATAAGGCTCCCCAGCGCTTCTCGTTTCTTCTTCCGATGGTGACTTGCATCGGCCCGAAGTAGTCTACGGCTGTGCAGGAGAACGGAAATTGATGATGCTGCAATCTTTCACTCGGCAGATCTCCCGTTGGTGGTATCTCTGGTGAACTCTTCTTTGTCTTGCACCATTGACAGCTGTGTGCGACCGCTTTTAGAGTTACTCTTAAACCCAAGATCCAGAACCTTTGACGAATTTCGTTCATTACTGTAGCTGTGTTTCCGTGAAAGAATTTCCTGTGATAGTGTTGTATTATTAGACGAGTTATTTTTTGTTTTCCGTCTAAAATGATAGGATTCATTATTCTTCCGTTTCGGTCGTGAAATTTCATTGTTCTGCTCCTTAATTTAATTATTCCATCGTCTCCAATGTAAACGTCGATTTTCTTAAGTCGACTCGAATTTTCTAATGGCTTTTCTGACTTCAATTTTCTTATGTCTGATGCAAAACTATCGCTCTGGCTTATTTTTATTAACATCTCTTCGGCCTTTTTTAGGTGTTCTGCTTCTATGGGTGAGTATAGGCGCTTATTTTTACTTCCGCTGGTCGACGGGATTGAATTTTGTGCTTCTTTCTTCTGGATTTTTTGTGGTTTCCAAGACTCATCCTTCTGGCGTGCGGCGGTGGTGGTCGCTTTATGGCTCTTCTTTAGTAGGTGTGTAAAGGCGATCACTCTGGCTGTAGTGCGCAGCAGTCGCTCCCAGCTCGAGAACCTTTCTAGGTTTAATAGGGTGTCTTCTGCTGCCATCGTTGCCAATACCTTTTGCTTGCTTTTTTCTTCTGGCATAACAATTTCTGGCTTGAAGTCGTGAAATGGCCATTCTTCTTCTGGTCGACGGAGAAATGACGGGCCTTTGAACCATCTGGCGTTGTGGTCGAATTCGGTTGGGGTTCCCCTCGTGGCGTCGTCCGCTGGATTCTCCTTGGTTGGCACCCATCTCCAGTCTTCTGGCTTGGACCTTTCTCCGAACTCGGCGAGTCGGTTGGCCACAAATGTTTTGAACTTCCTTGGTTCTGACTTTATCCATTGCAGCACTGTGCTGGAGTCGGTCCAGTAAACCTTTCTCGTTATGTCGAGCTCTGATTCCTCTTCAATTGTGGCGGCTAGTCTGCTTCCGAGTAAAGCCGCTTGTAGCTCCAGCCTCGGAATTGACACAGGTTTCGTTGGCGTTACCCTTGCTTTGCCGGCGATCATGGAGACATGGACCTTTCCTCCGGGCTCGACTATTCTCCAGTAGACTACTGCTGCATAGGCTTCTTCACTCGCATCGGAGAATGTGTGTAGCTGTCCTTTTCTGCCTTTGGGTGAGACGCACCTCGGGATCTTCAGCCTCGTTAATGTTGACACTTCTTCCAGGTATTTCATCCAGACTTCCTTTTGATGTTCGTTGATTGGTTCATCCCAGTCTATTTTCTTTCGCCAGATGTCTTGGATTAGTTTCTTTCCTTGTATTAGAACTGGTGTAGCAAAACCCATTGGATCGAAGGTGGACATTACTGCGCTTGTGACTTCTCTTTTTGTTGGAGTCCTTCTGCCGTCTTGCAGGTCCTCCGGCGTGTTGCGTAGCCCGACGTTGAAGGCTAATGTATCTTCTTTCACCAGCCATCTTAGTCCCAGAGTCTTCTCTTCCTTGGTCAGTTGTAAGGAGTTTTCTTTGTTTGCGTCTTCTACCTCTGATATTACCCCCGAGTTGTTGCTGGCCCATCCCTTCAGATGAAAGTTTGCTCTTGCGTGAATGTCTTTCACTTCTTTGGATATTTTCTTTGCTTCGGTTGTAGATGCGAAGCTCTGCAGATAGTCGTCCATGTAGTGGTTTCTCTTAATTGCTTTCACTGCTTCAGGATGAGTGTTCTTAAATTCCTCTGCGTTCTTGTTCATTACGTATATGGCTGTTGCAGGTGATGACGCTGCCCCGAAGATGATTGAAGACATTCTATACTCTTCAGGCTTGCCGGTTCTTCGGTTTCCGCGCCACAGGAACCTGAGACTGTCTCGGTCGTCTTCTCTGACTTTTACTCGAAGAAACATGTCTTGTATGTCTGCCATGACGGCTACTGATCCCTCTCTGAAACGCAGCAGTACTCCGAATAATGATTGTAGCAAGTCCGGGCCCGAGAGCAAGGCGTCGTTGAGGCTCTTTCCTTCATATTTGGCAGCTGCGTCGAACACTATTCTTAGCTTCTTCTTGACTGGGTGTACAACAGCGAAGTGGGGTAGGTAGAATGTCCTTCCTTCGTTAGAGGTTTCTGGAGCCTTCTCTGCGTATCCTTTTTCGATTAGACTCAGAATCTGCTCCTCGTAGTGCTTTCTTGCTTCTTGATCACGATCCAATTTTTTCTCGATGCTGACCAGGCGTCGAACAGCTTGATTGTAGTTGTTGGGTAGGTGTTCATCTTCTTTTTTCCACAGGAGTCCCGTTTCATATTGACCGCTTGGCAGTTTCTTGGTAGTTTTCTCGAGGGTTTCTAATGCTCTTCTGTCGCTGTCGTTAGATGGTGAACGATTTTGGATCCCTAGAGACTCTAATTGGAAGTGTTCTCGGACGAGGTCTTCTATGTCTTCCTTGCCGGTGGTCGCTCTGCCATAATGAGTGAAGTGTACTGTGGCAGTTGTTCCTGTTTCACATCCGTGTAACACCCACCCTAAGTTCGTGAGGGAAGCTACAGGATCTGATGGTTTGCCCTTCTTCAGCTTTCTTGTCACTATCAGTCCCCAATTGTCTTAGCCTATCAGTAGCTTGGGCCTCTCGGAGACGTAGAGGAGTTGATTTTCAATTGCCTTCAGGTGCTCACAGTTTCTCACGGTGTCCTTGTTTATGCATTGTTCAGACAGCTTCAGGTCGTCGATGGTTCTTGCTACGATAGTTCTCTTTTCTTTTCTATGAGCCCCTTTTATTTTGAACTCGATCTTCTGTGAACTATCTTTTCTTAACACCTTTCCGCCAACGGTTTCGATCGTGAGTTTTTCTGTCTTTCCTTCGACTCCGATTTTTTCAGCAATTGATGCGTCTAAGAGTGTGACCGTTGACCCTTCGTCTAGTAGTGCTAATACGCGAACTTGTCCTTTTGGGCCATAGAGGTTCACGGGGATCATCTTTAGGTAGGCCTTTTCTTCTCCTTTGGCGTTATGGATTGAAGCGACCTTTTCTTCTGAGATGCTATTGGTGTCTTTTGCTTCTTTTTCTATCGACGCCGGTGGTTTGTCAGAATGTAAGATGGTATGATGCCATCTTTTACACAGCTTGCAGACTGGTGCTTTACAGTTGATTCTTGAGTGTCTGAATCGAAGGCACTTGAAGCATATCTTTGCCTTCTTGGTCATATCCCATTTTCCATTCAGGTTGGCTTCTTTGAACCTTTTACATTCTAATGCGAAGTGTTCTTCCCCACAGAACGGACATGACTTCTTATATTTCTCTTTCGACGCTTCTTGGACCAAATGAACGGGTTTTCTTATTCCTCTTCTTTGTTCTGAGGGCGCTTCGGACGGGGCGAAGTCTCCACATATGTCGGCTTCTGTTTCTAGGAACGCTTCGATAAGTAATAGCTCCTGAATTTCCTCGTCTCTTCTGCTTCTGTGGTAGGCGAACCAACGGAACTTCATTGACGTTGGCATCTTGTCTACTATAACTCTTAGCGTTTCAGGTGAACTGAGATACTGTGGTTTCTTCAGGGCTTTGATTGTTTCGACTGCGTTCTTTACTTTGCTTGCAAATATGCATATGTCGCTCGGGTTTTCGCCGACTCTTGGGAGGTTCTTCATTTTTTCTAGTTCTGCTAATGCTAGCGCTCCAGGTCTTCCGAATCTTGCTTCTAGTCCCTTGATCACTTCGCGTGGGTCTTCGGCGGTGAATAGCAGGCTTTGGACGGCTTCTCTAGCTTTTCCTTGTATCGCTATTCTAAGGCGTGCTAGGTTTTGATTGCTACTGAAAGAAGCAGCCGTATCCTCGTATGATCTTTTGAAGGCTAACCATTCTTCGCAGGCCCCGTTGAAGTGAGGTAGTTCTAGGTGCTTCGGTGAAACGGTGTCACGTGATTTTTCTGATAGCTTTAGTATGACTGAAGCTAGTTCCTGGATGTCACTTTTCTTTTCTTCTGCCTCTATTGGTTTGTGGTTCTTATTAGGCATGTCTCCGGTCTGGATGAACCAGCGTTCGACTTCTCGAATTCGTTCGAACAGCTCTTCTACGGCACCATCTTCATCTTCTGATTCCGCGGTGAGAAGTTCTAATTCCGCTTGAGCAACTTTTGACCGCGCTTCTGCCAATTCTAGTTCCCTTAATGCCATTGTCATCTTTGCTTGCGCTTCTGCTCTCTTCCTATGCGACGAGCGAACGGAAAGCGTGTCTGGATCGCGGGTCGTCTTCTTAGGGTGAGGCTGTTGCAGAGTCTTCATTGCGACACTTCTTTCTTGAATCTGCGGCGTTGGATGACTTCCTTCTTGGTGAGGAACTGACGCTTCGATGGTGCGTGTCGGGGGGGTGGTATGGGTTACGTCCCCTGGTGTTGATTCTTTTCCGGCAATGTCTTTGTTAAGAAGTACGGGTTGTCTGTGTACGCTGCTGGGCGATGCTCTTGTAAGCGTTGATCGATCTGAAGTTGACGTGTTGGTAGCCGTCGTGTTTGTAGAATCACTCGGCGTATTCATGCTCCAATCCGTCGTACTGGTACCCGTAGTGGTGTTGCTTTCACTCGTAGTCTTCGACTGCACTGATTTTGATCTTGTATTTGAAGGCATCTTCCTAGTTTTCCTTAAACCCGATCCGGCTTCTCGAAGGACCAATGTAAATGCTCGTATAAGGGAGCGTTGATAAATAGAGCGGGTTTGCTGGCGGGATGTTAACTGGAGAGCATACAGTAGCAGTTAGATGAGCAATAAATAACACTTCTTGAGAGTTTCTTCTTGTTTTATTTCTTGATTCCTTATTATTACATTGCCGGATTTGGAATAATTTACCACGAAAAACGCCCCTTTTTTATAAGCGGCTGTAACCAATCATAATTAAGAAAAAATCGCATACGGCATTAGTGAATCTATTGACCAATCAGAGCGCAGAGTAACCTTTTCTGAGAGAGATTCACAATTTCCTTAATAAACGTGGTAAAACATTCCTTACAATATTTATATTTATTCCTAACGATAGATACAACTTATTTCTATTATTTTAAACATAAATCATTCAATAAACCTTTATTTTACATTTATAAAAAATAAAAATAGTTTCGCGGTCGCCTCATGGTTTAGCTCCGAAGTAGGACTATATTTTTTGCCGAACATACAAGTGGCGCCGCCAAGATGTAGGAATGTACAACACTTTTTCAGGAATTATGCTTAAGAATCTATACAATATTTTTTCATGAAATTTAAATCTTTCTCATAATGAAATAACATTATGCAGCGATTAATTGACATATTAATGTTTCTTTTGAAGTACTTTAAAGGAAAAAGAATTATATTAATCACTTATATGTTAAATAGCTCTTAAAGTTATGATAAAAGAAATCTTAAAAAATAAGCTTATACTTGCGTCTAATGTTCTAATCAGACCTAAATAATATTAAATAGATTCATATAAGTCACTTTAAGATAAAAATAGAAGTGTTTAATTTACTTTCCTGTTTTTTCAGCACTAATCAGTCTTTACACTTAGCTTTATTTTATGAATAGGAAACAGTTAAGATTAATACCATCACCTAATTTTAAATCACTGATAAGAAATAATTATGATTAAATGCTAACACTTAGTTTTAATTCACTGATAATAAATAATTAATATTAAATGTTCGAATTCACTTTGTCGTCGCTAACAATATCGATCACATTTGTGATTACTATTTATACATATCTTTATGTCACCCAGAGGGGTAGGCAGAGACTACGGACTTCCATTTGGCACGATGCTGAATACCTCTTTCGCCTCCTTTACATCCATATATCTGCGCATACATGCTCGTCGGTTAAGGGTACTTCTAACGTGGCTCATTTTCAAAATATCGCCAATTCGGTCGATAAACTTTTTTCTAGGGCGTCCCTTCCCGACTTGGCCGTTCACATCTGGCATGTAAATTTGCGTTGTCACTCTTTCCTCATACATTCCTTCAACATGACCAAACCACCGAAGCATCCTTTCTTAATCCTGGTCACAACATCATCTTGCATACGACATTTATCTCTTATCACGCAATTTCTCACCCTGTCATTCAGATTCAACGTTGAATGTCCGTAAAATTTCATAAAAATCGGTTAAACTATTTTGTGTTTTAGCCCGGACGGAAAAACCCGGATACAAATTTAAAAAACAGGAATAACAGTCCGCTGAGCCTATCAGAAGTCATCTAGTTCGATCTTGCAAACAGACGTATCAACATTATTTATATGTATAGATAGATGTTACCATAAGTACTAAAATGTAATGTATGTTTTCTTTAAAATTGTTGAGTAAATCAGTTTATAATCATTCAAACGAATAAAAGTGCTCTCGTCATAGCAGCTTAAACGCCGCAAAAAGCGTTAACAAGCACTGACGTTACTGCGAGTTATGCTACTACTTCAAATATACGAATATATATAAAAAAAAGATTTTAAAGGACAAATTAATATTATTTTCTGTTTACTTTTTCGCGAATTAAAAGTGGTTCTGATGCACTTCATTTTTGCCGTTAAATTATATAAATAAAAAGCAGAACAATATCTGGCAGTGGCTTTTATATTATTCATTCATTGTGTTTCATTGCCGTTATTGTTACAGCCTACCAAAAGTCTACTGCTGAACATAGGCCTCCCCATAAATTGCCTTATAGGGGAGATTTAGTCATAATTACCGTGCTTTGCACGAGAGTTGGTAACTGCAGTCTTTTATATTATTCATTCATTGTGTTTCATTGCCGTTATTGTTACAGCCTACCAAAAGTCTACTGCTGAACATAGGCCTCCCCATAAATTGCCTTATAGGGGAGATTTAGTCATAATTACCGTGCTTTGCACGAGAGTTGGTAACTGCAGTCTTTTATATTATTCATTCATTGTGTTTCATTGCCGTTATTGTTACAGCCTACCAAAAGTCTACTGCTGAACATAGGCCTCCCCATAAATTGCCTTATAGGGGAGATTTAGTCATAATTACCGTGCTTTGCACGAGAGTTGGTAACTGCAGTCTTTTATATTATTCATTCATTGTGTTTCATTGCCGTTATTGTTACAGCCTACCAAAAGTCTACTGCTGAACATAGGCCTCCCCATAAATTGCCTTATAGGGGAGATTTAGTCATAATTACCGTGCTTTGCACGAGAGTTGGTAACTGCAGTCTTTTATATTATTCATTCATTGTGTTTCATTGCCGTTATTGTTACAGCCTACCAAAAGTCTACTGCTGAACATAGGCCTCCCCATAAATTGCCTTATAGGGGAGATTTAGTCATAATTACCGTGCTTTGCACGAGAGTTGGTAACTGCAGTCTTTTATATTATTCATTCATTGTGTTTCATTGCCGTTATTGT
The DNA here is from genome assembly GCA_036936625.1 of Parnassius smintheus behrii. Lineage (NCBI taxonomy): Eukaryota > Metazoa > Arthropoda > Insecta > Lepidoptera > Papilionidae > Parnassius > Parnassius smintheus. The sequence continues at coordinate 16,750,738 of JAUPFT010000009.1, read as the reverse complement.
TACAGCCTACCAAAAGTCTACTGCTGAACATAGGCCTCCCCATAAATTGCCTTATAGGGGAGATTTAGTCATAATTACCGTGCTTTGCACGAGAGTTGGTAACTGCAGTCTTTTATATTATTCATTCATTGTGTTTCATTGCCGTTATTGTTACAGCCTACCAAAAGTCTACTGCTGAACATAGGCCTCCCCATAAATTGCCTTATAGGGGAGATTTAGTCATAATTACCGTGCTTTGCACGAGAGTTGGTAACTGCAGTCTTTTATTTATCTGATTTGTTATCAGAAGGATGCTGCAGCCTATCTCCTGTGTCAGTTTCGTTCTTTTTCCTCATAAAATACTACGGTACGACATTAGGTAGTGAATATAGTTACGCTGCCACTACACGGCACTAGTATTTATTATTTGGGTAATATTATAGTGCTATCGCCAAGTTGGCATTTATAAATGCTTATAAAATATAAAAGTTAAACTTAAACGAAAAATTATCTCTCAGATCTGTCATGCAGGTGGTGAGGCAGAGATAACGGATTTCAATTTAGCACGATCCTAACACACCTCTTTTCCTTCTTTTACATCCATATATCTACTCGTAAATGTTCGGCGTTTATATATCTCCAAAACAAATGACCGACGCTAAGAGAGAAAGAGAAAGAAGGGTGTAAACGATGCGGGCGGTATCGAGAAGTACATTTTCTGCATTATAATTCGCAGTAGTTCGTAGGCGAATGCTACACGCGTGATATAATTGTCGCAATCTGGAATAACATATCGCCATCCATATCGACACACTCTAGACGTTCATTATGGATTACGTCAGTATTGGGCACACAAAACTGTTAAGTGCAGACATATCTAAAATAGACCGAAATGAAGAATAAACTTGTGTGACTATCATTATGACAATAATATTAAAAAGGATATATTTTTATATGTGGTAAAGCCACGCTGCAGTTATATTATGGTTGTGCACGAATGGGTCGACTCGACTGAGGAAGGACCACGCTCTCACAGAATACCAGCGTAAAATAGCAGCTTAATACTGCTGTGTTTCGTATGGTGAGTGTAGAGATCCGGAGACCTATTTTACTGGAAACCAGGCATTCCATCCTAAACCTCAGGGGTAATAACACATCTGCATTTTGAATTTTAATCAAGGATAGATGTAGATGTCTATGGACCACAGCAACAACTTACCACCAGGTGGACTGAGTGCTCGTTTGTCATCTCTTATCTTATAAAAAAATACTAAGTAAAAGAGAACTAATGTTAATACGGAATGTTCTCGTATTATTACTAACTTTCGTATTACGATAGCTCACCTTTATATTATGTATAGGACAAAGGAGGGACACTCGTATGGTACCCCCGAAAAGGCGACCCACGCGATTAAATATTCAATTGGGTCTTCGGACAAATTCCGCCAATGGATCCCACGTCCCAACATATAATTGTAACGAACTGCGTGCTCCACAAGACATGAAAAAATAAGCCTATTTTAAACCTAAAATATCCAGAAAATGGAATTAAGTAAGATAGATTAAATAAAACTATGAAACAAAACACACGTTAATAATAATATTCACCTTAACATAAAGATCAACTGGAAGTACTTGAAGTAAAACTGCCGACAGGCATGGTTTTAATAAACAATAATATGTACTTTCATATAATATATTTATACGTCTTGGTATATGTACAAGTTTTTTTTTGTTAAAAAAAAAAACATAATATATGAATTTCCAATCGATTGAGATAAATTTAGTCCAGAGGTCACTATACTAGGCACATCATCATTCTCTAAACCATTTCCCATTATCTGGGGTCGGCGCAGTAAACCTTCTTGTTCCATTCCTCTCTATCAGCCGTCATTTACATACTTACTCCTTTCATTCTCATATCACTCTTCACACAATCGATCCATCTTTTATTCGGCATTCATATTCAACACTCGTTTTGTGACATGACTTTCATCCCTCCGCATCACATGCCCAAACCATGCCAATCTGCTTCCTCTCACCTTTTCTACCACTGGCGCTACTTTCAGGCTTCCTCTTATATACTCATTCCTTATCTTATCCATCCTTGTCACACCACACATCCATCTTAACATTCTCATTTCATTCGCATGCAGTCTATTTTCATCCTTCTTCTTGACGGCCCAGCATTCACTTCCATACATGACGACAGGTCGGATGATCGATTTGTAAATTTTCCCCTTCAGCCTTATTGGCATTCGGGGATCGCACGTTGTGGCTGTGACCTGTCGCCATTTCATCCACCCTGCGTTAATCCTATGCTGCACAGCTCTATCTATTCCGCCGTCGCCTTGAATGAGGGAACCGAGGTACTTGAAATCTGAGCAGGTAGGCAGTATAGCGCCATCCAACGACATGGGTACAGGACTGGAAAGACCGCCGAAATCACAGCAAAGATATTCGGTTTTGGATCTGTTGATCTTCAAGCCAACACTTTCCAGCCTCTGTTGCCACCCCGTCAGTCTGCTCTGTACCTCGATGCCTTCTTCCCCGACAAGCACGATGTCATCGGCAAAGAGCATGCACCAGGGTGCCTCATCCTGCAGGTCCGACGTCAAAGCGTCCATAATCAGTAGGAAGAGGTAAGGGCTCAATGCCGACCCTTGGTGCAGCCCTACCGCCACATCGATACTGCCCGTAGTTCCCGCGGCAGATCGTACACATGTACGGGATGCTCTTTACATAGCACGGACTAACCTCACATACTTCCCAGGCATACCTTTCATCTTTAACGCCCACCACAAAACCTCACGGGGAACCCGATCGTACGCCTTTTCAAGGTCGACAAAAACCATGTGCAGATTTTTATGCACGCGCTTGTACTTTTCGCACAATTGGCGTAATGCGAAAATGGCATCTGTCGTACCTCGACCGGGCATGAATCCGAACTGGTTTTGTGTTATCTCACACTCTTCTCTCATTCTTCTCTCTATTATTCTTTCCCAGACTTTCATCGTATGTGACATGAGTTTTATTCCCCGGTAACTGCTTCAGTTTTGAACGTCTCCTTTGTTTTTAAAAATGGGGACCAGTATACTACTGCACCATTCCTCAGGTATTTGTTCTTCCTGCAACAATTTACCGAAAAATAAACTCAACCACTTCCATCCATCCGCACTCAGCAACTTCCACACTTCTACTGGTATTCCATCTGGGCCGACTGCCTTCCCATTCTTCATATTCCTAACAGCCATTTTTACTTCTTCCACACTAATTTCTCTCACTAAGCCCATATTCACCGGTGGGTTTTAAGCATACCATTCCATTCATTCTCCTCATTCATCAATTTCTCAAAATACTCCTTCCATCGCTTCTTTATACTTTCATTGTCAGTCAAAATCCTTCCAGAATCATCTTTTATACATTTTACATGTGAAACATCTCTTCCATTCCTTTCTCACTATACTAGGCACATGGTCGCTGAAAACTCATTCTCGACACCACCTCCGTTCAAGATTTTACGAAACAACCAAGCCAAGAATGACACCGCAATCACATTCTTTCCACACCATCATTAAAAGGTAAAAAAAACCACAGACGATAGACAGTTCCAATTTGATGAACGCCCTAAGGGCGCTAATTGCTATTAACTGCTTTGCTAACTATATGCAGTTATTATGGGTCAAAATTGAGATCAACTAAAATTACAAATAAATATATATTTCTTAATTAGCGCAGTTAGTATCGTACATAATCCTGTTTAATCCTTTATACTAGTAAATCAGGATTAGAAAAATGGTTTCTTAGATCCCATTCGATCCTCGTACTCAGTTAGGTTGGATACATTGTCTACTAAGGAAAACAAAGTCCGAGAAAGGTTTTAAAATATGGAAAGTTTCTAATATATCTGATTATTTTTTGCATTTTATATTGAAAATCATGTAAAATATATAGTTACAGCGACAGTTTATATAAGAATTGCATAAAATATTTACTTATTTAGACGTGTCAGAGTCACGATGCAAAATGCTAAATCTGCAAAACGAATGGGGCGACTTGGTTCGGTCCGGGAAGGATACTAGCTAGTACAAAATCTTATATATAAGGCAAGCCCACCCTTCTGGTATCTTTCCTTGATAACTGTTGTAAATAATCATTTTTATTTTCCAACTATTATATATAATTGGAAAATAAAAATATATATTTTAGAATACAATTAATATTTAGTATATAAATCAATGGAAAACTAAAATATTTGTCAATTTCGGTCCAGTTTTCAAGATACATATGGAATTACAAAGTTACATTTGCAGTGAATGAATTATTTTACTCGTATATGTATAATAAATGTAGAAGAAATGTAGATGTAGATGTAGTACGTTGTTGGTATTCTAGAAGTAGAAGGTACCGGAAAGGAAAAAAAGTAGGACTATCTTATCTACAAAAAGAAATGAGATGCCATTAAAATCATAAGTTGTAAAAAACAAGTCTCGCAACTCAGTTCTTCTACCATAAAAAGTTGTGAGATCCATGTAATACAAAGTCGGTTAATTTATTCAGTCCCTACTTACGATTCTTTCTGTCCAGGAGCAAGCTGAAAGAAGTTAGGATCTACAAGGTTAATATTCATAGGTCCCAAGGTAATATTCATTGGTTTAAATGAGATACGTCAAGTTGGGAACGAGGTAGATCTCCAGATATTTTAGGTAGCACTAAGCAAGATAAAGTAAGTGTGTAGTTATTAAATTTAGACTTAATGCGGACGAAGCAACGCTTGACGTCTGAGGTAAGTTGTTTATTACCAACACTAAATTTGTTTTTATTTGTTCAGTGGGCAATCAAAGTTTGCGTTCCAAATTTTCAGCTAGTATGGAAGCCTGACCGCCACTGTTTAATAAAGCGCGCACCGTCTCATACTTGTTAGCAAGACGTTGACCGTAGTGTCAATGCCTTTAAGGGATTCAACTGCTGGCTCAGACTCGTTTATATTCATATTTTCGGATGCATTGCTTGCCTAAGGAACCTCGCGGTGTAAAAGCGTATTGTGTGACCACTTACAAGTAAAACAAGGGCTTAACCTGCATAGCCGCGTAGGGTGTCCCTTACGTAGGCAATTTAGCATAATTTCAACCTGGCCACCTCGGTGATACGCTCTTCGATAGATCAGTACAAGAAAGAAAGGCAGCCGTAGACAAGGTGCGGCCCACTGCAGTACACGCACGATGCCGCCGCACCCGCCGCACCGCTGGCAGCGTCCACAGTCGATGACGGGACACCACACCTAGACGATCTGGGTTCCATTAACATCGCAAGAGATTTAACGGGTAATTTCTGTTTCTTAAAATTGTTGAATGTTTCTCCCTTTTCATCAGCTCGAGCCTTCAAAAATTGAAATAAATTACCTAGCAAAGGAAAATCATAATTTAATGAAGATTTATATTCTTCCCACTTTTGTCTATGAATGATTATTGGATCCCAATCAGTAGTTGGAACACTTAAAGTGCTAATGGATCTAAGACTTTTTAAAAACATGATTTTTTTGAACACAGTGTTACGCAAAGACTTAGCTGTCTGAGAAATAGGAGGCATATTAAATAATGCATTCATGTGTCGTGAGATCAGCTGTTTTTTACTGTCATAACTCTCGCAGAGGAGGGCCCAAGTCATATTGTAGTTACCTTCGGTTACTTCAAAATTACCAATAACTTGGGCTGCCCCACCCTGTAGGTATGATGAAAGATAGTGAATTTTTTTTATAAAATTTATAGTTTCCTTTTAAAGGATAATAATAAATCCTTAGCCAATGTCACATGCGTGTAAAAGCTACGTTCCATTTCCTCCCTTAATCCAAACTGTGAGGCATCACAAACCTCAATATCCCTCTTCAAGTCATTAAAATATTCAAATAAACTTTAAATTTTTTATAAACGTATAGAAAGCTCAGTAATTGGACTTTGTCTAGGATTCTTAACTTCAGTTAAATCATTTACAAAATTTCTAAAAACTTTATTCTTTGCTCAACGTTAGACGTTCAGTCATGAGCTCATCCATATTTGGAACCTTTTAGGCATTGTGCAGAGAAATGAAAAAAAAAATTAAATCAAGATAGGTAAATGCTTAATCCGTAAAACTATTTGAATATTAATAAGTAAGTATGAAAAGTTGAACTTTCTAAGAATTTGTTACGACTTGCAAATTAAGGCATAAAATAAATGTAACTTGCGGCTTAAGTGCGGCGCAGCCGCGGTCCACGTGTGGAGGACGTGAAGAGAAGAGAGCAGCAGGAGACAGTTCGCTGCAGCAACAGGTGAGTAACGAATACCCAACACCAAGGTCGCTGGAAAGGGAGCAAATGCTTACCAGATACGAGGGCGGCACTGAAAATTTCGAGAATCAAGGAAGTAACATGACATTACTATTTAAAAATGTATTTATTGCTTTTCGAAGTATTCTCCGCAAAATTTGACACATTTTTCCATACGTTGGAACCAATCATTGAAGCAACCATTCCTTTCGGAAGTTGGTATCTCCAAATGGCCGTTTTGTAGGCGTCCACAGCTTCTTCAGGCGATGAAAATCTCTGTCTACGCAATTTATTCTTTATTTTAGGGAAAGTATAGAAATCATTAGGGCTTAGGTCGGGGCTGTACGGTGGATGGTCTAATAATTCTATGTTTTCTTGCTCTAAAAGCTCTTTTGTTCTGTGTGCGGTGTGAGAACTCGCATTGTCGTGATGGAGGATGATGCGGCGGTTGCAGTTCTCTTTACGGAGTTCAGAAACGACCTGTCGCAAACAAATGCTAGCATACCAGTCTGCATTAACCGTTCTTTGTCCCTCAAGGGGAATAGTCGTAACATGGCCGGTTTTGGAGACAAACGTGGCCACCATTTTTTTTGCAACACTCCGTGAACTAACAATTTTTGTTGAACTCATTTTCGAACACTCAAACTCGTGACTGGTTTTTTGTTTCGGGTTCTTACGCATATATCCAGGATTCGTCACCGGATATGATGTTGTATACAGCATTTGAGCATCCTGCGTGGAATCTTTCGAGAGTTCTGACGCACCAAGTAACACGAGCCGCTTTTTGCTCTTCACAGAGCGAATGCGGTATCCATCGGGAAAACAACTTTTTTACACCTAATTGTTCATGCAAGATTATTTGTATTTGACTCATGCCAATGTTTAAAGTTGCCTGAATTTCGCGGTATGTCACATGTCGATCTTCCTCAATCAGCTTACGCACAGCATCAACGTTTTCTTGGGTGACTGCAGTTTTTGGACGACCTTGACGGGGATCGTCACTGAGCTTGACACGTCCACGTTGAAATTCAGCTAACCAGAGATAAATTGTGGTTTTGGAGGGGGCTTTATTATCAAATGCAGAAATCATCCGGTCAACACACTGTTTTTGTGTTAAACCACTTCGAAAGTCATAATAAATCATCGCTCTTGAATTTTCACGAGTCTATTCCATTTTCTCAACGACTAAACAAGTTTGACAAAACCTTGTGACAAGACCGAGAATCTTTTTTTAAATAAATAAATGGTATTCGATTTTTAAAACCAAGGAGTTTTCAATTAAAAAATTTTAATATGACAGGAAGAGTGGAAATATTCCATTCCCGATACTTTTAGTGCAGCCTAGGTATATGGTTTATATTAGTATTTAAGCTAAAGAAGTTATAAGGCTTAATTTTAAGTAGCTTAGTATGGCAAAAGTATTTGAGAGCCTAAAATTAAAACTTATATATAAAATAAAATATTATCTTATGAAATGCTAGTATAAATTGACCAAATTTTATGGTGATTTGCAATTGTTTGCAAAGTACGCCACGTGTGCGTAAAGAAAGGTTAGGTTGATTTAGTTTTAGTAGGTAATTGTAGTAAGTAAAATGAATTGGCCTTGAACAATCTTGCTGTAATTTACCGTTGAAACTTTGATTTATGCAGTGAATGGCCTTAGATGGATAAAACATGAAAATTAAGATCACTGCGATATATAAAAGAATTGGCCGGCCGGCAACCTTAAGTCAAGTTGTGAGAAGAACGCGCAGGGCATATGTTATAAGAGTGTTATATTACACTCGCTTCCCTGATTTGGTTGCTGTGCAACTGTATCTCGTTGCAGGTTCTCTCGGCAATTACAAATTGTGTTAGCTTGTCCAAAGCCTTACTTCTTCATTGGATAATCACGCCGGAGTCACCATGATCACGCAAAAAACGCGTGGTAGTTAGGGTGCAGTTTTTAAATAAAATTTTTCGTTTTCATAATTCGTATATTATAATATCGTACTTTGAATTACAATAGGTACGAACTCCTTGATAAGACTTATTAGATTAATGAAATTAACTTATTAGAGTAAGAGATGGATGGATTGCTGATGCGGTTCAAAATGGCACATTTCAGGTGTTCTTATTCAAAATTTGCAAATTTCAAGCTCTTTATGTCTGCATTTTAATTATGAAAAATCAACTTTAGAATAGGTAATCGAACTCGCAATCAATCAAATTTCAAAGCGGTGTTGAGCTCCTTAATTATTATAGATATTATTTCTTTTTTTATTTGATAGCTCTGTAGCGCAGTGAAGGCCTCTGGTTTGAATTTTGCTCAGAGCAATGTATACGGGCTACAAAATAATTTTTCCTGGTCGAGATGTTTGTCCCGCAATTTATGCATGAAAACTGTCTTCACGATACAGGATAAAATCCTAGTCTTTTAACGCTTGTAACGTTTAATAAAAATAAATGAAAATACTGTCCTTTTCCAGGTTACTTGCGGCATAGCTCTTCCTTTCTCCTATATTAGCCCACAATTTCTTCACCCACTCCTTTTTTACGCATATCATCTATACAGTTCATTTATCTTTTCTTAGGACTCTCTCTACTTTTATATCTACACAAAAATAAATAAATGTTAATAAATAAATATCTATATAAATATCTGTTATATTTTTATATTACTTACTAAATTAATGATAGAAAAGTCGTAACCAGGTAAGTAGTAAAGTCCGACACAGTGATGTGATCTACATAATAAATCTAAGCACATAGGCAAATTTAGGTTAAGCCGGGCAGTTGTACAAATATCGCTCAGGAATCGCAAGGATGCCTTTGTACTTGTTAATATTATCTAAATAAGATTTCGATTTATTATACGATTCTTGTTATTTCCGCCATGTGGTGGTGGCGTAAGTGAATCCTACATACCATTTTAAATGAGAGAGAGTAGTAACTGGGCAATTCCAATAAAATCTTATGGCTTCTAATAAATGGCGGTATAACAATTGAGTTTACGCCAGACTTAAAATATCTAGATCGGCGACAGGTACCAGAGTCACAGGTGCTAAATACCTCTCGTACTGGTCAATGCGCCTGCCAAGTGTGACAGTTAAGGAAAATCCTACCGTAAACGGAAGAGGCACATTTTTTTATAAAACTAAAGTGATATACAAACGTATAGTCCACTTGATGGCACTGCACTGCACTTCATGACGATCTGCCGTCTTTTGAATTTTGAACAAAGAGGGCTGTAGAAGTGTTTGTACGTTTAAGGTTGGAAAGGCGTACAGCATGTAATTATACTTACTTTCTATACCCTTCACACTTTGGCAACAGAAACAGGTAAATGGTGCACCAGTTGACTTTTACGGTCTTATGAAGAAGGAAAACAACGATACGATTATCCCTGGTGGTGGTGGGTGTTCCTAAATTTTGTCTAAAGGAAAAATACCTCGTGCCTTTAATAGGTCTCGGTATACCGTCTCATATATGCCATATTATGCTTCGATGAAGATATTATGCTCAAACTGATTTTTGTGTCGTTTTTTTTTTATTTGTATTTTTACATTTTGATATGATTTTTTATTATTATGAATAGAAGAGGTTTAATCTGTATTTAAACTTTTTATGCGAAACTGAAAAGATTTTAAACTATAAAGTCTAAAAAAAAATAGGATCAATGTATCCCTAAATTCTGTTGATATGTTTATATGGACAGAAAAATGGCTTCAAAATGTGGTACTGTTGAGTGGAACATTTTAATGACAAAATTGTTGATTCGGAGATCGGTCGTCATAATTGATATTAATAAAGAGAACATTTAAATTTCTTTAATTAAATAACGCCATGTATGTCGTCATACATCACATGTGTAAGTCAGGGTGACGTGATACCCTGTATATTATTCCCCGCTTCAATGGAAGTCGTTTTTAAGCTACTGAATTGCCAACGATGTAGTCATTTTTGCAGAATCTTTGGAGGAACTTAGCTCTGTCCTCCATGAGCTCAAGGCCGAGACCAAGGTCATGGGTAATATCCATGCCACAATAGTTGTTTGTTGGGACACCACACTCAAAGATGTTGACGAGTACGTTTACCTAAGCGTATTACTACCCTACATAACCCCTGAGCCGCGGTAGCCCGAAGGCTAATCAGTTGCTGTAAATTTCACAGTACGCGAGTGAGTGATAGTACCTATGAATTTCACGACCGCTCTTTACTATGGAGAGAGCTATGCTTGGAAACTCGCTGCGTAATAGACTTCATAATATAGAAAATATCCGCATTAGAAGTAGAGTAATCGCTGCATAGACCCGCTGATTAATAACTTTAAGCGGCAATGGACGGCCATATAGCTCGAAAAAGCAAAAATCGATTAGGAAGGAAGCCCGAGTGGCAGCTTCGAACCGTTAATCGATTTGTATGGTACCTCCACTAGATGGAGTAAAGTGGATGGATGCATCAGGTTCTGCACCGTGTGTTGGCGCGTTTGTCGATCGTTGATCTGTAATTATGACGATGATGTCTTCATAATTATACTATGAAATGAAATATTTATTTGCTTTTGATTAAGGTACACTGAAGATGGTGGTATTAATTAAACATCCGCTTAATCAGCCATTATTGATGGCATGCAAATCTTACAAATATAAAATAATGCGATAGTAATATTTATGAGTAAAATAAAATGTCAAAAATTTATCAATAAATAGGTAATAGGTACTTAATAAATATTTTACACTTGGTCCAGCAAATCCACATCAGTCCAGCCGCTACCACATACCGCAGTTCAAATATTCCTCCACAGTATAAAAAGCCTTTTCACTGAGCCATCTGTATAACTCTCTTTTAAATTTAATGACAGGTAGGTCTTGAATTTCTTGTGATATCTTATTATATACTGTCATACACATCTAATAGCAATTATTATGGAATCTCGCGCTCTTGGGTATTATAGTGGAAACCAACCTATTCCTATTTCTAGTGCCTCGTTTGTAAAATTCTTTGGCTTGTGTGAAATAATACATATTATTTTTTACAAATTTCGCCGTTTCAAAAATATATAGACAAGGAAGTGTCAAAATTTTCAAGGATTTAAACAAGGGCTGACATGGCTCGTTGGGTACAGTACCACATATAGCTCTAACACACTTTTTTTGTGCAATGAACGCCTTTTTTATATCTGTGTTATTACCCCATATAATGAGTCCGTATCGCAGGAGGTTCTCTTTCCTGCTATTTTTGTTAATTTATAAATTGCAAACGCGAAACGATTGATTTTATTGCACACTTTTTCGATTTGTTGTTTCCAATCTAGTTTTTGGTCAATTTCTATACCCAAGAATTTCGTTGTTATTGTATTTTTAAGTATTTATCCTTCATAATTTGTATTCAATGTCAAATTTTGTATATTATTAAAGTAATTAAATTCGTTTTGTCATATTAATAATTAAATTATTATTTCTAAGCCAATTAATTTTTTGTATTATAGTTTCACTGATGTCTTTTTTGTGGTCATTTAATGTTAGTTTTTTATCAGTTGTCACTATTACAGATATATCATCAGCGAATAGGATACATCGATACTTGGTCACATTTGGGAGATTATTAATACAGGTCAGGAATAGAGGATGTCCCAGGATACTTCCTTGTGGAACGCCAAACTCGTTTTTCCTAAACTCAGATCTGTGATTTTCAGGTACATGGTTATAGTCAAGTTTTGCGATTTCGACTGATTGCATTCTATTCTGCAAGTATGTTTTGATCAAGTTCAAAGCAGTGCCTTTAACGCCGCAGTGCTCCAACTTTGCTAGAAGTTGATCATGAGAAACAAAATCGAAAGCTTTCGACATATCAAAGAAGAGCGCCGTCGTATATTGTTTGGCGTTTAGTTGTGTAAGGGTCTCATTCACTAAGTCATATACCGCATGTGTAGTGGATTTTCTTTTCCGAAATCCATATTGATTGTTTTTGAGTACCTGATATTTATCAAAAAACGATGTAAGTTTTTCATGTATAACCTTCTCATACACTTTGGATAGGATAGGAACCAGCGTAATGGCCCTGTAGTTACTTACGAGTGTTTTTTTACCTGTTTTAAATAATGGCTTCACCAAGGAGAATTTTAATTTGTCTAGAAATATCCCAGTTACCATTGACTGATTTATCAGAAACGCCAAAACAGCACCTAATAGTTTATTACATATCTTGATAATCTTAGTAGATACCTCGTCGTAGCCTTCTGAATTTGTATTATTCAGTGATAACATTATTTTTCTAACGTAATATTCGTCAATGGGGGTCAAATAAATAGAATTATTTAAAATGTCATTAGGAGTTTCACGTAATATGTTTGCATTTTCTTTATTTGTCAATTCAATAAAATAATTGTCAAAAATAGACGCTATCTGTGTAGGATCATTTATAACTTTGTTTTTATATTCAATGGAATCTATATAATTATTCTACTGCGGTCTAGTGTCAATTTCTTCCTGTATTACTTTCCATGTAACCTTAAAAATATTTTTGCTTTTTAATACGTATTTATAATTTGTTTGTATTTTTGCTTGGAATATACATTTCCTTAATAACTATGTGAATTGTTTTCAAAATAATTGAAAACTCGAAACAAAATTTTTCAAAATAGCAAATTTCAATTTAAAAATACTCTATTTTCAATTATTTTATTCATAATCGAAATTATTTTATCATAAATTATGAGTAACATTCACGATATTAAGGAAACAAGGGAGTTATCGTAACTGAACCAACATGCTAAGGAAACACTAAAAGAAAATATATTTAATTCAACTGGAAAAATCCGGAGGCAATGTCTTCCCGTCGTTGCCATGAAAATAAGTATAAGGGAATCCGTATGGGAAAAACAAAAAAGACAATAAGAATGTGTTATTTTTTTTTTTTGTTTTCCGCGAGATGTGTCGCCTACTTTAGTATTTTTTAAATTAGGTATATTTGTTAAAAATTCAAGGCAATGTATTAAGTAGCGTTAGAAGCTTACAGTAAGTACATAATATACAATATGTATCAAAAACCCTGAGGTTCCCGTTAAGTGTGTTATCAGAATTAGTAGACAAACGTAAAGAAATAATTTTTGTTTCAAAAAACCCCTTTTTAAAAGAAATTTATTTGAATGAAAAAAAAATTATTTGCAAATTGTACCTACGTGGTTTTATTTCCTCTAACTCACACGAGTATCGGTAATGTGGGGTATTTGACAATCCTCTTACTCCTCGGCCAATGCAGAGATAATAAAATCACATACAATTTGCAAATTATTTTTTTTTCATTCATTTTTTTAAATATGTTTTCTTGAAAAAATATTTCTATATGCTTGGATACTGATTCTGATAACGCAGTTAACGGGAACCACATGGTTTTTGTTACATGTTGTACATAGATGAAAAAAAAATTCGTAGACAATTTTATTCAATTTGAAAAAAAAATTGTTTTCTCAATGATTAACGTACCTATTACTTTTAATCCATTTTACCCAAGTAAGACCATGGTCTGTTTACGAGCTAACATTTACAATAATGATACTTTACGGTAGCGTCTTTGCTATCCATATAAAATCTATATGCTTGCTTACTTATTTTTTATTTATTTGTGTTTAAGTGTGGTATGTAAGTACTTATTACCAATTTATCAATGAACTTGTTAGTTGTTATAAATACTGAGGACTTAAATAAAACAGCCACGCAAAATTATTAGAATTTTTTATTCCAGATCTTACGATTACCAATTTTCTTGTTATTTGATTTTTTTAATTATGAAAACCCATGTACACCTGCAAGTGATTTAAATGTCTTTGTGTGTAAACCCTTAGGACTTAAATGAATCCTTAAAGCGGTGCACCCTGTGCAAATAAAACTCTAGGCAGAATAGACATACTAACCTGTAAACATTAGTTTTTTTTTTAATAAAATTACAGTAAAAGAAGAACTTATAGTCCACCTGTTAGGAATAGACTTCAGCACACTTGCACTCAACAACAAACAAAGCAAGATTCGGACTTGTTGTCATCTCGCAGGATTAAGATGGAATGCCACGTAGCCTGTAATTATACGGGCTTTGTTTACTCTTAAGGGGATAGAGTAAGTCAGCTCAAATTCTAATTTCGTCCCCACTTGCCCGCGCGTCGTATGCTATGTACCGACATGTTTGTTATCACTAATACTGTAAGTAGAAAGGTCGTTAGACACTTATTTCATTAGCTTTATCATATTTATGCCTGTTTCTTAACGCCAATCCAGTCGCTTCTTATTTTTATTACGGTTATTTCCCATTTTAATTTTACGTCGTCCTGTTGCGAAATGTATATTCTGATCGTAAGCGACACAACCTCCCCGTTCAAAGGCCGAAGCGAAGTGACCGTGCGGCAGGAATCACGCTTCAAAGGCCGATAGTTTAGGTAATTTCTTTTTACAGTGAAAATAATGGTATTTTAAAAAAAGTAAATAACATAAGCACTGCTTTATAGTTAGTTCAGTTAGTATGCAAAGTTTCATGATCTTATTTAAAGTATTTTATGAATAACAGCGGTTTATTGTTTATATTGGAGGTAACTTTGGATTTTTCTTCTATCGAGAAAATTTTACAAAATTCGTGTTTTCGTCTAACATAATCCTTAACATTAATCCTCAACTTTACCATATATTTATTTCAAAATTAATGCTGCAATATTTTCGGCATAACGAAGGATCTTGCTAAGCCATTTGAGATTATATTTCCCCTTAAGATCGAAACACAACAGTAAGAGCACTGTTATTTGGCAGTAAAACACTTAAGACGATGGATCCCGCCCTAAAAACTCCTAGGGGAAGAGAAATACTAGCACTTTAAAAAAAAGTGATTCTTTTTCCTTCACAGTCTATTAAACGTCCACTGCCGAACATAGGCCTCTTACATAGCTAGTAGATATTTACAATAGTTGCTACATTTGGCAAGCAGAATGTCAAACTTAGTCTTATATACATATACAGCTGTCATGAGAAACATATTTTTGCTCATCTGCTATTTTAGTTATCCTATTACGACACCAACGTGATGATATTGGTTAGTGAATATTCTTGCACTGCCACTACACGTGTCAAAAATCACGATTACTAGTTTTTAAACATATGACATTTTTAATACATTAACCTTTACCTTATTTGTTTTGGCTACAAACTAGTTTCTTTACTTACTTGCTGATTAAAAAACGTTTAATGCCTGTCCGGTTACGTGAGGTAATACGGTTTGATTTGCTGTTGAACCGTGCGCGCTAATGCGATCACAGTTTGTGATTAACCTCTGAATTCAGGAAGTTTAACGGTAATCACTTCAACGTGTGGTGTTTGCTGTTTTCGTCCGAAGTGAGCTTAGTATATTCTATTCCACAAACGCTTTATCTTGTGCAGAGTTACTGTTTTAAGTACGATTTCATTTGATTTTTTTTAAATATTTGATATACGTGGTAGAGCTACGTTGCAGTTATATAGGTAGTATAGTTGTAGCACGAATGGGCTGGCTCGACCAGGGAAGGACCACGCTCTCATAAAATACCAGCGTATAAATAGTAGCGTAATGCTGCTGTGTTTCGTATGGTAGGTGTGGAGAACCGGAGACCCTTTTTACTGGAAACGAGGCATTCCATCTTAGTCTTCACCGGTGACAATGCATCTGCATTTTGATTCGTAATCGAGGATAGATGTAGATGTCTATGGGACACAGCAACCACTTACCTTCAGGTGGACTGTGTACTCGCTGGTCACCCTATCCATTAAAAAATAGGACGGTTATTTCAGTGAAAACATAGTTCACTTCATGAAATGAAGTGAAATGAATGATTTTTATTCAATATAGATTATTGTATAAAAGTTACCGAAAGTCATTTTTTTTTATTTACCACTTATTTACTTTCCTACTACATTTCTCAAAATGTAGATGCGTTGTCACTCCAGAGGTCTAAGACGGAATGCCTGGTTGTTAAAAACATGTGTGCAGTTCACACGCTGTAAAAGTGAAATATTCAGAGATGGAAACCGTTTGTCTCTTTTTAGTGTTGTGTTTTCGTTTCCTCGAGTTTCAAATTACAACATATATAAAGAAGTTCTTACTTCAAAGAGGATCTCGAAGTAAAGAATGTCTCCGTTTTTTTGACTCATCATACGAAACGCTGCAGCATTATTTTGCTATTTAACTCTAGTAATCTGTACATATTATTTAACATTTCAGACATTATTTTAAATAGTAAAAACGTGGTCCTACCCCTGTCAAGTAAACCATTACTGCTGCAGCTATAAAATAGCTGCGGTGTGACTTTTTATACAGAATAAAGGTGACAAACGAGCACTCATTCCACCTGATGGTAAGTGGATGCTGTGGCCCATAGGCATCCACATTTATTTATTCTCGATTAAGAATCAAAACACAGATACGTTGTCACCCTTGAGGACTTAGATGGAATGCCTCATTTCTAGTTAAAAAGGATCTCTGGATCTCTGGACATTCCCCATACGAAACACATACTATTTTACGCTGGTGTTCTGTGAGATTGTAGTCCTTCCCCGGTCAAGCCGACCCATTCGTGCTACAACCATAAATGACTATGCTGCTTATGATGAGTAAGGCATTAAAATATGTATGTTATTCCGTGTTACTAAGACGAAAAAATGTTTCATTATGCTTATGTATTCAAATGCTTAATCCATTTGATATCTCTAGTTTCATACTGCCCTGATACGGAAGAAGGCGGCTAAGCCACAAAAGTATGATTCGAGAAAAATTGAAAAAAAGTGCGAAATTAGTTTTCTTGATAGATATCACCGAAAAA
This sequence comes from Parnassius smintheus behrii, assembly GCA_036936625.1. Lineage (NCBI taxonomy): Eukaryota > Metazoa > Arthropoda > Insecta > Lepidoptera > Papilionidae > Parnassius > Parnassius smintheus. The sequence continues at coordinate 16,733,642 of JAUPFT010000009.1, read as the reverse complement.
AATATTTCAACTATTGGAATCCATGTAAAAAAAAATTACGAATCTTTCCCAAATACTTTTGAATGAAATTATTGGCATACTGTTCTGTAAACTCTAAAAATGTAGTTAACGTAAGTATTGAAACATTATATTTGAATATTAATTACAACATAAAAGGCCGTTAAGTATACCTTAACTGCTTTTTAGTATAGCATTGACAATAATCATACGCTAAAATGCGGCTAACCTACTTTAACTTTCTTTTGATTTTTGACGCTTTGTTTAAATTATACACTTGGACTACACTTTATTGCTGATTAGTGATATGACCGCCTTATAGTATAGTTTATCAGCAAATAATCAAATTAAATAGAAGTGCAACTAACCTATAAGGTAGTTAAATGTACATCAATCTCATGGAACGGCTTTTTTGGATAGTATTAGCATAGGTATATTTTTCTTAAGTAAGTTTGAAAAGTTGCTAAGTGTAAAATAAAATGTGCTTTAATTTAAAGAATATCAAAACTTTATTCATGCTTAACACAAACGATTATAAGGAAAAACAAGGGATTGTTTATTTATTCTTAAATAACCTCTTTTTTATTTAGAAATGTGATTTTCTGCTCTACTAAACCATTTTCAATTATAATTCTTCATTTTCTGCTAAATCCGATCTGAAAAATCTGATTTATTAACTGATTTTTTTATCATAGATATTGGTATGATATCGACTGATTGTCGTCTTCTTCGGAATCAGAACTCTTTTGCGGCATCTCCACTGACGGTACATAGTCCATCCTTTTACCGAATCATCGGCCTCAAAATCTTCCCCGCTTTATTCTTAATAATGACGCTCTTCTACTGGTACTGGAAGACGTACTGTAAATGACAAGGAGTAAGTAATTTTACAGACTTATGCTTATAGATAGACATAGACTTCTTTGAATTTGGAGCTATTCGGCGGCGTGTTTACTGCATTCAAAGCTTCACCGGAGTTAAAATCTTTACCGGCTAATTCAATGTAACGATACTCCCTGATGCACTGCAAAATCACGGCAGTCCCAACATCACTCGAAAGGCTATATTGAACTATACAATTAAATATAATATAATCATTACAATTATATACAACGCTTATAGATGGTACCATTTCTTCATAATAAAAAATATTCACAGCGTTTTATTCGTTTTCAGTTAGGTGAATTCACTGTGTATCTTTATTTTGGTGTTGTGAGATATCAAGTTTGAACATCCCGCTTAACTTTTGGAGTTGATAAAATTTTGTAAATTGATTCAGAATCACTTATGAGATCCATAGAGTATGATCAAGACCAAAGTGAATCAATTATTAAAAAACGGGGAGTCAGTCGTGTCCAATGTGCCCACTGATTAAGTTTAAATGGTTTACAGTCTTCTGCTGTCTCTTCTCTCGCCACGTTCACTAACTTCTTGCCTTTGTTAAGGCATTATTCAAGGTGTAAATTAAATAACATATAAATACTCAAGTAATGTAAGAAGGGAGAGGTAAGTTCCCTTACGTTCGGAAACGATTTAATATTAAATTAGGAAAAATATTAGTCTATGAATTTGGTGTAAAGGTAATCCAATCCACTTATGCACAATGAAAAATATTGTCAGATCTTTTTGCTTGGCACCCGAGCAGCAGTAGTAGCAGCGCATGCTACCTCAAAATTGAATTGAACACTCCTTGGCCGTAACGTATTTTAAAATTATTTTGTGATGAATATAATGCTCTTTTTTACATATTAGAGAGGACTTTGAATAAAATGTACTATTATTGGCTACTTTTTAAGTACTAACTAAATCATTTAAGATATAAAAATAGCAAATTTTTATTTTTATATTAATTTTAATTTATTTAGGTCAAGTACCAAGCTGTATGTGGTATGACTGTGGTAATTTCAATGGAGATGCCAGTTTTAAAAAATATTTATATAAGTTCATGAACTTAAATTTAAAATGAGTGGAAAATATAATTGTAAAAATAAATATATAACGATTTCTCATATTTACGCAAACATTACACATTTAAATAAGACTAATTTCTACGGATTTTATCGCGTATATTAACTTTTTTATATTCCCGGCGTTTCGTGAACTTTACAGCACCCATGGTCACGGGGGGACTAAGGTTTTCGACGATTCTATAATTAATAAAATTAAAACCCAACCCAAGCATACACCTGCAAGACTTCAAGATACTATAAGTTCATACTGTGTTCATACAGAACAAAAATTAATAATTTTAATCTGTAAATAACTCCTAAAATAAGTAACTATTACATCGGGAAGACATCAGTCCCTCCCGTGACCATGGTGCTCGAAACGTCGGGAATATAAAAAAGTTGATATACGCGATAAAATCCGTAAAAACTAGTTTTATTTTAAAAATAAATATAACTATTTTATTTAAGTACTTTAAATTCTCTGGGAAGTCTGCAGTCTGCGAACATGTTCAAGATCGTCCCCACCATTACATTAGATTTGATAAACCACAAATTCTCGCAAAAGAACACCGATTCTTACCAAGGATGATACGCGAGGCTATTGAAATTAAAAAACATCCAAATTTCAATAGAGAAGATGGTTGGGTGCTACCATCTGCTTGGGATCCTATAATTAACAAAATTAAACCCAAACCCAAGCATACCACTGCAAGACTTCATGATACTATAAGCTCGTTTTGCGTAAATCGGACCAAAAATTAATATTAAAAAACTGAAGGTAGCCGGACTAACTATGACATTGGGACGTCAAACATCTCAGTCCCCCCCGTGACCATGGGCGCTGTAAAGCACCCGAAACGTCGGGATAATAATAAAAATAAAATAAGTAATTAAACGCGATAAAATCCGTAAATAATAGTTTTATTCAATACTTTAAATTCTATTAAATTTCTTCCTCGCAATTTAATTGCAATTTATGGGAAAATTGAATCTTAAAGTCCTTTTCATCAGAAAAGACACATTTTTTCGGAGAACTATTATACAGTTTTCTAAATCAAAACCCGAACCAAAGAATATACCTCTGACGCACTCGGACAAAAGCTCTGATCATACTTTTTTAACTCTTAAAACTTGCCGATCTAAATTCTTCACGTACACGTTGATTGCTGAACTTACACTTAGACGCTTTTTAGAGTAGCACATTCACTTTGCCGCTGTGTAAATATTGTTAAAAATAAAATTCAAAGGTTCATCATACACAAAAAAGCAGTGAATGCTTTTTTGGGAAGTATGTGATTTTAATATATTTTTTAAATTCTACGCTTAAAAACAGTTAAATGTTTTTAGCCGTATTTTAGCTTCTACTGCAAGTGTTTACCGCTTTTTAGCATATTATTAGGTATAGCCTAGCATGATTGCAACTAAGGAATAAAGCAGTTATTTACGCTTAACTGCCTCTTAGCTTAGAAAATGTGTTTAACTGAATTTTTTCTTAGTTTTATAACATCAAATATGAAATTTCAACTAAGAAAATAAATCGTTAAAATCTCTTAACGGCTATATAGCGTAATGGTGCATCCTAACTGATTTCTAGCGTATGACAGCAAAGAAAATTTTGCACTTAACCGCCAAAATGCTTTATGTATCTCAGGAACTATCAATCGTAAAAATATAATTCCAATATTGGTCGATAGAGAATTTTTTGCTTATTCTAGTGGTGCTGAAAGCTCAAAATCGCCAAAATGCACTTAGCCGCCTTTTTCCGTATCAGGGCAGCATAGGCTGTGTAGTGGCGGTAAGTGTAGGCGGCGTAAGAATACTCACTACCTTATATCATCCGTTGGTAGTCTTAAAATGCGGCAGAAGGAAATAAATTAGGATATGAGCAGCATTATCTTCCTAATAATAGCTCAAGAATAATAAAAAATCCACGTTTTCCAAACTACCTGCCAACTGTGGCAATTATGACAAATATCCCTATGGGGTATAAGTCTATGTTAAGCAGTGGATTTTGTTCGCCTGAAATGAACGAATAAAACTGAAAAATATTTAAAAAATTCCGGAGTTTACACGCTTCATACATCCTACTTCTGGACATAAACATTTTCCACTAAAGAGATTTATTTATTCAATATGAATAATTCTTCAAATCATCGAAATGTATTTTAATTATTTGGACTTTTCATACTTCCTCACGATGGTTTCCTACGCTAAGTGCATTGTATATCAGCACTAAAAATCTTTTTCTTCTGCTTCGCCAGCTAATAAAAGTTCTACACTGTTGGACATGGAACACTGCCGTTGTAGGAAGGATTTGCCTTAATCGCCACGCTTGCCATCGATTGACGGCCGCAGTACCAGACGTCTCGCACGTGAGATTCTTGTGCTGCTGTCAGTCACGGGCTGGGCATTTTACATCTAGTGCAAGCCAAGGTAATGGTTATCAGAGGACTCCTTGTTTTCGACTTTTTAATTATCGATGCGGCACTTTGTCATTCGATTACATACATCTAAATATAAAACTGATCTTTTCCTTTTAATTTTATCGGTACTCTTTAGAGGCCACTACCAGTCTTGAAAGTTTACCAAAAAGCGTTATATGGCCGCTTAAGGTGGATGCTTCGACCGTCCATCCATACATTTTTTAACCAAAATCTTCACTAAGCACAGACACTCTTTCTTCAAAACTAATCATTTTATCACTTCTATACAGTGAAATGTGTACGCGTCTGACCTTTATGGGCAATAACTTACATTATATACTGAGAAAAACAATAGTGAAATCCCTGAAAAATTTGACACTTCTTTAGTAGTGTGCATGACTTTTGACAAGCAAACGAAAGGCGACGTTTAAACATTGGCACGCTAGATGGCATCCAAGTGATCTTAAATAATTCTGATAAATCAATATCTTAAGTTCAATAATTGGTTAATTTCCTTTCCAACCGTTAATAAACCGTATAAAATAACATAAAACTAATAACCTTAGACTCCTATGTTTTTTGTAAACAATTTTATTACTTATTATCGTTGTGTGGCATACCAAAAGTCGTAGGTAAAGCGACGTTGCCGTCCTTTCTGACAACAAACTGCCGTGGACAGAGAAGTCTACGGCACTAACGTATTCCTGACCTTGAATTGACGAAACAAAAGCGTTGCCAAACTTACGTACGTTCACTTGTTTGACTTGTATAAAATATATATTCTGATTTCGGTTGCCACACGCGCTATGATTTGCGCGCGGAATTTCTTGTGTATTATCATCGATCACTAATAAAATCGATGTGTATTATACATATTTTGTATGTATGTTTTCATTGATTCGAATTGCAATATTTCTCTAGTATATGTTTGAGACTATATTGTAATTTCTCGTAGGTATAGTAATTAATTATTTTAAAAACGCAATTATGTTTTCGATAGAATTATTAACAGCAGGCTGGCCCGTGATTTTTCCGAAATATCGTCACAATACTGATTACCTACGTCATACGTGTCAGTGTTTCATACATGAATGTGTTTGAATATGTTTTTGGTCAACAATAAATACAATTATTATAAATCGGTAAACGACCAAAGCAGTCACAAAATTAAACTTGCAAACATTTGATAAATTAGGTTTTGCCGGGTTACATTAAACACCCTTTACGCATTTTGCAAACATTTTCAGACAGACACACATTATTAGTTTGTTATATTTTGTAGAGCTTAAGTTCACTCGTCACTACGTCACAGCTTATGATGCGTTCATAAACAAATATAATTCAGTTAAAAAATCCTTTTTTCTGTTCCGTGCTTTATTGTTTATAAATAAATAGCTTATTCTAATCTGTGTTATATTTTTCTTATTCGTCGGCCAATTCTACCAGGAATATAAAGATAACATTGAAATAAAAAGATAAGTAAATTTTTGTACATTTTAGTGTTCTGGATCTTGTGTTCCGAACGCAACCTTGATCACATTCACATAGAATTGAAGGAAGATTTGTCTACGATCTGGACTATCTTCTAGTCGACACTCTGCACCACTTGCGGATGCGATGTATTTTATTCAAATACTTTTTTTTCTATACTGTTCTCTACTGTTTGTTTTTCTATATTTCAGATTTAGATTGCGTCTACAATGTCTGCTCAAACAAGCAAGGCGTCGTACAAACGACACGCATATTCGGGGAAGCGCAAATCATTGAAACGAGTACGATCTGCACTAAAACGATTTCATGATACAGAGAGGTAAGTAAACATGCATAATACAAGTAACTCTGTATCCGGGTTCATAGTAAACACGGCCAAGTTTGGATCACAGAACACTATTACTCCTAGCGGAGAGTTTGGATGTAGGGATTTCGCGCTATTTCACGATCACACTTCTTATGGTACCTACCTACCTACTTGCCTACATTTTCTATAGACAAAAGTTTCACTCTTATATTTTATTACAGCCGTTTGAAAGCTTGGCGTTCAGAAGAAACGAAGAAGAAGCCATTGAATGAAGAAATCGTCATTGATAACTCTGTAATGTACGTATCAAAGAAGCATGGTTTATTATTGTTCGGAAAAGGAACACTACATGTACGTACGCACCTAAGAAATTGTTCCTTTGGTCGAAAACCATAAGATGACGTAAAAAAAACCCGCGAAATATTCAGAAAGGGGAAAATAGGTCTAGGATATAGGTTATATACTTTTATTATATAGTCATCACAATTTGATTTGTTTCTTTCAGTACTCAGAATACACAACCAAGAACATATGCGCGTGTAAAACCGAAAACGCGTTTAGAGGCCACCTACAGTGCTCCTAGTACTAGCAGTGACAGCTGAACCTGTGGTTGAACCTTTAGAGATTAATACAATTATTGTAATAATTGGTACTGTTACAAATCATCAGTGTTATTAGTTTTGAGTGAATTGGTATGTATCATTGACAGGCCTGTTGGTCTAGTGGTTAGTGACCCTGACTGCTATGCCAGAGGTCGTGGGTTCGATTCCCAACCAGGACAAATGTTTGTGTGATGAGCAACGATCATTTGTTCTGTGTCTGGGTGTAATTTATCTATAATATTTATGTATTTAGAAATATATAAGTATGTTTATCAGTCGTCTAGTACCCATAACACAAGCTCTGCTTAGCTTGGGACTAGATGGCGTTGTGTGATGGTTGTGGAATATTATTATTATTATTATTATCAGTATAGTTATGTTGCTTCAAATAGGTACTTCTGTTTTGATAAAAAAATTCAATAGTGTAATGTAATAAAATAAAACTGCGTTATATTGTAATCAATGTTGACATAATTTATTTCCCAAAGTTATAAATCAATTAAATAGTTTACGACAACAAATACAAATTTTATTTTTATAACAATCGTACATAGCGTTTTGTAGTTCTGCCTACCCAATCTACACATACACAAAAATTAAAAACTTGTTTTTTACATACACGCCATCTAGTGTTCTAACTTCATAAACGTAGGGATACGTCTGTGTGCGTAAACGCCCCTATATTCAATGACAGATATTATAATCAAAATTAATGTTGATTTGGGTAGATTTTGAGGCAATGATATGACCCATTCCAATAAAATGTAATATCCGATAACCGCTAAGTCTACTCCTACGACTTAATAATTTTCCAATTACACAAAGATCCAAATAAACTTAAAATGTTGCGTTCAGCGCCATCTTGCGGGAGAATGGCTGGGAACAGTCCGAAGGTTCCACCTTAAATAAGTCTCACTAATTTTTCACTTTAATGAGTTTATTTAGCATTTTAATTTCAGCGGCAAGCGAAACAAGCAGACTCGCACAGGCAACTTCCCCCCTGCTTCCACTTCCCCCGATCCCTCTCCAGTGCAGCGCCTACGGGTCGAGACAACCCTTTATTAAATTACGTTGTCAGCTGTAGTATAACTGCGGGTGCATCTGTGTGGAGGTCCTCTTAGATATGGAGAAGTCCTTCGACAGAGTTTGGCACGCAGAGCTAATTTATAAGCTAATTCAGCATACAATCATGCCGCTGATGCTTGTGCGGCTAATAGCGTCGTTCCTGGAGGGGCGGAGCTTTCAAGTCAGCCTAGAAGGGGCAGTTTCAGTAGCACGACCGATCGAAACGGGAGTGCCACAGGGCAGCTGCTTATCATCTCATCTATAAGCGGTCTACACAGGCGATATTACCCCACTCCATGACCAGCTGCAGGAGTAGGAAGAGGACGCCATCCTTCGTCTATTGCTCACCCTATCTAGTGTTCCTCATTTTCAGTTTAGTTTAGTGTTCCTTATATATAATAATTCAAAATATTTAAGAACGATTGGAACACAATTTAGCAAAGTGACTACAATACAATAAATAATGAAGCCAAGGAAAACTATGTATACTACTGTAGGAGTGTTGCGCTCGTTAAGTTTGATAATTCATAATCTTGACAGTGAAACGCGTCTTGCATTGAACACCTTTATTGAGAACTACGGTGGCACACGAGATTTTAATTATTGCAGACAATAACAATTAGCACACAGTGTCAGTAGAACCGTAGTGAGTGTAATAAGTAATAAGTAATGGCGGCCGGAAGCCTTAATTTTTCTTTTTTTTTTTTTAATTTTTATTGTTGGTGTTGCCAACATGCTGGGGGCGCAGCCTTGCAACAAGACTTCTGAGTCTTCTATTATATTTACTATTATCTAAATGCCCTATTCAATCAAACCAGCATATTGCCACGATTTAACATTTTCAAAAGGCAAATTACTAAGACATTTTATTCTGACACCCTATATACTTAAATTATTTAAATAAATTATTCTTAAGATAAGTATTCTAAAGATAATTAATTATAGCTAGGATTCGTATAGTTATGTTATAACACCTGTGTTTATTTTATTCTAAAGGAAGTATAGCTATGCCGCTCAATGAACGCTTATATATTTTTTTACTTGGTGTCATAACATCTACCACACGAATTTTATTGTCTTTTCCAGGATATACCTTTACAATTCTGGCCATAGGCCATGACAGAGGTGGGGAGTTTGGCTGTCGAAGTATCACTAAGGCTCCTACTTTTACATTGGGCAAACTGTCACGCCATTTAGGGCGACTGCAAAACATTTAAATAATAATGATGCCATATTTTCCAAAAATGTCCCTTAACCTTGTTACAAATTTCCCAGAATTTTAACCTAGTATTAGGTATATCCACAACATTTCTTTCAGGGAAAGAGGTTAATGCAGTACCAATAAGAAAATGGCCTGGTGCAATAAAGCTAAAGTCATTTACATCATCAGCTGTTACAGACAACAGTGGTCTAGAATTGAGTACAGCTTCTATTTGACACAAAATTGTATTTAGCTGTTCATAAGTTAATACATATCCTTGTATGATACGTTTTAAATGAAATTTCATACTTTTGACTGCTGCCTCCGCAAGTCCAGTAAACACGGGCGCGTAACTGGGCACAAAGTGAAAATTTATACCTTGTTGTGCCGCATGATTTTGGACTTGTGTTTGATGCACTTGTGACGACTGCAACTTATATAAGTGAACCAATTCATTCCTTGTCCCTCTGAAAGAGCCTCCATTATCACAAAACACATCTGTAGGCAGCTTCGCGCGATTAACCGTTTAAAGCAAGCAAGAAAACAGTCAGTGGTTAAATCTGATGCGAGCTCGAGATGTATGGCTTTAGTTACAAAGCAGACAAACACACAGATATAACCCTTTGTCTGTAAAGCACGTCGTAGTCGAGAATTTTTTACTTGTAGTGGTCCCGCGAAATCAATTCCTATTTTCTGGAATGCTCTACAAGCTGTTACTCTTTCAGGTGGCAAGGAACCCATCAGCTGTTTTGCACAATCGCTTTTTATTCTAAAAAAAATTAAACAATTATGAATTTGCTTTTTCACATATCTATAACCATTAATAATCCAGTATCTCTGGTTTCATGATATATGTATCATGTTCATGATGTATCTTTTATGTTCATGGCTAATAATTTTTAAAAAACTTTACATTTTCGTTCTTAAATTTTAAGGTTTTAATTTATTCTTTGAAATGAATGCTCTGCTCACGTTGTGCAATTTTGCGTAAAGCATATTGTAGCTCAAAAGAAGATAATGAAGTACCTACTCGACCTACACTCGTTTTTATTTTTAAGATTGTGGAAATATCTGAATATATATGCTAGAACACGTGTCATTTTATTGAGATCCGAAAACCTATCGAGAAAAGTATAAAAATCGTCCTTATTTTGCGTAAGGAGGGAAACCTTGGCCGTGAAGTTTACAGCATCCTTTTTCACCTTAGGTAAGTATGCCGGTGGTGGTGGTAAAGTAGAGGTTTTATTAAAATCGTACTAACCGTTTTGTAGGTAGAGCGGACCTCGCCACCACAGCTCACAGTTTACCAGCTCGTCTGGATCTTTCCCTCTGCTTACGTAGTCAGCTGGATTGTCGGTGGTATGTACATATAGCCAGCGCCACCTTGCTGTCAGATCTCGAATCAACCGTACCCTATTTGCAACGTAAGCGCCAATTTTCAATTGTTCTGTAGTGAGCCAAGCAAGTGCGATTTAGGTTAAATAGGTTTCCTGTATATCAACTTTTAGAGCGAGTGTCTTATGAACTCGGTTGATTAGTTTTGTTAGTAATACCATCGCATTTAATTCCAATCGCGGTATTGTCAATGACTTGTTTTTACAGGGGTTGACTCGAGACTTGGAGCAGAGCAAAAAAGGTAAAGCTTTACCTGATTTTTTAACCACTCGCAGGTATACACAGCAACCATGGCCCGTAGTGATAGAGGCATCGGCAAAACCTATGAGTTGAACTGCTGCTGTATCCTCTGGAATCTTTATATTTCTATAAATATTTATTGGTTTAATTTCGGATATTTTTTTGCGAAAGAAAGCCACTTGTTTAGTAGATGCTCAGAAGGAACATCGTTCCGCCCTATATTTTCAGTCCATAATTTTTGCATAAAAGCCTTGGTCCTTAGTATTATGGGGGACACCAAGCCCAGTGGATCAAACAACTTAAAAATATAGCTCAAAATGTGCCTTTTAGTAGGTTTTTCGTTAAATTGCTCTGGACAAAAAAAAACAAAACAATCTTTTGAAACATTGAGTGTGAGCCCTAATGTTTTCATACAAATATTATTTTTTTGCAATTCTAAGTTGTCAAACTGTTGTTTGTCTGGTGAGATATCACTCAAGACTTGCTCACAGTTTGAAGCCCATTTATGGGTATAAAAGCTCCCTTTACTTAGTAATTCGCAAAGCTGCCGTTTAGCGTCAAGAACAACATTTAAATCCGAGTGTGAGTAACAAGCGTCATCCACGTAAGTACTATACTTTAATATATAGGAAGCAAGTGGGTAATCATTTTGATATTTTGTAGCAAGCTCATGTAAACAACGTGTAGCAAGAAAACTTGAACTTTTTAGACCATAGGTAACAGTATCTAACTGTATACATTTAATCGGTACAGTAGGGTTACTTCTCCACAATATATTCTGCAAGCAAGCATGCCTTGGGTTAATGTCAATGCAACGAAACATTTGCCGTATATCAGTGGAGAAGGTGTAGTAACCTAAGCGAAACAAAATCATGATGTCAAAAAGTTCTTGTTGGACGGGAGAACCATTAAGCAAATTATCATTAAGTGACATTTTTTTATCTGTCTGCATGGATGCATCGAAAACCACACGGATTTTTGTGCTTTTACTATTCTCATTAACAACAGCGGCATGAAATACAAAGGGTCCTTTTTAAAATCGAATGAATTGAAACCAATATAGTGTCCGTGTCCTAATTCTACATATTCATTTATAAATCTTTTATACTCGGAAATTAAATTAATATTACTGTGTAATTTCTTTTCCAAGTTTAAAAATCTATAATATGCAAACTCAAATGAATTTCCAAGAGCATCATTAATTTTATCTAAAGGTAATTTTATTGGAAGGTCGACTTGAAACTTATTATTTTTATCAATTGTTGTATTTTGAAAAATAGTTTCACATAATTCTTGCTCTGGAATATGTTCAGTAAACCTTTCTGGGACACTTTCTACTTGCCAGAAACGCTGTAATAAATTCATTAATATCAGAGTTGCAATTAATACATAATAAAGACACCTTACTTGTATTATTAAAAATGTGTTCCTTGGCAAGGCACCCCCCATTACATGCCCAAATTCAGTTTTAATGAACCGTGGCTGCTGAGCCTCATGCTCAGTATGCCTTAAAGCAGGTTGCTGAGGAGCTGGCTGTTGTTCTGGGAGCAGCACCTGGAAAAATATGTCGGCTCTAATTAGCATATTTATTTCTGATGGCATGTGAAAATCTGAATCTGCCAAATTTAGTTCGGGAGGGATAATGATGGCTGCCAAGTCAATTTTGTAGTGTGGAAGCCTGCATGTTATGTGATCTAGCACATGACAGTTTATTGTCACCTTGTAGGGTGAAGTAAGCGAGAAAACCTCGATGGGGACAATATATTTTGCAGCATTATTTGTGTTGCTGACCCCTACTATATTTGTATTATTTTTATTTGGAGTGATCCCCAGTACATCTATAACTTTTTTAGTTACTAAGGATACCTGAGACGCTGAATCGAAAATTGCCTTGATGTGCACTTCTCTTCCGCTCTGAGAATAAAGTTTTAGTTTCACAGTGGGCAACAAGACTCTATTGTTGTCAATATTAGAAACTAAAGTGACAGGTTGGTTGTGAGAAAGTTCATCGTGAAGTAATGTATTGTGATTCTGTTTGCAAATGTTGCACCGGAAATGATATTTACATTTACCACGGTGATTATTCACACAATACATTGCATAATTCACTTTCCTTGCTAAAATTTATTCTGTCTGCAGAGGGCAACAGTTTAAAGCTTTTACAATTGAATAATTTGAGGTCATTAGACTTACAATAAGCACATGAAGGAGCTGTAGGTGTAGCGACATTCACCACTGGCTTGTGGTGAGTCTTGGTGGCAGTTCTTCATTCTCCAAGGCCAAGGCTCGCTTCTCCAGGAACAGCAGCAACTCCTTAATAGTAGGATCGGACTCATTGCCACGCTCCAATTGGTAAGCTCGTGATGTGTAAGTATCTAAATTACGATATAAAATAGTTAGAATCACAGGATCCCATGTTCACATCTAAATTTTTTAAAGCAGCTAAACATTGTCTGACATGAGAAACAAAATCACACAAGTTACTTGGTGTTTATCTGACCAGAGCATTCATATCTAACAATGAATTAATGTGTTCATTTACAATTTTGAACCTATGATTGTACCTATCATTTACCATTCTAAGTGCTTCATCATAGCTTTGAGGGCTCAGGGGTAGATTCTTTATTAGATCAAATGGCTCCTTTTGTAAAAACGAACGGAGATAATATAACGTTTGAACGTTATCAATCGAACTATCCTTGTGGACGATAGCAGTAAAAAGGTTTATAAAAGGGATAAAATCGCTATATTTACCTGTGAATGTTGGGATATGAATAGTAGGTAACTTTGTATTATGAACTGCATTAGCCTCTGCATTTGGCGTTGACTTGCCTTTTATGGCTTCGTTGAGCACGGTTAATATGTGAAAATAGTTGGATTCACAATCGGCGACATCTTCAGTCATTTTCATCATAAAAAAGAAACTCCTATTATATGATTCATACTCGGTAAACAATTCGGTGATACGTGCTCTTTTAGATTGTAAGATTGATAAAGTGCAAAGCTAGATGTCCTGTATATTAGATACGAAGGAATATAAGCGCGTAACGGAGGCTTTCGTATAGCCACTTGAGGCACGCAATTGTTTTAGCTTAACGGCTTTTTCATCGTCGTTGCTCAATACTAGTGTGCCACTTTGTAAATACAATTACAATACTTTAAAAACTAGATGCACCGTGAAACAATCGAGTAATATGTTGAAAAATTATTCCACAATAACAGAGAGAACTCGTAATACAAATGGAGAGGAGTCGGCGTCTTCTTGTTATGCGTCGCAGGCGCCGTTGATTTTGCTTTTTTCACCGATTTTGCGGGTGATTTTGCTACGTAGAGAACGAATTTCGGCCAATCACGTTACAGTATGATCGCGGCAACCCAATTGCAGCTCCCTGATTGTCGCAGCGTAGTATATCTGACGTAAGTTGACGTTGACGTTTGACTTGCGTCGTCGTGTTGTCTCGTTCTAACTTTCGTTTGTTCCTATCTTCCTCTCTGTCGCACACGAAAATATGCGGCGTGTGTGACGATGGAACAAAAAGAACGTTCTCGATACGAGGATAAAAATGCTCAAACAAATAGAAAATTGTGTGTTTGTTATTTTAGGTAGAAGTCATATAAATATGCGGGAAATATATTATAGCCTTGTAGATATGACTTTCCACAAATCGTAGATGCTTGTTTCTGCTTGTTATTGCTGCTCGTTGCGTGTTTCTTGAAGCGTAGTTCTTGTATTCTGGTATTTGGTAGGTATTGAAAGGCGACTTACGCACTTTGCAGGCTAGATGGACGGTGACCAACCTCATGAGCTGGATACAGTCTAAGGCCTTCCGCGTCTAGTATGTAGGCTTGTCAAGATCTTGATTGACGGCTTCGATAGGACCATTTGTAGGAGTGTTGCGCTGGTTAAGGTTGATAATTCATAATCTTGACAGTGAAACGCGTCTTGCATTGAACACCTTTATTGAGAACTACGGTGGCACACGAGATTTTAATTATTGCAGACCAATGATTTCAAAGGGAAGGATAGGCCCATCTAAATATTTTAGTCATAACTTTTTCATACAAGAAGTAGCGCATCTGGCATAATACAAACGTCATATCGAAACACGACGTAACCAGGGTCGAATTTCGTAGTATAATTATCCTAACTGTACCATTATTTTATAGTTTGTAGTACATAGTATCGTAATAATACTAAGCGAAAATACCATAATGTTACCTAAGGGTCGACTTGTATTGTTATTGGGTCCTTTTACATTTTAAAATTAACTCTACGATATCGAGAATTTCTGTATTGTACACGAGTACCGCGTTTTTTTAATAGAATTAGAATTAGCTCCCTTTCTGGTCAATCGATGCTCGATCCTTGATACAACTATAATGATTGACTACCACGAAAAAACTCTGTGTTTTAATTGTTGTAGGTTTGAAAACAGAATTTCAAAATATTTTATGAATGAGATTTTCAAATTCAATTAAGCAGATATGGTTTCTTTTGTACTCTTTTCGTTTAACCCTTATTGAATATAAAATATATTAGGTACCAATATTCAAAATTTAACTTACACTAAGTTCTTTAGACAAAAATTAACAAGAAATAAAAATAAAACCGTCGAAAACCGAAACGTATAGACAAACTAGACACGTGACGCCAATATCCCGGCACATGGGAAAACAGAAACATGAAATGTCAAACGTGATATAATTTTTTTAAATAGTATTATTTTATTTTCCATATACAATATTTTGAGGGTCTGAATCCTACCCTGGCCTAATCTTGGTAACTTAACTATACTAAACTAACTGTAAAATAAAACTTAAAAATGCGTTTATATAATAATTTAATTGTATTAAAATTAATATAAGATTATTTACCGATGATACGATATCCCATGGTTTTTTAAATTTTCGTATCTCTATTTTTGCATTCTTTTAACATGAAACTAGACATATTTGTGACAGGCAAATCTGTCCTGCGCGCGCACCAGTCCAGACCATAGATAAATAAATATGTAGCAAGCTAGTCCAGACCAGTCCACACCGATTCGCGTTGGCCCTAAACCATAGAGTAGAGCAATATATACAAAAATAGAGACCCATCTCCTAGGATTTTTTGTCACCCAATATTGAATAGTGTCGCCGTCTGGTATCATATCCCTTGAACTAATCTCAATATCATGTTGATAGATAGCTGTATGTAAGTTATGTATATACAGCTATCTATACTAGAAGGTTATTATATTTTAAGGGATTAGGGTTCAATTAAAGACGTATTATAGATTTCAGTAATATCAACATTTATTTTTGTTATATATATTTAACATACAGGATGTAAAAGCGTCTATTCCGCAAAATACAACACCAAACCAAATATGTTCACCGGGTTACCGGAAAGCGTCTATTTCGCACAACACTACACAAACATACAATGTGGCTCCAGCATGAAAATCTAAACAGACAACAAGAAACAGAGGGCTAATCCCAACTCAACCAAACTTATTGTAACAACAACCGAAAATCACTTATAAACTATAATAAAACAACAACTTGTTCAGACGCCGGTAGCCATTATCTTATATAAAGTTGCTACACGCCAGTTCGAGAATAACCAGAATTGGTGTAGTCGCCATCTAGCGCACCTTTTAGAATTTAATGTTAGAAAGTTTATGCGGATATAGTAAGAGATTTAGAACAGAGAAATTATTGAACACAATCTAAAGTATGGAAGTGTACCCCCCTGCCCTAAACTGTAATTTTAGGGCCAACGCAATGGCCCAGTCCTTACGCTAGTAATATATAAGTCAATGTTGCAGACAATAACAATTAGCACACAGTGTCAGTAGAACAGTAGTGAGTGAGTGTAATAAGTAATAAGTAATGGCGGCCGGAAGCCTTAATTTTTTTTTAATTTTTTTTTGGTGTTGCCAACACTACTACAACTAAAATAGCAGAATTGGCCGCAGAGAGGATTTCTTTTGCGAAAAAACAACTGCAAGTATATACCCTTTAGATGACTAAAGAGAATTGTTGAACTCACGATAATTTTCTTATGAGGATTTCTTAAAAAATGCATCTACATAGAGCAAGATGGATGGAAAGAGTTCAAATTCAAATTCAAATCATTTATTGCGAATATAGGTTGATACAGATGGTATTTCCAAAGTTTATTACTTAGAGAACAAACAATTAGTGATTTCGCACTGGCAAAGGTGGAGGTGGCGTAGCCATTTACTTGCGATCGGAATATGCATATGATGTCATTGCAATATCACCATCAGAATATAGAGGATCTGCTGAGTACCTATTTCTAGAAGTAAAAATTAAGGGTTTGAGGGTCGTTCTCGGAGTTGTTTACTGCCCTCCTTCAACTGATTATTTTTCCCATATTGAATCGGTAATCGACTCCATCAGCACTGATAACAAACATATTATAATAATGGGTGATTTCAATACCAACTTGCTAAAGGATTCTCCTCAGAGTCGCAAACTTAAAGCCATCATGGACTCGGCAGATCTCTATATTCTACCATCTGGTCCAACTCACCACAACATGGACACCGAAGATTCATGGTTAGACATCATTTGCACTAGTTCAGCGGATCATGTTTTATATCATGATCAACTGGCTGTTCCCGCGTTTTCTCGACATGATCTTTTGGTCATGTCGTATAAATTAAAGCCTCCCAAGCCAAAGCCAGTGATTGTGTATTTACGCAACTTCAATAAAATTGACACCATTCGACTACACCGCGATGCTAAGAATATAGAATGGGGCCCATTGCTGGATGCAAATAATATGGAAGACAAAATTGCTCATTTGAACACCCAAATTCTCAACCTGTTCGATAAGCACGCACCAGTTCGAGCAGTCAGGTTACGCCGACCTCCTGCACCGTGGATAACTGACGAAGTGCGTAGAGCAATGAGAAGAAGAGATCGAGCTTTTCACATTTATAAAAAGAATCGGAACAGTACCACCTTTCAACAATATAAGCGAGCACGAAACCGCTGTAATCAGGTGGTAAGAACAGCCAAACGCCGCTACTTCCACAATAGTATTTCAAACTCCTCTTCTGCAGATATATGGAAGTTCCTTAAATCCCTAGGATTTGGAAAATCACATTCCAATTCTTTAATCCCAAATATTTCACTCAATGACTTGAATATACACTTCTCTTCTGCATCACGTCTGCATTTGACCACCAAAGCTACGACTCTCCAGGAACTTAATTCCATGCCTTTGTTATCATGTAATTCTTTCGACTTCAGTTCAGTGACTGACGATGATACTAGAAAAGCCATACTTTCAATAAAATCTTCCGCAACCGGATATGATGAGGTTAGTAGACCTATGATACTTCTCATACTAGATATTATTACTCCAGTTCTCACTCACATCATCAATTTCTCCCTCTCTACTGGTATTTTCCCTAAGTTATGGCTAAAAGCTTTTATCTTGCCTCTTGCGAAGGTACCCAATCCATCCCTACCCTCCCATTTTAGACCTATTTCTATACTGCCATTTCTTTCCAAAGCCCTTGAAACATTGGTACACAAACAAGTCACCTCTTTCATTTCGAAATGCAACTACCTTAGTACATATCAATCTGGCTTCCGCCCGGGACATAGTACCACCACAGCGTTACTTCAAGTTACAGAAGATTTTAGAGAGGGCATGGAGAGGTCATGTTTGACTGTACTGGTCCTTATTGACTTTTCAAACGCATTTAATTGTGTCGATCACGACTTACTCCTTGGGTTACTTTCACGCCTAAACTTCTCTCCGTCAGTACTGAACTGGTTTTCCTCTTATCTTCGCGGTCGCCAGCAGGTTGTTCGGGCTGGTCAGGATTTTTCCGACTGGTGCGATCTATATCTAGGTGTACCGCAAGGCGGCATTCTCTCTCCTCTCTTGTTTTCGTTGTTTATCAATCTTCTAACTACCCACCTTCAATGTTCTTACCACCTCTATGCTGACGATCTTCAGTTGTACTCACAAGCGTCCTCGGTTGAAATTGCTACCGCTATTGCAGCTATTAATCAGGACTTACAACGCATTTCAGACTGGTCACAGCGATTTGGTATAACGGTAAATCCCAGTAAATGCCAGGCTATTATCATTGGTAGTCGTCGATTGGTGTCACAACTTAACATACCTGATCTACCATCCATTTGCTACGAAAACTGTTTAATTCCTTTCCGCACTAGTGTCAAGGATCTGGGTTTAATTATTGACCCGACCCTTAGTTGGAGGTTACAGGTGTCCGAGATTTGTCGTAAAGTCACAGGCATACTTCGTTCCATCTATCGTCTTAAATTCTTTCTGCCTCCTTGAACTAAGCTTCTACTCATCCAATCTCTAATTCTTCCATTATTTGACTATGCCGATGTTTGTCTTTCTAATATCTCTCAGGAGCTGCTAAGCAAGTTGGACAGGTTACTTAACAACTGCATACGATTCATCTTTGGTCTGCGCAAATACGATCACGTATCAGAATTTCGCTCCCAATTAAAGTGGTTGACTATACGCCAGCGCAGAGATTTTCGAATGCTGTCCTCTCTGTTTTCAGTTCTTAATGATTCTTCCTCACCCCTTTACCTAAAAGAAAGATTCCAATTCCGTAGTGACACTCATTCTCTCAATCTCCGGTCTTCACACAATTTATTACTGTCTACTCCTCTCCACCATTCTGGGTTTATGTCAAATTCTTTCACATTAACTTCCATCTCCCTCTGGAACAAATTGCCTGCTGACCTGCGCATAATACCTGCTAAAAACGTGTTTAAAAGAAAACTATACGATTATATACGTAACCAACAAATTTGAGTCCACTTTATATGTTTATAGTTATTTGTATATAAATTTATGGAGATATATATTTATATATATGTATGTATATATGTATATATATATATATATGTGTGTGTAAGTGTATATAATACATATGTGTATATATATATTTTATGTATGTGTAGCATGTACATTTTGAATTGTATGTTTTATTATTGAATTTACTGCCCATAACTCACTCTCTGTTCTACCCAAGGTTAGCTGGTAGAGAATGCCATATAGCATTAAGCTCGCCTTTTGTACAAAATCTTTGGTGCAATAAAGAATAAATAAATAAATAAATAAATTAGTACATCTATATTCCGCCATTTGGCATGCAATATTCATCACATTTTATTAGTTTATATTAAATTATTTAAATATTCTTTAGTTATAATTGGAGTTTTAATTGGAATTCATAATTAAAATTAAAAGCGATAAGCCAATTTAGATAATATTATATGAGTCAAGTCAATTTAGTTATACTGAGTCATGTATTAGTCGATTATTGAATTTCATTTTTAAACATAAAGATTACATGAAGAGCCTTGTACTTCTTGAAAATTTACCTATTCAATTTAATCTGTAAAAGAAGTACAATTCTTTTATAGATTAAATTCATCAATTTAATCTATAAAAGAAGTACAAGAAAGTTGTGAGAGAAATATGCATTTTGTCGGTGATAATCTTTATAAGATATTGGTTTTAAGCCTGTTCCGGATAGTAAGCACCAAGAAACGATATACAATTATTTAAAGAACTTAAGGTTTTCAAAATCATAAACAAAATGACTATTTATTGCCCTGAAAAAAAATAGTAGGTCACTTGTGGTGTTTGTCGGAAGTGCTTGTTTCGTTGGCATTTTTGATGACAAACTTTTAGTTCAAGAGGGATAAAATGGTAGAAGCACTAAAGTTGAAGGCAAAACAGATGACTCAAAAATATAAAACATTTATATTACATAAATCCACGACAAATTATCGTGAGTAGCAATTCCTTACACTTCTTTCAGATCCTGCATCTCTACAATTTTTTTTTGATAAAGACGTGGAAACTTGGAAAGCAGACGCTGATTACGTAGCTACCAAAAATCGTTCATTTTAAGCGAGTAGTGTACGATATAGCTGAGAGTAGTGTTGCTTTCATAGAGAAATATAACAAATTGATTAGAACAAATGAAGAACTAAACATTATTTGCCCTTATAGGCATAAGTACCCTCATACTAATAAATCAATCCCTGTTTCCTAAAAATAAATTATTCAAATACTTATATGTGCCTTAATTTGTAATAATAACAATAATTTGTATTTAATATGTTCAGACTTATGAGAAAATAGAGTCCAACATATGTAGAGATTACAATTTATTATTAAAAAATGAACTTAGTAGAACCTTAAATTTTATTTTATTCGTGGTTTACAATCAAATTATGTAGTATATAAAAACATTTTTTTTACTTGAAATTATATTATGAAGGAATATATAGGAATAAGTACCTCCCTAATGGTTATGTTATAATGTAAAGGAAGCTATAAACTCTCTCTTGCATATCTTCACATTCTGTGGGCGAGGAACGGAACTACAGGACGAAAAGTGGTTGATTCTTTTCTCTCGCTACTTACCAATTCTCACGATTTATTACGCTACTTGTAAAATGCCAGCACATGGCAATTGTCTATCCATATATATACATTATAGTTTTTTTTTAAATAATAACTAAACATGGGCCTCCTTCTAGGTTACCTCATAGGATGGATAATTGCTAAAGGTACATCGCTTGTCGGGCGGTTTGGTCATCAAAGTTTTTTCTCCATCATTAAGTTGTCAGGAAGATTCTGCGGTACATTTGCTGTTTTAGTTTCCCTCTATGGATTCTTACATAACCCTCGGAATATTTTGTGGAAGTACATTTTCTAACTTCTAAAACCGCCACGACAATGCTATTGATAACTACTTTACATCGATAAAAATTGACTAATTTAATATCTTTTAGCAATTTAAATAAAACTAGTGGGTACCGAAATTTTAAATTAAGAGGTCTTAACTAAGAAAGCGAGACTAAAATAAAACAATCTTATTTGTGCTAATTTAGAACTAATTTCTGTTTTTTATACGTATTATTTTTAATTCAATGCCGGTTTCTATACCTAATAAGAAATGACAAATGAAATACCACAGGTATCTACTATTTCGATGTGTTCTCAAGGTTAAATGCAATAATTAGTATATTTTCATACATGAGACATTGATAACTTAATCATATTGTGAAACCCACTATGTAAGTTTCATTCATCATCGTTATCATTACAACCCTTCATTGTCCACTACCGAACGTGACCTCCCCCAAGAAATTTCACAAAACATATAGAATAGCTCCGAACTATTAAACGGAACATTGGCCGCTCCCCTGGCAGAACATCTTGCCTTTTTCCTTCCACCGCCAATTCAGTGACGCCGACGTGATCTGAACACGCACCCAACAACTTTAGGAAACTTCAAGCTTCATCATCGTCATAAAGCACCCCGCCCGTTCGTTCCCGAGAAGATATCGTCTGCAGTCTTGACAACCTGCATGCCATTTAACTTTACAAGGTTCATCAGCACTGGAATAATAATGCTTCCTTTTCCTTCGTCTTACTCTCTGCGCTACAATGTTTGGCACGGCTCTAAGCCTTACTGCTCACCTCTACTTCACGAAACTCTCGCAGATTATTTGTCTTCTTCTCGACTCACCGCAGACCACAAGGCAATCTCCTGGCCCTCTCACATTCGTTGACGTCTAGACTGTACCATCGACCTCCCATCTGAGCAGGGGGAGTGATGTGGCGGCGCTGTCCTCGCATCACAAGCGAAAGTCATCGAAGCCTAAATCGCGCTATCAAAGTTTCGAACCAATAATAACAGTATATATAGAATAGCTCTGAACTATTAAACTGAGCGTTGGCCGCTCCCCGGGCAGACCACCTTGCTCGACGAGGGATCTCCCCATTTCCTTCCAACGCCAAAAATTACAATAAATTATTAAAATTAAAAACTGAATTATTATATATATTACTTGCGTCTGGAACAAACCAAGCGATGCGCAGCATTGTCTTCCTTATAACAACTTATAAAAACTGCGGTTGCCAAAACACCTGGCAAGCGCGGCTACTGTGACCCATATGGAGAATATGATACAAGGCTATGTTCGGCAGTAGGCTTAAGAAAGGCTATTATAGTAACTACGTTAATACATTAAACTTAGAACATTAAATAAAATGAAAGTAACTTCTTCCAGCAAGACGCCTAATGAGTATGATATTATCACTGGGATTCCAAGATAGTCCTGTTTCTTTAATTGGAAAAGTTGTAGAGATTAATCTACGTTGAATTAAGTGTATTAAAGTAATTTGGTTCAGTAATGAACATTTAGAGTAGGATATATACTTACTTGCATAACATTTTAGTCCTAATATTAAAAAGTGTATGTATGGAATATTTTTTGTGCAATGATTTTGATTAATACTTAGCTCTATAAATATAATTTTGGTCAGCATTACCTTAGACATAGATAAGATATTAGTAACAATAACTGCTCTCTAAAAATTTTCTTGGGGATATTTAAAAAAACAACATAACTCAACAAACACTCACGCCTGTTACCCAGAGGGGTAGGTAGGAGACTTCGGGCTTCCATTTGACGTAACCCCTTTTTTTAACATGGGGAAATGCCTACGCATACCCGCCTCGCGGGGGCAAGGACGGGTTATGTCGGACTCGCACCGACTAAAACCCCATGGTTTTCCACCTTCGTCGCATATTGGCAGGGCTACGGGAATGCTTTCGCACACTTCCGCGGCCCTACCAGCGACTGCCGCCCCATGGCAGCACCTCCTCGGGAGAGGAATATTCCTCCCCGTTCTCCTTCCCAAGTAAGGCGCACCAGAATACATGGCACGCCTTCCTCCACGGCCTCCAATTACATCTGCACAACAGACGCCCCCGCGTCGGATGCGCGAAGGCCATGGGGCCAGGAAAAACGAGCACTTAGAAGTACTAGCCTTCCCGACCCCAGCGGCGGATCTGGTCTATGGCTCCGCCGCCAACCAAGATTCGGCAACGGAGGATAGGGAGAGCGGCGCCTCGCAATACCGACAATCGTCTCCCCCCGCAGCCCCATCACCACCGCATCAACGGTGCGGCCCCGTTTGAGTCGCGGAGGATAGGGCGAGAGGCGCATCGCCATACCAACACTCCTCTTCATCCGCGACTCCACCTCGGCTGCAGCGGTAGAGAGTGCGGAGTCCCCACTCGCTGCAGTCCACCAGCACACATCTGAAGTGGGCTCCCCAAGCCCACTCGGAGTGGCCACCTCAGGCCGGCCCTTCACCTCGGGCCAGCCAC
Source organism: Parnassius smintheus behrii (assembly GCA_036936625.1). Classification (NCBI taxonomy): domain Eukaryota; kingdom Metazoa; phylum Arthropoda; class Insecta; order Lepidoptera; family Papilionidae; genus Parnassius; species Parnassius smintheus. The sequence goes on along the minus strand of JAUPFT010000009.1, from coordinate 16,709,758 downwards.
GTGGGTTCCTCTTTGTTCACCTTGGGAGACCAAGCCACGGGGAACCCGTTCTGGGGGGATTTGACGTAACCCTGACACACCTCTCTGGTTTCTTTTACATCCATATACCTACGCATAATATATTCATCGGTTTGAGGTATTTTTGTTTATTTTATAGAATAAGGATGACAAGAAAGCACAACTGAAGGCATGTGGATGCTGTGGTTTATATACATCTACATCTATTCTCGATTAAGAATCTAAATGCAGATGCTTTGTCACCCCTGAAGTTAAGAAGGAATGCCTCATTTCTTATGAAAAGAAACTCCGGATCTCTACACTCAACATATAAAACACAGCAGCATAAACTGCTCTTCAACGCCGTATTTTGTGACAGCGGAGTTCATTCCCGGTCGATTAGTGCCTACCTATTCTTACTATAACTATTACACATAAAATTGCTCTATCACCTACGAAATTTTACTCTTAATTTGGCCCATCTTCAATAAATGATTAACTCGATCGATAAAACTTCATTTAGGGCGTCCCTTGTTGGCTCTGCCACTCGCTTTTGCAGCATCTTTTCTCATTCATTCCGTCATCGTATGCAAACCAACGCAACATTCCTTTCTGATCTTAGTCACAGAATCTTTTTGCAAATCATACTTTGTATAGATATTTTACATATTCATAATTAAATTTCATTTTGAAAACATTTAGATTTTATAAAAACGTGACAAAGAGTTTAAAAAAACCCAATCATAACAGTTATATATTATATATACTTTATACATAATATTATAACTCTTACAACCACTTTCAAGTACTCTTAAAACTACTTCACATAATGCAACATACACTAAACACCCGTATTAATCACCTTATTCACTTAATCACCCGTACATTTATCACATTACTTAGTCATTATTCTTTTTTTTAATTTTTAACTTTAATTTTTAATTCAATTATATATTTCAACTCATTTAAACGATTAAATTGAAGTAAATTAAATTAATATTGTTCTTGCATAAATTATAGAAGTAGCTGCTGATCCAAAATCCTGTATGATTTCTACCTGTATAGCCCAAATATGTGTATATAAGTAATAAAACGTATTATTTTTATTAGTAATTAAAGCATCTGCTAAATATAAGTGATAGGTCACCCAAAAAAGTAAAGACAAAATAATTTTGGGGACAAATTAAATCTGATATAATATCTCATATTGTTTAGGTTGATAGACTAAATAAGTTCTTCGATATAAATGATATGCGTAATTATTTGTATGAGATGAGTATTTACGTCTCTATAAACCCCACTTATAAATATGTGGGACACAATGTGAACCCTTTTGAGAACCGTGATTAGCCACTAAAGTGGGTCTCCCTTTTGGTTTGGGAGTGGACTGTTTCAAGGCAGCCAAGTATTTTTTCTTTACTAACCTTCTTCTGCTCTCCATGGAGGTATTTTACATACGAGTATATGGAAGAGCCATGCATGTCTACAAGTTCACGAAAATTAAATTAAAAGATAGCGTTACATAGATAGATAGATTGTTGACGTGTTAATAAACATTCCAATATAATGAATACTGTGCGAGATTCGAACCCTTAGCTCTCAATACCGCAGCCAAATGCTAAGTTATGGACATACCAAGCTATTTAATGTAGATTAAAATATCTTTTAAACATTTATTTATCTAGGTTTAACTGTAGTAATTTTATTGTTTCATCAATCCATAACCTACGCCACGTTTACAATCATCAAATGAAAATTTTGCCATATCTTTCGTACGTTAAAGCAATATTTTTTGTTATAATACAAGAAATAATCAGTACACAGACTATGTGGTTCAAGTTGTATTGTATTGAACGAGAATTATCCGGATAACCAAGCGCATTTACGGATCACCGGAAGCTTAGAAACTCCAATTCCAAATTCCGTCTGTGGGATCAATTTCAGTTTATCTGAACATTGGCTCCAGTCCAATAAGTCATTGGAAAATCTCTCTACCTCATCTGTTTTCAGCCATTCTATATTTTTCCCTGAACAACTTATATATTACTTATTATAGCATTTTATAATTAAAATATTATAATTAAACATAATAAATTCACTTGTTTATTTAACTCTTGATTTCTTACAATTACGCAATTGAATATAAAGTATTTGTGTAACATTAATTTTACGGATAAAATTAAAAAATATGGCACAGGAGATAAAGGAGTATACGACTCACCTAATGGTGTTTCCCATGAACAACTGCAACACCAGGAAGATAACAGCAATGCAATTGCCTTTTATAAAGGAGTAAGCTCATTTCTTGAAGGGTTCTAAGTCGTATTGGTCCGGAAAATCAGCAGCAAAGAAGTAGAGAATAAAAGAAGTTATGGACCGCTAAGCATCCAGATGGTGCGAATGGTATTGTGCGTTTTGTCGCGATGTGCGTTGGCGGAATTTGGCAGCTGGAATCAATCCGAACAATTCCTAAGAACACACCCCATGAAAAATGCGATAGGTAATGCAAAGGGATGCAACATCACTTTGCAGCGCAAGTGATTCGATCAGATCAGAATTCGATGCGGTCAAATTGAAGGAGCTGACACTAGGGTGCCCCAGCGCAGGGATGAGAACAGTATTTCATCTGAGGCTAAACCTGCACCTTTTAAGTTGCAAGCACTGTGCCGGCATGAAGAATTCTCTCACTCTACTGAGCACGATAAGCTTTTTAGAGCCAAAATAGCTTTCTGTTTTAAGTGACCTTGGAAATGTACATCAAATAATAGGTAGATGCCGAGAATCTTGCTGCTGGCTGAGATACCAAGAGGAGAAATCTGAAAATTTAGAAGATACCATAAAAGTTAACTCACAATCCTGTGTTTTCCGAGGGTTTAAATTTGACCATATTTAGTCGTCCTTCATTCCAGACTTTGTTTTGGAAGTCTAGTTTATGTTGACATAAAGTAGACTTCAGAGACACAAATTTGTTCCGTCACTCGATAACATGTTCCCGAGAAATATTGGCATGGCTGGTGTTAAAATCATCACTTGTGCTGTCCGTAAAAATAAATATTAGTTGTTTGCAACATATCATTGATATTGTAACGCCCCAATAATCTATATAAAATATAATCTTCAAATTTTAAAATATTAAGTACGCAAAACGAAAGGTCAACTAAAACTCAATGATGTCCCAACTCCGCTGAATAATGGCAGGGCCACGGGACCACGCTCTCACATCCGCATCTCGGTGAGAAAAAGCAACGCTATCTTCACTGTCCGGGTGAGAGTGGCGCTAAGGTTTGAATGAAGTCCTGATGTTGCAGAAATTCACAGCCAGCGTGCAGGGGGCACCATAGTTATGTATCTTTGTTTACTTCGAGACATGATTCTTCAGTGGTATTTATGCTCCTGGGGTAATCTATGTGATTTTGCTCCGTTTGCTCCGGTTATCTACACTTTTAGTTCTATTTTTGAAATACTAGCAATGCTTTAAATTACTAATATTCTCTTTAACAACTCCTGGTAAGCTTAAAATGCTTATATTAGGAGTAGTTTACGGCAGTAGTCGAATAGCGGAACCCACGAACTTTTGAATTTTCAATCCACACCCTTGTCGTGGTAATTCACTGGTTCTCTGGGCCATCTGTGCAAAAGTAAAAGCTGCTGCTTTGCTCTAACGCGATAAGTTTCCGCGTGGCTTTACTATGTAAGAAAAACTTAAAGTTAGTTAAAGTTAAAGCCTATATACGTCTCACTGACGAGCATGGGCCTCCTCTCATTTCTAAGAGGGTTTTAGTGCAAGTACGTGTCAGCCGCGCTGCCCCAATGAGTGTTGGCAAACTTCACATATGTTCGAAATATTTTTTTCTTATTTTTCAGACATGCAGGATTTGTCACGATGTTTTCCTTCACCGCCAAAAACGTGGTAAATCAGCACCAATTGCCATTAATAATTATGACGGCGGGGATCTAACCCGGATTGCTCCCGTACTATGAATTTTACAGCGAGCGCTAACCATCCGAGCTACCACGACTCTTAATTTAACTTTATTTGATTCCCTAAGTTCCACCGGCTTTATTTTTATCAGGGACGGTCCTATCAATAAAAAGGAGAAGTTAATTTTTGTAAACCTGTGACCAGCTAACCACATAAATAACTTAAGTAAAAAAAAATTAAAAAAAGGTTCTCAAGCTGTTGGCGACCTGGTTTGACATGCAGGAAATAGATGAATGTAGGTGACGCAGTATCGTGATTTGTGGTACTATTTTGGGGAGAACTATGTTCAGACGTAACGGTCACGGTAATGTGATAATGATGGTGCTAAATAAATAAATATTTGTGTTTTATCATTGCATCTGACATTTGAGTTTCTATCATATTATTTCTAACAAGATCGATCATCTTGAACAGATGAATGTGAATAATTTTAATATTATTCGAATGTGAAAATTTTTGTACGTAATACTTTCCGACAAAGCGTGATGCCGCAGATTATTCTTTTACTGAACTTCATAAACCTTTTAGACGTTTTCTTCTTTCCCTATATAAGCTCCGGAAGCTTTTAGGAAATCCTGATTTTATATCCCATGCATGTTTCTGAGAAACGAGACAAAGTGTGATATTTGAGTCCTAGTATCACTCTATGTATTACTTAATTTTCATTGTGATGGTCGATGAAAACTTTACTTGGTGACATCCATTCATTACAGCCTATAAAAGTCACAGATAAACATAGAAATGATCTATAGAGTAATTTGAGTTATTTTCAAGATTTGCCCATCCTCTGTTTCAGTTTTCTTCTGTCGCACCTTACGACAGCCATGGGAAGATATAGGAATGTCGATATTCTTAGTTAGTGGTGGTGCACTAGACTAGTTGTATTCAACGCACTATTGATGAGCTCATATAATGTATAAAAATAATACATATGTATCTACCTGATTTATGTCAGTATTAAAGAAAATTTTATTCGGTAAATCTCAAAGCAAGCATTGTGTGCCGTAAACTTTGAATTTCATAGGACATTAATCAAGATAATATGCAAGTTCTCCTGCTATATTTACATTAAAATACATCTCGATTTGCGAACAGTGTAGAATTATCTGGAAAACAACCACCTGCTTCAGTTGTGATAGCGAGCTCTACATAATAATTAATTTCATTCAAATACAACCATGTATTGTAATTGATTCCACAATTTTGGTTGGATTGCTTTGGTATGAAATCAAAATTGGCGAAGAGCATTATTATGTAGGCAAAGCTATTTATTTTTTATCAGCTTTTGTAAAATTCTAAGTAATATATTACTTTCTCTTAAAACGAAATATTCAATATTAGTATTACGTAAGTCAAAGGAAAGAAAAAACCTGTATAGGATCACTTTGTTGCTATTTTTCTTAGGTAGGAGTCGAAATAGCAAGATAAAATTAATATGAAATACAAACATCGCAAGAACTTCTTACCACATGCTTGAGTTTGGTAACTACAATTACGAACAAAGAACGGCGTCAAGCAGCAGAGGCAGCTGTGTAACCAAACACAATTTGGTTACACACCTGCCTAAACCAAACCATACCTACCTACATATATTAAAAATAAAAATAGAAAATAAATCGTTTGCGTTCACGATGAAACAAATATTTAGGCAAAATGGGCATGAATTCCTTTGCCTTTTAAATAAAAAATATATGAGACACAAGGCAGGCAGGCCGAAAATAAAATTATATTATACGTCATATTTTGATGTTGGGTAGATGATGGATTATAATGGAGTTTGACATGATTTTTAAACTTTTACGGGTTGATGAAGAAAGAAAGAAGAAAGATGTGCGTTTAAGGGCGTGTCACGAATTTAAGTATGTTTTCGGGCTCACTTGTAATGTTCGCAGCGCCTTTTCTGTTTTTCTCTCTTGGTCTGAGCTGTATAAAAAAACGCATTAAATTTATGCTAACACTCTTATGATTTGGAACAAGCGAATGATAATAAATAACTTTAAATTGGCAATAGTACTTGCAAAGGCTGATTAATACTCCTTGCTTTTGTTCTACTGAATGAGAAAAACACATTATATTTAAGCAACAAAATTTAACTAATTTTAATTTGTTTTTGTTACATAGACCACTTCACAGTTATTAGACTTACGACAGTTAGCATTATTTTACTACTTCTGACAAATATACGTGCAACATTAAATAGAATTAGTTACAAACAAATTTTGTTGTTATGTTACAGTCGATAGCTATCCTACTACATTTATATTGATAGCTATTACACTACAGAAAATTAAAAAATGAAAGTTACATCTTATACGTCCCACTGCATGGTAAATTCCTCGTGTCATTTCTAAGAGGATTTTAGTTTTGCGGCAACGAAATGTCCTCCATGCTGCCGCACTGCGTGTTGGCGGACTTCACGTCTTTGAAATAAATTACCTTCATTTAAAGATACGCATGTTTTCTTATATTTATGCGAACACTACACATTAAGTGAAACTAATTTTATGGATTTAATAGGGCTTATTTCAAAAACTTTGTGAAAATACCTATTTTCAAAAAGTGTTTGAATGTGTGTTATATGTGCAACAAAAATTACTTCTAATCTATAGTTTTAAATTTTCACGTGATTTTTCAAAGGAATAAGATACTTTTGGGTGTTTAATAATGAGTTATCATCTTTATCACTGGTGCGTTGTGCCTGAATGCAAAAATACGAGCTTAAGAACGTCAGGGGAAGTTATGGATTCGAATTTCAACTGATTTATATATGAGAAATAGTTAAAACTGGCAATAAGATAACCGAATACATTGTCTACAAAAACTACGAGTAGACTTTATTTCTGTGAAGATCATTTGATGGAAGTATGACTTGTATTTAACTATCTTTTATACAAAACAAAACATCATGAGATTATACGTACTGCGAGTCAAATTTTCTAAAAGATTACGTTATCTTAGATACTAACGATTGCTAATGATTCTAATCATAGATAAACATAACTATGTACTATCAAAATACACTCCTACCTAATATTGTATAAACAAAAGTTGGTAATAGGTAGGTACTTACTTATTTACTACTTACTTATTACTTGAAGTGAGTTTTAACATTCCTCAACACAGACGGCAGGATTGTACGCAAAACGAATTACCACCATCAATGTATTTATTCTTAGTAAATAAGTACTTTCTGCTTTTACGAATTCGCTTTCCATGATGCTTTTTCAATAAAATTCGGAATTAAATTCAACAATCGTAATGATAACTTCAATATTTTCGAAATAACACAGCATATTAAACAGTTCTCTTAACGAGTGACGTCACGCCGGTACTTAAAGTGGCGGACAGCGTTTTGAGGATTTGAGGCACAGATAAAAGAAATCATTCTTAAAATTAAAATATAAAATTTATATTGCATTTTTATAAATAGAAATCAATATTTCACGTTTACTGCTACAAAATCTATCATAAATATATATTTTTGACATTTTAACATGGTGTAAAATACCCCATTATCGCGGTTAATTTTGACATTTTTACTTTATAGCAACCATAGTCACAGGGAGACTGAAATGTTCGACGTCCAGATGTCGTAGTTAGCCCGGCCGCCCGGCGTCCTTCAGTTTTAGAATATAAATTTTTCGTCCAATCTACCCAGAATGAGCTTAAAGTGTCTTGAAGTCTTGCAGTTGTATGCTTGGGCTTGGATTTAATTTTATTAATTATAGGATCCCAAGCATATGGCAGCACCCATCCATCTTCTCTAGCTAGTCTCTCGAATCATCCTTGTTCTATTGCGAGTATTTGTGGTCCACGAAATCTAATGTAATAACGGTCGGTGCTTCAGGTCAGCTATATGTTCTTTTACGCGGGTTTTTATAAATGTTTTTGTTTATCATACGACGAGACGACATTATTTAAACGCGATAAAATTCTTAAAATTAGTTTCATTTTAATACGCACGTTTCGTGAAATTTTTAATTGTATTTTCAAGTTTTATATTAGCACTTCAAATTCTAATTTAAAATATCATTGGTGCCGTCGGGATTCAAAGTCAGGTTACCCGCATACTGTGAAATAAGTAGAAACCCCGCGAAGCGGGGCTCCGTCAACCGGGCTTTCCTCGACTGCGCTACGTTGAGTGGCGTGGTGCTTCCCTCCCCCAACTCTCTTCCGTAGCGCAGTAGAGAGAAGCCTAGTCGATGGAGCCCCGAACGAAATAACCACGATGGAGATGGCGGGAGCTATTCGCTCGCTTCGCTCGCTCACTCGACCCGCCATCTCCTTAACCTAACCTGTCCGAGTCGGGATGGTCTAAGTACCGAGCTCACTTCGTTCGATCTTACACTCAACACCGAAATATTGACTTTTATAATTATTTCGATTTACAGAGCGTTTATAAAGTCTGAAAACTATATAAAAATTTAAGTGAGATAAAATATTAATAAACATTTTTCAGAGTTTCTTTTTTCTAAAATGTTGGTTTTTTTATAAAAATAATCTTCGTTTAATGCTTTGCAAAAAAGTTATAAAGACGATTATATTCGAAGAAGTGCGTTCATGATCACATTAAAGTCACAAAACTATATGAAATCCTCAGGTGAAATATTTTCCGTATTTTTTATCATAAATTCGTGATAAAAACGAAGAATTTAAAAAAAATATCGAAATCAGATGATTCTTTTATTTTCTAGAGCCTAAAAACGAATATTCGTAGTATATATTTGTATATATATATATATAATTATATTCGAAGAAGTGCGTTCATGATCACATTAAAGTCACAAAACTATATGAAATCCTCAGGTGAAATATTTTCCGTATTTTTTATCATAAAGTCGTGATAAAAACGAAGAATTTAAAAAAAATATCGAAATCAGATGATTCTTTTATTTTCTAGAGCCTAAAAACGAGGGGACCCCGAAGGTACAAAATTACCCAAATATTCGTAGTATATATTTGTGTGTATATATATATATTATATATATATATATATATATATATATATATATATATATATATATATACACAAATATATGTATATATATATATATATATATATATATATATATATAGTCGGGAAGGGACGCCCTAGGAAAAAGTTTATCGACCAAATTGGCGATATTTTGAAAATGGGCCACGTTAGAAGTACCCTTAACCGACGAGCATGTATGCGTAGATATATGGATGTAAAAGAGGCGAAAGAGGTATGTCAGGATCGTGCCAAATGGAAGTCCGTAGTCTCTGCCTACCCCTCTGGGTGACAGGCGTGAGTGTTTATAAAAATATATATATATATATATATATATATATATATATATATATATATATATATATATATATATATAATAGGTATGGCGATTGATAACCAAAGCAGATGGTTTCTCGCTTTAAAGTCCAATGTTAACCTAAATAAAGACATCCACTTTTAATAAAATCACTGAGATGCAAGATCGATATTCTGAATAATAAGGTGTTTTACATTCAAGGCGGATATTTGCTAGTTCTTAGGATCATTAAGAATATTTTAAAACAAAGTTAATTAAACATTTTTATATTCAAGTGGGAGTGCGGAATAATTTTCACAAAAGAGAATTTTTAGTTAGGAGGAAATCTTGTTGCAATAAAAAAGGGAATTTATTACGGTTCATTAGACGTACCTACTTAAAAATGAAATGAAATTAAGAAGGCACATTTAACTTTAGTTTAATTATATCAAGGCAGTCTTAGTACTCCTGTGTAATCCCGTGAAATGGTGGTGTAGGAATATCCAATATCCCACTATTCCTGACATGTGACATGGTGGTGACCATAGTAGTGCTAAGAATCTTCTCTCCACCAGGCAACATAAAAGTTCGGGGAAAAAGTTAATTCGTATTTTATATACAAATCTATGACCTTTTTTCTTCAAAATTTAATTACATTTAACTGTGTTATATACGAGTCATTTGGTTTGATAGCTTGTTGCCATCTTGTTGGTAGTGACAAAATGTTGCTGTAGAAATCTTAGGATTTTTGATCAAAAACTTCGAGAAGTAGTTTTATCCTCCCTTAATGTTAATCTAACACTACCCAATGTATTCTGAAGAGACCGAAAAAGGTAAAAATGTGAGGGTGCAAGGTCAGGGCTATATATCTCACTTCCCAAACAAGCTCTCTCAGTTTTTGCTGAGTGGCCAAAGATTTTTTATAGGATAAGGGTGACAAACGAGCACACAGTTCACTTGATGGTAAGTAGATGTGTGACGCATTTTTTATAGGATAGGGTACCAAACGAGCACACAGTCCACCTGATGGTAAGTGGTTGCTGTGGCCCGTAAACATCTACATCTATCCTCGATTACGAATCAAAATGAAGAATAAGATGGAATGCTTCGTTTTCAGTAAAAGGGGTCTCCGGTTCGCTACACTTACCATACAAAACATAGCAGTATTAAGCTGCTAGTTTACGCTGGTATTCGGTGAGAGCGTGGTCTTTCCCTGGTTGAGCCGATTCATTCGTGATACAACGATACTACTAATAAAGCTGCAGCATAGCTCTACCATATCTAAAACGTATGTGGTTTGGCGTTATCATGATGAAAGATCACTCCCTTTCTCTTAATCTGACCGTTTTTTCTCAATTTCTTGCTTGTCTCGTCATCCACTAATATGCTTATCTTGCTCCACTTTTTCATAAAACGCTATATATATATATATATATATATATATATATATATATATATATATATATAGAAACATTTGTTGAATAGATAGGTGAGATAGAAACACGAACAAACAAATGTTTCTATCCCACCTTTATTAAACATTTTTAAGCTTGCTCTCTAATAAAAGGTAGCCTTGCAATACAGTTGTTCGTATGTTTCGCAGTAGTTTGTGGTTTATTATTTTGACAGCATACGGCTGCTTGCGTCAGATGATGATTGGTCGCATGTTTTATCGCATTGACAAGATTGCTCGCTACTTTATCGGCGACTCGTTGCGGCAGCGAGTTGTAAATATAGCAGATGTTTTGAAGCTGTTTGCTCATCTGCGCCCCCTTTTCCCCAAGAGGGTCTCTTCCGATACGGCTATAAGACCTTACCAGGTCAAAGCCAGTCTCCGGTAGTGTTTAGTGGGTAGACACTGAGATTTCTCAGTGAGTCCCAGATAACCACGCAGCCGGCTGCGTGGTATGCTTAGAGCATTCACCACCTCCCTCCCCCGCACTCCGGAAGGTAGCCCTTTACTTTATTTCTGGGTGCAAAAAAAACTGTTTGCTCACTTAGCGGTCAGCCACCACAGAGGCTGACCTGAGGTGCCTCGTGTAGTAGTAGTGTTACTTCTTACAAGGAAAAAAATTACTCTGATGCGGCAGTCCAAACCGCCTTCAAATAGTTTATTGATTCTCGTCCCCATGGTTTGTTTAGTAAAGGGATCAATGAACTACCTATGAGATGGCAAACATGCATACATAACAACGGTGCATACTTTGATTAATTAAATATATTTTCCAAAAAAAAATTACTTTATATTCTTCCCGTACAAAACGCCAATTTCATATGTAAGGACCTAATATTAAAGGATCCTTTAATATAATCATTTCTTTATTGGATTGTTTATTCTTAAGGGCATTAATGACTTTTGATATTTAACTAGAATGAAACATTTTGCTGATAAATAAATAAATAATACAAATATTACTTCTACATGCACATGTAAAAAAATATAATAATATAAATAATAAGTTATACAATACATATCTATAATGTATAGAATTAGATTAGTACAAACATATTTTCTGTCTGCATAACAAAAAAAAGTCCACTTAATTATATTATAAGTTACTTCTGGTCATATTCCAAATGCGTGCAAATTCCGTCCGATATTCTACCCATCCGCATGTTTATAAATTAAGAACAACTAAATCTGAGGTTTATTCTTGTCTACAGTTCTGCCTTCAAAGGTGTAAGACTGTATGTACCGTTCTATCATCTATAGGTTTAACATGACACTAAAATTTCTTAAAAATGAAGCGCGTGGTATGGACAGAACAAACAAAACCTGTTAAGGTTCGGAAAATCTTCATTCCTTAAAAACTGTGCCCACATTTTGTTGTTTGTGTACAACAGACAGTCCTCCAACAGCAAAATTTAATTCAATGTTTTTTGGTATTGAGAATGGCAAATAGCGCAGCTTCCCCCTCTCCTGCTTCCGCCAGCATGTCAGCTCCCACACAAATTGTTTAAGCTATTTTATGTTTGATGAGGATTTTTAAATGTCCCTGATATTTGTCTGTTTCAGGTCATCGGTTCAAAAGCTCGTTCTACGCGACTATACCGGTGGGTTCCATTCACCTGGCAACCCTACCTGCAAACAAAATCCTTAAAAACAAATTAAATAACTTTTAACAACTCTGAATACAAAAAAGTACAGCATCACGATACTTTACATTTTCAAAGTCATTTATCTTCCACAAAAGTAGCTGACTTGAAGTGCTGAGCTTTAGTTTCGTGATGAAGCAAAAATATACAGACTAGGGTATTTTTAAATAAAAGTAACTTTAACATCCAGTAAGTTTAATATTTTAGATAATCATTAATTCGTGATCATAAAAAGAAAAAAATAGACGAAATTACATGCCAAATGAAATTTAAATTAAGAATAAAACATATCGCAGTTCTTTACGAGATAAAGTAAAATTTTATATACAGATTAAATGATTTAGTAAGCAGGTCTGTACGCTAATTCCCTTTCAATGTACACGTTGAATAATAAACAAGTGCGTAAATACCTTTTATGTTGCCAACACCCAGAGTTTGAGTTTGTATTTTGTGCTTACATTACCATAGACCGTTAATGGATGTAATGCGGGCAATCTCTCCTGGAAACAAAATTTCGTCTCTCAACTCATGATATTGTTTTTTTTTTTTTTAATAGAAACCAACGAATATTGTAAATCAATAGCCTAAATATAAATAAAAATAAAATGGTTATGAAATATGAAAGAAATAATTCTATTCTATTCATCCCTAAGGGTGATTATATTAAGAGATAAAGTTCTTGATGTAACTATGTAGACGATATTGATATTGTAATATGCCTTATTCCACTGAAAAATAAGGAAAATTACTTATGAGAAAATATAAAAGTCAAAATTTCCAACTACATAAAAAATTACGTTAGGTTTTGAAATCGGGGCTTTAATTTTTATTTAAACTGTGTTGCCTTTAACCACAGAACGTGAAGTTTTTTTTTTATAGGGGAGCGGGCAAAGTAGCATGTGACTCACCTGTTTTAAAGTGAGTACCGCCGCCCATGGAGAACCAAGGAAGTTACAGATGCGTTGCCAACCTTTTAAAAAGGAGTAGGCTCTTTTCTTGAAGGTCCCTTAGTCGTATCGGTCTGAAAAATATCTGGTGGTAGTTGATCCCACAAGAAAGTTGTGCGAAGAAAGAACCTTCTTCTAAATCGCGCAGTGGTGGACCACCATTCATCCAGATATAATGGATGGTATCGCGAGTTTTGTCGCGATGTGCGTAGGTAAAGTTATTTTTTTTTTTAGTTCTTTTAAGTAATATAACTAATATTGCTATTTACGGTACGAAACATCCACGACGTTTACGGAGCGCATACTATAAACCAACCCACCACCTATTTTTGGGTTATCCACTTCCGTTCTGGAAATTTCGAGCTGATAAATGAACCCCGTGATCGTCTAAAAACAATGGTTGGCAATGATGAATTATACGCGATTGTGGAAGCTGATGATACTAATCTACGGTTGGATTGGTAGCAGCTTTCGATATTGGAATCAAAACAATATTGGACCATTTGCGTCAAATTGTTAAGGTAAAAAATCTTTTTACCTTAACTATTTGACTTAATACCTTACCTACCTACCTTAATAATTTTTAATGCTCCACAAACTCAATGATCGCCAGCGCTAAGTACGTGTTGAGACGTGCCTTGCACTGTTCAACAAGCACGTAATCGAAAGATTTTTGAACCGCATTGTTACCTACGGCGAAAACTGGATTCTGTTTGACAATGACAAGCGCTCAGCAAGTTGGTTGGATCCTGGTTCAGCACCTAAACAAAAAACGAAATTTTATCCCTAGAAAATTGATGGTCACTGTTTGGAGGTCTAGCGCCAGTGTAATTCAGTACAGGTTCTTACCAAACGTGATGACTATTACTGCAGATGTGTACTATGAGGAACTAAACATAATGATAGAGAAGCTCACAGGACTCCAACAGGCTTTGGTCAATTATTCATCCCCGCTGCTCCTGCACGACAACGCGCGGCCCTATACGTCCACAGACGTCTCCAAGTTACAAGAGCTTGGGTTGGAAGCTCTCCGTCATCCGTCGTACTCACATTACTACTTTTTTCAGAATACAGATAACTTTTTGTCGAGAAGACAATTCAATACCCGAGAGGCAGTACAAAAGGCCTTTGAAAAATTTGTTGCTCTTCTACCAGCTGATTTCTTTTATTAACTGTCATCGCGTTGGCACGGATGCATCGATTGCATGAGTGATTACTTTGATTAATAATAATAAAAATACAGGAAAAAAAGTTAAGTCACTTAACTATTTTTTTTTATATGAAAAGGGTGATAAGCGAGCACGCAGTCCACCTGATGGTAAGTGGTTGCTGTGGCCCATAAACATCTACATCTATCCTAGTTTTCTAATCAAAATGCAGATGCGTTGTCAGCCTTGAGGACTAAGATGGAATGCCTCCCTTCCGGTAAAAAGGGTCTCCGGTTCTCTACACTCACCATACGAAACACAGCAGCATTAAGCTGCTATTTGACACTGGTATTCTGTGAGAGCGTGATCCTTCCCCGGTCGAGCCGACCCATTCGTGCTACAAATATACATTTAATATAGCTGCAGTATGGCTCTACCACGTAAAAAAAATTCATAAGAAACGGCATTTCCAATATATTTGTTGCTAACACTACCTTCTTATATCTTCCGAGAGATTTATTAAATCGCGATTTGCGAGCACCTTGCAAGCTGACCTTGCAAGTGGCTTGCGTTAGGCACAGAAATCGCATAGTAGCAAAAATATCTTCATTCGATCAGTCATAATAGGTACCTTACCTATTTTACTTACTATTTTATATACTCTTTATTGCACACAATATATTACAATAACACACCAACCCTAATTTATAAACTTATGTACAACTAGGTGGCCTTATCGCTAAACAGTAATCTCTTCCAGGCAAACCTTGGTAACGTAGTACTACATATTATTTATTCTATGCCTTGGTGAAGGAGATCCGTAAATAAAAGTGTGCATAAATTGTAGATAAACGAGCATTTATTAATACATAAGTATTATAAGCTAAATAAGTACCTACTTACATGTGTTTTTAATATGGTGCAATATCACTTCTTTTCTGTGCGGATAATATTGCCTGTTACTACTTAAATAAATGTGGAATCAAATCACCGTTTAAGATAAGCGTGAAATTTGAGAGGTTAGTGATTCTTATTCATACCTATATTGTATACAAATTGTTCTTGAATATTTAGTTGTTCGCAACATATTTCAATAGATTTGACTATTTTTGCCTAGTTCGAAAATTAAATAAGAAAAAGCAAGACAGGTGCGTTGATTCAATTCACGTTGCATTGTAGGTTCTCTCAATGCATACGTATGTATGTAATTACTCTAAGGTTTCCACGCTTGAATTATACGTAACATTTTTCAATTGGTGTGTCTTTTTTTGCCTAAATTGAAAATTAAATAAGAAAAAGCGGCACAAGTATATTGAATCAATTTACGTTGAATCCTAGGTTTCCTCTATGCATACGTATGTATGTAATTACTCTTATCCTACAAGAGTGTAAATTGTGAAGAATTAATCTATTAATCAGGAAGTGAATTTTACAGTACATATGAAAATACGCGAAAGAACGTTTTAACCTAAACGTGCTATTTAAATGTAACACATTACCAAAGCTAGCATGGGTTGAGGACAAAAATTTTATTCCCCGATTTTATCCACCGACAAGAGATAAAACTATGTTGTCCCTATGCCAGAGCACGGCAACAGGGAAAAGAAAAAGTATATCCCCGTTCGACACAAGGAGTAAGATATATTCCCCGTCCGTAACATGGGGCCAAATGAAAGAGAAAAAAATTATCCTTTTTTGGCACTTAAAGGGACAATTTTATCCTTGTTCATTAGATGAGAACTTAAGTTCATCTTCAAACCACTTTAATACAAAAAAGATTTCTCACGCCTACTTCAACTACATTTTCGTATCATTAATTGAAAAACAAAAACAAAATACATTGGCGATCGATACGTGATTAGAGTACCTTAATTTCTCAGATGAAGTTGAGCTTAATTTATTGAAACTCCCCGACAACGAATTTCTGCGCCGGTTTCGGGTGCTCATGGATTGTGTTTTGTATTTGTGTAAAGAAAGGATTCCATGAGGATTTCTTCTTCTTAAGGTGCCGTCTCCATGCAAAGGTTGGCAATCATTAGGGCAATTTCAACTTTTGAGACCGCTGCTCTAAATAGTGATCTTGTGCTCTTCCCAAACTACTGGCGCAGGCCTCCTTCTGCCTGCCACTTTCCCCTCAATGATAAGCTGAAGGAGTTCATATTTTTTTGTGTTACGCATCACCTGCCCAAAATATTCCAATTTCCTCCTCTTTATCGTTGAAAGTATCTCTGTTACCTTCCCCATTTTAGGGTTCCGTAATCAAATAGGAACCCTTATAGTTTCGCCATGTCTGTCTGTCCGTCTGTCCGTCCTCGCTTAATCTCTGTGACCGTTAGCACTACGGAGCTGAAATTTGGTACCAATATGTGTATCAATCACGCCGACAAAGTGGTAAAATAAAAATTGGAAAAAAAATGTTTTATTAGGGTAGCCCCCCTATATGTAAAGTGGGAAGTGATTTTTTTTTAATTTCAACCCAAACGTGTGATATATTGTTGGAAAGGTGTTTAAAAATGAATAGGTCAATAATTTCGGAAATAATCGCTCCAAAAGTAAAAAACAATGTGCCCCCCCCCCCTCTAACTTTTGAACCATAAGTTTAGAAAATATGGAAAAAATCTGAAAAGTAGAACTTTATAAGGACTTACTAGGAAAATCATTTTGAACTTAGATAGAAACAACAGTACCCACTACCGGGAGCAGTTGCTGGAGCGCGGAGCGCTGCTGGAGCGCGAACATACTCGTAATGGATACCCACCTTTGAACTCATAAGTGGGAACACTTATTGTGACGGACGGGAAACTACGGAACCCTACACTGAGCGTGGCCCGACACGCTCTTGGCCGGTTATTTGTAGCACGGTGGTGTTCCGCACGCAATCTCTTCAAGATATTCTCAGCATACGTCTGAACAATGAATTGAATTGAATGAAAACGAATGCTTCCAGTTTTTTTATACGTGGCTTCCGTCAGCGTTCAAGCTTCTACACCATAGAGAAATACAGAAAAGACATAGTACATAGCATAAAGGCTTAAAGCCTATTAATTATACGGATGAATTATCTATATATCACCATCACCATTCCGTTGAGACAACACACCGCCAAGTCCTATATTACTTGCGTCTGTGTTAACTATATATTACTTATCCACATCCGGGTACTCCAAAATTAGTGTTTTGCACAGACGGTCCTTGTGCTTCTGGAATGTGACATCGTAACTTTCATCTTAGGAGAAATGTCGCTTCTCTTTAGTTAGCTTTAGCAGAGGTTTGGATACAGATATCTGCAAAGTTCTTCACAAATCGCTGATAATAGGAACACAAACCCAAACATGTTCTAACCTACGTCTTGTCTTTTGGATTAATGAGAGCAGCGATTTTCTTGGATCCGTGCGGATACCTTTTTCCGATATTACGTACCCGAAAAAGCTATCTTGCCGTTTGAATAATGAACATTTCTTCAGACTCAAATTGAGGTTGGCACTCTGAATCTACATGAGTAGGTGTTTCAGGTTTTGAAGGTGTTCCTCAAACGTACGGCCTACGATGATGATGTTATCTAAGTAAACATGACAGGCATCGCCAATTAGCCCGGTAAGTACATGTTCCATTAACCTTTCGAATGTTGCCGGAGCTTGGCATAATACAAATGGCATATCTTTAAATTGCCCTAGACCCTTTCCTGTCGAGAACGTAGTTTTCTCCTCGTCCTTAGGGTCAATTTCAACTTGCCAGTAGCGACTTTTCAGATGCAGCGTGCTAAACCACTTTACTCCTGTAAGCATGTCCAGCGTGTCATGAATTCTTGGCAAGAAATGGCTGACCTTCTACGTAACGTCGTTTAGACAGCGGTAGTCAACACAAAACTGCATGCTGCTGTTCGTCTTCTTTTCCAGCACCACAGGTAAACAACATGGACTAGATGAAGGTTCAATAACACCATTAGGATGGTGTTATTTAACCTATGGTAAGGGCACCATTCCTCCAATCATGGTTT
The DNA here is from genome assembly GCA_036936625.1 of Parnassius smintheus behrii. NCBI lineage: Eukaryota > Metazoa > Arthropoda > Insecta > Lepidoptera > Papilionidae > Parnassius > Parnassius smintheus. The sequence goes on along the minus strand of JAUPFT010000009.1, from coordinate 16,691,324 downwards.
CCACTTCCTTTTCACGTACTACCGGCAATTTTCATGGCCGCAAAGTAAATGCTTTCTTTTTTAATTTTTATTTTAATACGATCAAATTCCATTTATTAACAACAACTTAGCGCATAAAGTGTTAACTTTTGTATACATTTCATAATATATTTTGTTGTACTTTTTTCACTTTTTATAAGCATATAAAATGACAAACTTAGTTCCCTATAAATAGAAGTAACATTAATTAATTAATTTTTATTCTAAATGGTGATTAATTTCAAATCCTTATGTTTTGTGCCATTTTCTCAAATTATTGCAGTGTTAGGGACATAAAAAAAAATATTACCTCTCTTCAAAAAAAATCAGTTTTACTCGTAGTAAACGTTCCCTGAGATGTTTGTCAAACAAAAGCAACTGAGCCTATCCACATGAGGTATTGCGCCCATCACTCATGTGCTCCAGCAATGGAGCAATAAAATATACAAAGAGTAAGCTCGAACCAGAATGTACAGAATGCACGCACTGATGTAACACCCGAGATTAGTATCCTAATAAAACGTGAATGTATGTGGAATGAAATATGTCAACCGTTTTATGTTGTACTAGCGACTATTTCCGCCTTCGCCGTAGCAGGATCCACTATTATAACGTTATTTACATTTATGATAATCACTTATGTTTTCAACTTGTTGTATTTTTAAAATAAACTTTAGTTTTCTGAACAAAATATAAAGCTTATTTGTTTGTAATGTTTCATTTCCAAGATTATCCCGAACAGGCATACAAATAACGGTCAGACACCACAATTTTATTTATATGTATAGACTAAGTGAACATAAACATTAACTCAGAGAAACTCCGCGCAAAGCTCATATCTCGCTATGCGACTTTAAGCTTCCTAAGCAGTGAAGAACTGCGTTTGAGTTAAACCTTTTGCGTTAAAAAAAAGGTTTACAAAAGAACCAAAGCAACTGACAGGCCGATGGGTCAGTGAGCTGAGTGACATTAGTTCGGCCAAACAACTTGCCTTGTACAGATTAGTATGTAATATATGGGGCCTAGTAGTAAGTCTCTTCATTAGATGGAGTAACAACCTGGTAAGGCATGCAGGAAGTCGATCGATGCAGTGACTCGGAACGGTTTTGTGGCATTCTTTAGAAGAGATTAGGCTGTAATGATAATTATCATGATATGTTTAATTTTATTTTCGCTGTTTCTTTTACAATCGAATAAACCATATTTTTGAACTATAAATAACGAGGAAAAGTAAGTTGCGTTTGGGATAATACCGGACGGATTTTGATTAGTTAAAAAGCCTCTCTAAAACTTTATTTTCTCGACATCCGTATTCGTCCGATTTCTTGAACACGCCGCAAATCGTTAGTGGTTAAACGTAGTTTAGCTGTGAGAAACGTTTTCTTTTTTAAACTCAACGGTATCTCTTTTTATAGTGTGCGAAAACAAGACATCAAAAATATATTTATATATAGTATTAGTTGTTGAAATGCATTGAGTTAATATATAGCTATACTGATTTGAATTAATGTTATGCTAATAAAGCGAAATATTCCGGTGAAACGTAAGTTAGCTACATATCTGTTTAGAAAATTCTAATTTTAGAGGTCATTCACCCCCATATTGCTGCGAAATGCGTAGAAATATAAATGTTTTTATTGTGTTTTCAAATGTAATAAACCCATCCTAAACACTAAGTTAGTTACATTAAGGCACAATAGATTTGATGGCAATACTGAGTCACATAATCACTTGAGCAATCTTCGAAAAAATATACACGACAAATGAATGTATGATAACCACTGCCATATTTGTAACAGGTAAAGATTGGATAAAATTCATCCGATCTTCACTCGCTACAGTGATCTTAGCCCTGTTTGGTTTTAACTTCGTATTTGGTTATAACTTCGTTAATCTTCCTTATAACTAAAGTTTAGTATTCGGACAAAATTATAATAAAAGAAGCTATATTATTATTAATAGTCATAAATAAAAGTGATAGGGAAATACCGAATGGACGAAAAAATTACGTTGTATTATAAAATACCGCACAGCACACCTACTTTCCGGGGTGACTTGCGGGGACTTGGGGTCAAGAGAGAATTAAATGGCGTCGTGTACCATATTGCAAACATGTAAAAATCGCACGCGCTATCTACCTGGCCTGTGTTCAGTTGTACGCAGTTCTCGTTCAAGATCTTACGGAGCCAACAAGCACACCGATTAATTGTCGATGAATGTCGATCGATGATTGACCAACGTTTTATCGACCAGTATCCGTCCATCAGCTAAAGCTACCACACTAATCAATCGAGATCAATCGATGTCGATCGATAGTATCTATCGAAGATTGATGGATTGGTGTGGTAACACCTTAATACAACATTGCACCTATCTCGTAAAATCAGCGATCGTATCAATTCTATGTCATACTAACTGTACTTAAACAATAATATGGTTTATAAAAAATACACATTCCATATTTTATGCATAAATATCGATGTATGATCAAATAATTTTTTTATTGTTTAATATATGTATACTGTTATACCCAGTCGCTCGAAGCGTATACGTGAGCTCCATTCACATCAAAACCGTGTAAAACAAATGCTAGTGAACGTGCACCTTTAAATCGTATAATGGAATTATAAAACAACAAATTTAATGACATAGATATCTTTGGATTAACTTCTTCTAGATATAAAAAAGCTGTGTATGAGGTACTATCTGAATTTGATACAACTTAATGTAATTGTTTATTTAGGTTAAATTTAATTTTTCACATCTATGTATTTTCTATATAATATGTGTATATGTATGTGCGTGTATGTATATGTTTGTACATATGTGTGTATGTATATGCGTGCACATGTACATGCATATGTGTAAATTAGTTTGTTTTTCTCTGTATTTATTGGTTTTTTTTTTTGCGCCCGAAGCAAATATGGGCAACCCTCCGGGAAACGGGGAGGGAGGTGGGGAATGGTCATAGCATACCACGCAGCCGGCTGCGTGGTTATGTGGAGACTTTTACTCACTAAACCCCACCTTTTAGGGACTGGCTTAACGGTCTAACTAGAGATCTCTAAGCCGTATACGAACGCGACCCTCCTTGGCAGAAAGGAGGGCGCAAGCGGCGAAAAGCCGCTTAGACGAGTGCCTAACTAAGGCAGATTAAGGGATGTGTTATGTAGGCTCGGCCTGAGCTGCCAGGAGGCAGTTCAGGTCAGCCAAAAGCTTGTTGGGGGAGTCCGAGAGAGAGTTTCTCGGTCTGCGCACACTATAGCGAGTGTGGATAGGGGTTGCATAGGCAGCTGTCTCACGAATGAGATGATTTGGGTGGGACTCTGAGGCTTTGAAAAATCTCTCAGAGAGTGATTTAAGGAACTGCTGGTTTGTTGGGAGCTCTAAGTCTCGGTGTAGGTCGGCATTACGGACATAATAAGGCGAGTTAGTGGCCCTACGACATAATAGATTTTGAACTATTTGAAGTTCATTTATAGCTTTGGGCTTAGCATGAGCGAAAATGGGGGCCGCGTAGGTTATGACAGGTCGTATGCAGACCTTATATATAGGGGGATAGGGTTCGCTTGTTGCGGAGGGACATTTTACTGTGTCTGCCCAACATGCTGTTGAGCCTACCCATGTAAAATCGTGCGGTGTGAGTAACCTTTTTGATATGGGATTCGAAAGTGAGCCTTGCATCAAGGGTGACGCCTAAATATTCCGAATCTGTGGCAGTGAGTTGCCTTTAGAGTAAAGGGCTGTGTCATCTGCGAAGAGGGCTAGTTTAACACCATTCGACGGGATAGAGATGTCGTTGGTAAATAGTATATATAGGAGGTATTTATTGGTGAACGTGTCGTTTTTAATAGAACATTACATTTTCAATTTAATTGTGACGTACATAGACCCAGTAGTAATATGTGGATAACGGTGTTGATTGTGTGATTATTAAGCATAAATATAGTATTGTGTTTAATAATAGGATTATATTGTACAATTGTTTGTTATCCCTAATAAAGAGATAAATATTTAATAAAACCAATTTGGAATTTATTTCCCATTGTATTAAATTTATAACATACCGTTACAGTCTACCAAAGTCCACTGCTGAACATACGGTAATTATTAGTTATCACGCTTGGCAAATTGGTTGGTTACGGCTACCAATGATCTAGGATATGATCACAAACTGCAGACTTCCCTTGTGATCATATCCTAGACGGCCCCAACCATTACATCAGATTTGATAGACCACAAATCCTCGCGAAAGAACACCGATTCCTACCAAGGATGATACGTGAGGCTATTGAAATTAAAAAACATCCTAATTTCAATAGAGAAGGAGGCTGGGTACTACCACCTGCTTGGGATTCTATAATCAATAAAATTCTCTATTGAAATTAGGATGTTTTTTAATTTCAATAGCCTCACGTATCATCCTTGGTAGGAATCGGTGTTCTTTCGCGAGGATTTGTGGTCTATCAAATCTGATGTAATGGTTGGGGCCGTCTAGGATATGATCACAAGGGAAGTCTGCAGTTTGTGATCATATCCTAGATCATTGGTAGCCGTAACCAACCAATTTGCCAAGCGTGATAACTAATAATTACCGTATGTTCAGCAGTGGACTTTGGTAGACTGTAACGGTATGTTATAAATTTAATACAATGGGAAATAAATTCCAAATTGGTTTTATTAAATATTTATCTCTTTATTAGGGATAACAAACAATTGTACAATATAATCCTATTATTAAACACAATACTATATTTATGCTTAATAATCACACAATCAACACCGTTATCCACATATTACTACTGGGTCTATGTACGTCACAATTAAATTGAAAATGTAATGTTCTATTAAAAACGACACGTTCACCAATAAATACCTCCTATATATACTATTTACCAACGACATCTCTATCCCGTCGAATGGTGTTAAACTAGCCCTCTTCGCAGATGACACAGCCCTTTACTCTAAAGGCAACTCACTGCCACAGATTCGGAATATTTAGGCGTCACCCTTGATGCAAGGCTCACTTTCGAATCCCATATCAAAAAGGTTACTCACACCGCACGATTTTACATGGGTAGGCTCAACAGCATGTTGGGCAGACACAGTAAAATGTCCCTCCGCAACAAGCGAACCCTATCCCCCTATATATAAGGTCTGCATACGACCTGTCATAACCTACGCGGCCCCCATTTTCGCTCATGCTAAGCCCAAAGCTATAAATGAACTTCAAATAGTTCAAAATCTATTATGTCGTAGGGCCACTAACTCGCCTTATTATGTCCGTAATGCCGACCTACACCGAGACTTAGAGCTCCCAACAAACCAGCAGTTCCTTAAATCACTCTCTGAGAGATTTTTCAAAGCCTCAGAGTCCCACCCAAATCATCTCATTCGTGAGACAGCTGCCTATGCAACCCCTATCCACACTCGCTATAGTGTGCGCAGACCGAGAAACTCTCTCTCGGACTCCCCCAACAAGCTTTTGGCTGACCTGAACTGCCTCCTGGCAGCTCAGGCCGAGCCTACATAACACATCCCTTAATCTGCCTTAGTTAGGCACTCGTCTAAGCGGCTTTTCGCCGCTTGCGCCCTCCTTTCTGCCAAGGAGGGTCGCGTTCGTATACGGCTTAGAGATCTCTAGTTAGACCGTTAAGCCAGTCCCTAAAAGGTGGGGTTTAGTGAGTAAAAGTCTCCACATAACCACGCAGCCGGCTGCGTGGTATGCTATGACCATTCCCCACCTCCCTCCCCGTTTCCCGGAGGGTTGCCCATATTTGCTTCGGGCGCAAAAAAAAAAACCAATAAATACAGAGAAAAACAAACTAATTTACACATATGCATGTACATGTGCACGCATATACATACACACATATGTACAAACATATACATACACGCACATACATATACACATATTATATAGAAAATACATAGATGTGAAAAATTAAATTTAACCTAAATAAACAATTACATTAAGTTGTATCAAATTCAGATAGTACCTCATACACAGCTTTTTTATATCTAGAAGAAGTTAATCCAAAGATATCTATGTCATTAAATTTGTTGTTTTATAATTCCATTATACGATTTAAAGGTGCACGTTCACTAGCATTTGTTTTACACGGTTTTGATGTGAATGGAGCTCACGTATACGCTTCGAGCGACTGGGTATAACAGTATACATATATTAAACAATAAAAAAATTATTTGATCATACATCGATATTTATGCATAAAATATGGAATGTGTATTTTTTATAAACCATATTATTGTTTAAGTACAGTTAGTATGACATAGAATTGATACGATCGCTGATTTTACGAGATAGGTGCAATGTTGTATTAAGGTGTTACCACACCAATCCATCAATCTTCGATAGATACTATCGATCGACATCGATTGATCTCGATTGATTAGTGTGGTAGCTTTAGCTGATGGACGGATACTGGTCGATAAAACGTTGGTCAATCATCGATCGACATTCATCGACAATTAATCGGTGTGCTTGTTGGCTCCGTAAGATCTTGAACGAGAACTGCGTACAACTGAACACAGGCCAGGTAGATAGCGCGTGCGATTTTTACATGTTTGCAATATGGTACACGACGCCATTTAATTCTCTCTTGACCCCAAGTCCCCGCAAGTCACCCCGGAAAGTAGGTGTGCTGTGCGGTATTTTATAATACAACGTAATTTTTTCGTCCATTCGGTATTTCCCTATCACTTTTATTTATGACTATTAATAATAATATAGCTTCTTTTATTATAATTTTGTCCGAATACTAAACTTTAGTTATAAGGAAGATTAACGAAGTTATAACCAAATACGAAGTTAAAACCAAACAGGGCTAAGATCACTGTAGCGAGTGAAGATCGGATGAATTTTATCCAATCTTTACCTGTTACAAATATGGCAGTGGTTATCATACATTCATTTGTCGTGTATATTTTTTCGAAGATTGCTCAAGTGATTATGTGACTCAGTATTGCCATCAAATCTATTGTGCCTTAATGTAACTAACTTAGTGTTTAGGATGGGTTTATTACATTTGAAAACACAATAAAAACATTTATATTTCTACGCATTTCGCAGCAATATGGGGGTGAATGACCTCTAAAATTAGAATTTTCTAAACAGATATGTAGCTAACTTACGTTTCACCGGAATATTTCGCTTTATTAGCATAACATTAATTCAAATCAGTATAGCTATATATTAACTCAATGCATTTCAACAACTAATACTATATATAAATATATTTTTGATGTCTTGTTTTCGCACACTATAAAAAGAGATACCGTTGAGTTTAAAAAAGAAAACGTTTCTCACAGCTAAACTACGTTTAACCACTAACGATTTGCGGCGTGTTCAAGAAATCGGACGAATACGGATGTCGAGAAAATAAAGTTTTAGAGAGGCTTTTTAACTAATCAAAATCCGTCCGGTATTATCCCAAACGCAACTTACTTTTCCTCGTTATTTATAGTTCAAAAATATGGTTTATTCGATTGTAAAAGAAACAGCGAAAATAAAATTAAACATATCATGATAATTATCATTACAGCCTAATCTCTTCTAAAGAATGCCACAAAACCGTTCCGAGTCACTGCATCGATCGACTTCCTGCATGCCTTACCAGGTTGTTACTCCATCTAATGAAGAGACTTACTACTAGGCCCCATATATTACATACTAATCTGTACAAGGCAAGTTGTTTGGCCGAACTAATGTCACTCAGCTCACTGACCCATCGGCCTGTCAGTTGCTTTGGTTCTTTTGTAAACCTTTTTTTTAACGCAAAAGGTTTAACTCAAACGCAGTTCTTCACTGCTTAGGAAGCTTAAAGTCGCATAGCGAGATATGAGCTTTGCGCGGAGTTTCTCTGAGTTAATGTTTATGTTCACTTAGTCTATACATATAAATAAAATTGTGGTGTCTGACCGTTATTTGTATGCCTGTTCGGGATAATCTTGGAAATGAAACATTACAAACAAATAAGCTTTATATTTTGTTCAGAAAACTAAAGTTTATTTTAAAAATACAACAAGTTGAAAACATAAGTGATTATCATAAATGTAAATAACGTTATAATAGTGGATCCTGCTACGGCGAAGGCGGAAATAGTCGCTAGTACAACATAAAACGGTTGACATATTTCATTCCACATACATTCACGTTTTATTAGGATACTAATCTCGGGTGTTACATCAGTGCGTGCATTCTGTACATTCTGGTTCGAGCTTACTCTTTGTATATTTTATTGCTCCATTGCTGGAGCACATGAGTGATGGGCGCAATACCTCATGTGGATAGGCTCAGTTGCTTTTGTTTGACAAACATCTCAGGGAACGTTTACTACGAGTAAAACTGATTTTTTTTGAAGAGAGGTAATATTTTTTTTTATGTCCCTAACACTGCAATAATTTGAGAAAATGGCACAAAACATAAGGATTTGAAATTAATCACCATTTAGAATAAAAATTAATTAATTAATGTTACTTCTATTTATAGGGAACTAAGTTTGTCATTTTATATGCTTATAAAAAGTGAAAAAAGTACAACAAAATATATTATGAAATGTATACAAAAGTTAACACTTTATGCGCTAAGTTGTTGTTAATAAATGGAATTTGATCGTATTAAAATAAAAATTAAAAAAGAAAGCATTTACTTTGCGGCCATGAAAATTGCCGGTAGTACGTGAAAAGGAAGTGGAAACCATGATTGGAGGAATGGTGCCCTTACCATAGGTTAAATAACACCATCCTAATGGTGTTATTGAACCTTCATCTAGTCCATGTTGTTTACCTGTGGTGCTGGAAAAGAAGACGAACAGCAGCATGCAGTTTTGTGTTGACTACCGCTGTCTAAACGACGTTACGTAGAAGGTCAGCCATTTCTTGCCAAGAATTCATGACACGCTGGACATGCTTACAGGAGTAAAGTGGTTTAGCACGCTGCATCTGAAAAGTCGCTACTGGCAAGTTGAAATTGACCCTAAGGACGAGGAGAAAACTACGTTCTCGACAGGAAAGGGTCTAGGGCAATTTAAAGATATGCCATTTGTATTATGCCAAGCTCCGGCAACATTCGAAAGGTTAATGGAACATGTACTTACCGGGCTAATTGGCGATGCCTGTCATGTTTACTTAGATAACATCATCATCGTAGGCCGTACGTTTGAGGAACACCTTCAAAACCTGAAACACCTACTCATGTAGATTCAGAGTGCCAACCTCAATTTGAGTCTGAAGAAATGTTCATTATTCAAACGGCAAGATAGCTTTTTCGGGTACGTAATATCGGAAAAAGGTATCCGCACGGATCCAAGAAAATCGCTGCTCTCATTAATCCAAAAGACAAGACGTAGGTTAGAACATGTTTGGGTTTGTGTTCCTATTATCAGCGATTTGTGAAGAACTTTGCAGATATCTGTATCCAAACCTCTGCTAAAGCTAACTAAAGAGAAGCGACATTTCTCCTAAGATGAAAGTTACGATGTCACATTCCAGAAGCACAAGGACCGTCTGTGCAAAACACTAATTTTGGAGTACCCGGATGTGGATAAGCATTTCTAATTTCCTCGAGCCGTATATTCATACAACATTTGTGGCAAATCCCGCATTTTCATCTTTTTTATGGCCCATTAGAGATGAATTCACCAATAGCATATTTAATAAAAAATAATATCACTGAAATCGGTTCAACCTTTTCCAAGAAATCACTAAACACATGAAAAATATACACGTCAAATATAGATCCTGGTCTCTTTATGAACTCGGTTGAAATTATATATCTATGAACTATTTTACATGATAAGCATTCCACCAGCGGATCACATCATAACATACACTTATCTTGGACTATTTTTATTTTTAACTAGGACGACATGTTTCATTTGTACTCGCATTGTGCGGCAGGCATCCTTAGTTCTTAGCAAAATGGTACCCTAAAATGTTCCGACGAAACTTTACAGTAGAAACCGCATCAAAATCTATCAAGCAATTCACAAGTGACCATATAGACAGATATATAGAGAGACGTTCCATTAAAGAGGAGATATATCGCTTGCTTAGCATTTTACACGTGATAAAGGCGGGTTGGCTAGACTGGGGAAGAACCACGCTCACACTGTATACAAGCGTAAAATAGCAGTTTAATGATACTGTTTCGCATGATGCGTGTAGAGAACCCGAGGCTCCTTTTTATGGAATTAAGGCCATGTGTATTAGACCTCAGGGGTAACGACGCATTTGCATTTTGATAATTCATTGAAGATAGATAAAAAAGTCTACAGGCCACAACAGACAATAATTCTATAAAATGAGTTATTAAATTTTTGCAATACATAACACATTCTATTTACTATTCACAATTGCATGCTTATATTATTGTTTGACCGTATGATTTATTTACCAAATATTTTATTAATTTTTTAAATCGTTTAGCTAATAATTTTTCGTTACAGTTTAATTATTTATACTTCTTCCTTTTATAAATTTGTTAATTGAATAGATTTAATCGAACTAGTTTAATTTCGTTCAATATAATTCGCCAGAAAAACTAAACTTGCCAAGTGGCCCGATTCATTCTCAAGTCTATGTTGCGCCGCTGTGTAAGGGCGTCCGACGAAATGCTGATTTAGTAGCACGTCGTGATAGTACCGCAGTTTCGAGAACACGTTCTGTAACAATATAATATGTCATAAGGTTTTTCTGTTTATTACACCTATTTTGAAAGATTTTAATAATTTTAAATAGGTACTTCAATTACTTTTCATGATCCATGTTTATTATACAGAAGAAGTGTTTATAGAAAAGTAATTTATTTGTCTTACCAACATAATAAAATTAATTATGTTGGTAAGAGAAATGAATTACTATTTCTTTCTCTCTTTCTATTTTCATCTTTTATTAGTTGCAGCCTATATACGTCCCATTACTGGGTACAGGTTTCCTTTTATTTCTGAGAGAGCTTTAAGGCAAGGAATATCCGCCTACCCCAATGCGTGTTGGCAAACTTCGCATTTCTTCAAAATATGTTTTCCTTTCTTATTTCCTAGACATGCAGCTTTCCACACAATATTTACCTTCACCGTTGAGCACGTGATAAATCAACACTTATAATCGCATTTAACAATTTCATTGGTGCCAGCGGAGATCGAAACCGGGTTTCTCGCGTACCTACTGTGAAATGTACTATAAATATTTGTGGTCTATGCATATATGTACTGTATGCACTGAATTGTAGACCTAAATTTGAAGTATTTTGTAGCAAAATTTCACCAGTTATGTTAATCCCCTGTTTAGTGCTGATATCATTGTAATACGAATGAAATCCACGAAATACATTGTTCTGTTTCTGATTCTGATTTTTCAGTGTTTTGTTAAACGGCTCGATTGCGCAATGGCTTTATTTTGAGTTACTGTGCTGAGGGCCCCGCGTTTGAATCTCAATTTTTATATATATATATATATATATATATATATATATATATATATATATATATATATATATATATATATATATATATATATATAAGAGGAGGTGACTAGCATGAGGCTCACCTGATGCTAAGTGACTACCGCTACCCACAGCAAACAGCAACACCAGGGAAATTGCACATGCGTAGCTTTAAAAGGAGAGTAGGCTCTTTTCTGGGAGGTCCTTAAGTCATATCGATCCAGAAAAATCGCTGATGGTAGTTGTTTCCATAAGAAAGTTGTGCGGGGAAGAAAACTCCTTGTAAATCGCACAGTGGTGGACCGCTAATCATATAGATTGTATGGATGGTTTCGCGAGGTTAGTTGCGATGTGCGATGGTGAAATTTAGTGGCTGGATTAGTCTTAATAATTCTTCTGAGCATAGGAAAAATGAGTATTTTTGTGGCCTACAAATATTTGTTCTGGGTCTGTCCTTGTGAAGTTAGTACATGTAAACTGCCCCCATGTTACAGAATAAGTTCCTAGTGTTGAGGTAACGTATGTATTAAAAAATGTTTGTAGAAATTTTTCTACTGTTTGCTAATCAGTTTTTCAAGATATTTTCTAATGTCTAAACTCTGAGTTCCGTCGCTGTAATAAAAAACAATTACTCATCTCAACGCTCATTTTCCTGTCAGTAAATTTTCGTCCCGAATGATAACAATATTAAGAAGTTCGAAGTACGCGCTCAAAAGGTACTACGGAATTTATCTCGTTTAATTATCCGTAAATCCATTAAATCCGAAGAGAATTTTTATTTAACGTGTAGAGTTTGCGTAAATAAAATCATTATGGAATTATATAATTTATATATGAGTAGAAATACAAAATCCATGTTCGTTTTCTACATCACGTTAAGCAATTTCAACAAAAAGAAAAATGCTTTTATTCACTAACAAGCAACCGTCATATGGAATTTAACTTCACATAACGGTGAAATATATTTGACTACTTGAAACAGATCCGTTTTTGTATATAGCATTATTAAAAGAGGTAGTGGACCACAATCATACGTCTTGATCCCGAGTGAATGAGAAAAGCGCCTCCAGTTCGCTTTAAATCGATTTTATAACCACATGGATACAAGTGATCTTAATGTCTATATTACGTTTGCACTATAATAAGATTGTAGTTCGAGGCCATATAAGAAGAATAATCAGTCATCTTTGAAAAGAAAATTGATAACTTTACGTCAATCGACTCTTTGATCCAAGTTTTAAAAATAATTGATTGAAATAGTTCCAAAATCCGTGTCACCTTTAAAAATGGTCAAAGTCTAAACATATTTTATATAATGATTTCTTATATTTACGCGAACACTACACATGATTAAAACTACTTTTACGGATTTTATCGCGTTTATTTTTACTTTTTATTTTTAATTCCCGACGTTTCGGGCGTTTTCCAGCACCCATGGTCACGGGGGACTGAGATGACTGACGTCCCGATGTCATTGTTAAACCCGGAGTACCTTCAGCTTTTTTAATTATTGTTTATGGTCCGATCTATGCAAAATGAACTAACTCTGTCTTGAGGTCTTGCAGTGGTATGCCTACCACCTGCTTGGGATTCTATAATCAATAAAATTAAAACTAAACCCAAGCATACCACTGCAAGACCTCAAGACAGAGTTAGTTCATTTTGCATAGATCGGACCATAAACAATAATTAAAAAAGCTGAAGGTACTCCGGGTTTAACAATGACATCGGGACGTCAGTCATCTCAGTCCCCCGTGACCATGGGTGCTGGAAAACGCCCGAAACGTCGGGAATTAAAAATAAAAAGTAAAAATAAACGCGATAAAATCCGTAAAAGTAGTTTTAATCATGTGTAGTGTTCGCGTAAATATAAGAAATCATTATATAAAATATGTTTAGACTTTGACCATTTTTAAAGGTGACACGGATTTTGGAACTATTTCAATCAATTATTTTTAAAACTTGGATCAAAGAGTCGATTGACGTAAAGTTATCAATTTTCTTTTCAAAGATGACTGATTATTCTTCTTATATGGCCTCGAACTACAATCTTATTATAGTGCAAACGTAATATAGACATTAAGATCACTTGTATCCATGTGGTTATAAAATCGATTTAAAGCGAACTGGAGGCGCTTTTCTCATTCACTCGGGATCAAGACGTATGATTGTGGTCCACTACCTCTTTTAATAATGCTATATACAAAAACGGATCTGTTTCAAGTAGTCAAATATATTTCACCGTTATGTGAAGTTAAATTCCATATGACGGTTGCTTGTTAGTGAATAAAAGCATTTTTCTTTTTGTTGAAATTGCTTAACGTGATGTACAAAACGAACATGGATTTTGTATTTCTACTCATATATAAATTATATAATTCCATAATGATTTTATTTACGCAAACTCTACACGTTAAATAAAAATTCTCTTCGGATTTAATGGATTTACGGATAATTAAACGAGATAAATTCCGTAGTACCTTTCGAGCGCGTACTTCGAACTTCTTAATATTGTTATCATTCGGGACGAAAATTTACTGACAGGAAAATGAGCGTTGAGATGAGTAATTGTTTTTTATTACAGCGACGGAACTCAGAGTTTAGACATTAGAAAATATCTTGAAAAACTGATTAGCAAACAGTAGAAAAATTTCTACAAACATTTTTTAATACATACGTTACCTCAACACTAGGAACTTATTCTGTAACATGGGGGCAGTTTACATGTACTAACTTCACAAGGACAGACCCAGAACAAATATTTGTAGGCCACAAAAATACTCATTTTTCCTATGCTCAGAAGAATTATTAAGACTAATCCAGCCACTAAATTTCACCATCGCACATCGCAACTAACCTCGCGAAACCATCCATACAATCTATATGATTAGCGGTCCACCACTGTGCGATTTACAAGGAGTTTTCTTCCCCGCACAACTTTCTTATGGAAACAACTACCATCAGCGATTTTTCTGGATCGATATGACTTAAGGACCTCCCAGAAAAGAGCCTACTCTCCTTTTAAAGCTACGCATGTGCAATTTCCCTGGTGTTGCTGTTTGCTGTGGGTAGCGGTAGTCACTTAGCATCAGGTGAGCCTCATGCTAGTCACCTCCTCTTATATATATATATATATATATATATATATATATATATATATATATATATATATATATAAAAATTGAGATTCAAACGCGGGGCCCTCAGCACAGTAACTCAAAATAAAGCCATTGCGCAATCGAGCCGTTTAACAAAACACTGAAAAATCAGAATCAGAAACAGAACAATGTATTTCGTGGATTTCATTCGTATTACAATGATATCAGCACTAAACAGGGGATTAACATAACTGGTGAAATTTTGCTACAAAATACTTCAAATTTAGGTCTACAATTCAGTGCATACAGTACATATATGCATAGACCACAAATATTTATAGTACATTTCACAGTAGGTACGCGAGAAACCCGGTTTCGATCTCCGCTGGCACCAATGAAATTGTTAAATGCGATTATAAGTGTTGATTTATCACGTGCTCAACGGTGAAGGTAAATATTGTGTGGAAAGCTGCATGTCTAGGAAATAAGAAAGGAAAACATATTTTGAAGAAATGCGAAGTTTGCCAACACGCATTGGGGTAGGCGGATATTCCTTGCCTTAAAGCTCTCTCAGAAATAAAAGGAAACCTGTACCCAGTAATGGGACGTATATAGGCTGCAACTAATAAAAGATGAAAATAGAAAGAGAGAAAGAAATAGTAATTCATTTCTCTTACCAACATAATTAATTTTATTATGTTGGTAAGACAAATAAATTACTTTTCTATAAACACTTCTTCTGTATAATAAACATGGATCATGAAAAGTAATTGAAGTACCTATTTAAAATTATTAAAATCTTTCAAAATAGGTGTAATAAACAGAAAAACCTTATGACATATTATATTGTTACAGAACGTGTTCTCGAAACTGCGGTACTATCACGACGTGCTACTAAATCAGCATTTCGTCGGACGCCCTTACACAGCGGCGCAACATAGACTTGAGAATGAATCGGGCCACTTGGCAAGTTTAGTTTTTCTGGCGAATTATATTGAACGAAATTAAACTAGTTCGATTAAATCTATTCAATTAACAAATTTATAAAAGGAAGAAGTATAAATAATTAAACTGTAACGAAAAATTATTAGCTAAACGATTTAAAAAATTAATAAAATATTTGGTAAATAAATCATACGGTCAAACAATAATATAAGCATGCAATTGTGAATAGTAAATAGAATGTGTTATGTATTGCAAAAATTTAATAACTCATTTTATAGAATTATTGTCTGTTGTGGCCTGTAGACTTTTTTATCTATCTTCAATGAATTATCAAAATGCAAATGCGTCGTTACCCCTGAGGTCTAATACACATGGCCTTAATTCCATAAAAAGGAGCCTCGGGTTCTCTACACGCATCATGCGAAACAGTATCATTAAACTGCTATTTTACGCTTGTATACAGTGTGAGCGTGGTTCTTCCCCAGTCTAGCCAACCCGCCTTTATCACGTGTAAAATGCTAAGCAAGCGATATATCTCCTCTTTAATGGAACGTCTCTCTATATATCTGTCTATATGGTCACTTGTGAATTGCTTGATAGATTTTGATGCGGTTTCTACTGTAAAGTTTCGTCGGAACATTTTAGGGTACCATTTTGCTAAGAACTAAGGATGCCTGCCGCACAATGCGAGTACAAATGAAACATGTCGTCCTAGTTAAAAATAAAAATAGTCCAAGATAAGTGTATGTTATGATGTGATCCGCTGGTGGAATGCTTATCATGTAAAATAGTTCATAGATATATAATTTCAACCGAGTTCATAAAGAGACCAGGATCTATATTTGACGTGTATATTTTTCATGTGTTTAGTGATTTCTTGGAAAAGGTTGAACCGATTTCAGTGATATTATTTTTTATTAAATATGCTATTGGTGAATTCATCTCTAATGGGCCATAAAAAAGATGAAAATGCGGGATTTGCCACAAATGTTGTATGAATATACGGCTCGAGGAAATTAGAAATGCTTATCCACATCCGGGTACTCCAAAATTAGTGTTTTGCACAGACGGTCCTTGTGCTTCTGGAATGTGACATCGTAACTTTCATCTTAGGAGAAATGTCGCTTCTCTTTAGTTAGCTTTAGCAGAGGCTTGGATACAGATATCTGCAAAGTTCTTCACAAATCGCTGATAATAGGAACACAAACCCAAACATGTTCTAACCTACGTCTTGTCTTTTGGATTAATGAGAGCAGCGATTTTCTTGGATCCGTGCGGATACCTTTTTCCGATATTACGTACCCGAAAAAGCTATCTTGCCGTTTGAATAATGAACATTTCTTCAGACTCAAATTGAGGTTGGCACTCTGAATCTACATGAGTAGGTGTTTCAGGTTTTGAAGGTGTTCCTCAAACGTACGGCCTACGATGATGATGTTATCTAAGTAAACATGACAGGCATCGCCAATTAGCCCGGTAAGTACATGTTCCATTAACCTTTCGAATGTTGCCGGAGCTTGGCATAATACAAATGGCATATCTTTAAATTGCCCTAGACCCTTTCCTGTCGAGAACGTAGTTTTCTCCTCGTCCTTAGGGTCAATTTCAACTTGCCAGTAGCGACTTTTCAGATGCAGCGTGCTAAACCACTTTACTCCTGTAAGCATGTCCAGCGTGTCATGAATTCTTGGCAAGAAATGGCTGACCTTCTACGTAACGTCGTTTAGACAGCGGTAGTCAACACAAAACTGCATGCTGCTGTTCGTCTTCTTTTCCAGCACCACAGGTAAACAACATGGACTAGATGAAGGTTCAATAACACCATTAGGATGGTGTTATTTAACCTATGGTAAGGGCACCATTCCTCCAATCATGGTTTCCACTTCCTTTTCACGTACTACCGGCAATTTTCATGGCCGCAAAGTAAATGCTTTCTTTTTTAATTTTTATTTTAATACGATCAAATTCCATTTATTAACAACAACTTAGCGCATAAAGTGTTAACTTTTGTATACATTTCATAATATATTTTGTTGTACTTTTTTCACTTTTTATAAGCATATAAAATGACAAACTTAGTTCCCTATAAATAGAAGTAACATTAATTAATTAATTTTTATTCTAAATGGTGATTAATTTCAAATCCTTATGTTTTGTGCCATTTTCTCAAATTATTGCAGTGTTAGGGACATAAAAAAAAATATTACCTCTCTTCAAAAAAAATCAGTTTTACTCGTAGTAAACGTTCCCTGAGATGTTTGTCAAACAAAAGCAACTGAGCCTATCCACATGAGGTATTGCGCCCATCACTCATGTGCTCCAGCAATGGAGCAATAAAATATACAAAGAGTAAGCTCGAACCAGAATGTACAGAATGCACGCACTGATGTAACACCCGAGATTAGTATCCTAATAAAACGTGAATGTATGTGGAATGAAATATGTCAACCGTTTTATGTTGTACTAGCGACTATTTCCGCCTTCGCCGTAGCAGGATCCACTATTATAACGTTATTTACATTTATGATAATCACTTATGTTTTCAACTTGTTGTATTTTTAAAATAAACTTTAGTTTTCTGAACAAAATATAAAGCTTATTTGTTTGTAATGTTTCATTTCCAAGATTATCCCGAACAGGCATACAAATAACGGTCAGACACCACAATTTTATTTATATGTATAGACTAAGTGAACATAAACATTAACTCAGAGAAACTCCGCGCAAAGCTCATATCTCGCTATGCGACTTTAAGCTTCCTAAGCAGTGAAGAACTGCGTTTGAGTTAAACCTTTTGCGTTAAAAAAAAGGTTTACAAAAGAACCAAAGCAACTGACAGGCCGATGGGTCAGTGAGCTGAGTGACATTAGTTCGGCCAAACAACTTGCCTTGTACAGATTAGTATGTAATATATGGGGCCTAGTAGTAAGTCTCTTCATTAGATGGAGTAACAACCTGGTAAGGCATGCAGGAAGTCGATCGATGCAGTGACTCGGAACGGTTTTGTGGCATTCTTTAGAAGAGATTAGGCTGTAATGATAATTATCATGATATGTTTAATTTTATTTTCGCTGTTTCTTTTACAATCGAATAAACCATATTTTTGAACTATAAATAACGAGGAAAAGTAAGTTGCGTTTGGGATAATACCGGACGGATTTTGATTAGTTAAAAAGCCTCTCTAAAACTTTATTTTCTCGACATCCGTATTCGTCCGATTTCTTGAACACGCCGCAAATCGTTAGTGGTTAAACGTAGTTTAGCTGTGAGAAACGTTTTCTTTTTTAAACTCAACGGTATCTCTTTTTATAGTGTGCGAAAACAAGACATCAAAAATATATTTATATATAGTATTAGTTGTTGAAATGCATTGAGTTAATATATAGCTATACTGATTTGAATTAATGTTATGCTAATAAAGCGAAATATTCCGGTGAAACGTAAGTTAGCTACATATCTGTTTAGAAAATTCTAATTTTAGAGGTCATTCACCCCCATATTGCTGCGAAATGCGTAGAAATATAAATGTTTTTATTGTGTTTTCAAATGTAATAAACCCATCCTAAACACTAAGTTAGTTACATTAAGGCACAATAGATTTGATGGCAATACTGAGTCACATAATCACTTGAGCAATCTTCGAAAAAATATACACGACAAATGAATGTATGATAACCACTGCCATATTTGTAACAGGTAAAGATTGGATAAAATTCATCCGATCTTCACTCGCTACAGTGATCTTAGCCCTGTTTGGTTTTAACTTCGTATTTGGTTATAACTTCGTTAATCTTCCTTATAACTAAAGTTTAGTATTCGGACAAAATTATAATAAAAGAAGCTATATTATTATTAATAGTCATAAATAAAAGTGATAGGGAAATACCGAATGGACGAAAAAATTACGTTGTATTATAAAATACCGCACAGCACACCTACTTTCCGGGGTGACTTGCGGGGACTTGGGGTCAAGAGAGAATTAAATGGCGTCGTGTACCATATTGCAAACATGTAAAAATCGCACGCGCTATCTACCTGGCCTGTGTTCAGTTGTACGCAGTTCTCGTTCAAGATCTTACGGAGCCAACAAGCACACCGATTAATTGTCGATGAATGTCGATCGATGATTGACCAACGTTTTATCGACCAGTATCCGTCCATCAGCTAAAGCTACCACACTAATCAATCGAGATCAATCGATGTCGATCGATAGTATCTATCGAAGATTGATGGATTGGTGTGGTAACACCTTAATACAACATTGCACCTATCTCGTAAAATCAGCGATCGTATCAATTCTATGTCATACTAACTGTACTTAAACAATAATATGGTTTATAAAAAATACACATTCCATATTTTATGCATAAATATCGATGTATGATCAAATAATTTTTTTATTGTTTAATATATGTATACTGTTATACCCAGTCGCTCGAAGCGTATACGTGAGCTCCATTCACATCAAAACCGTGTAAAACAAATGCTAGTGAACGTGCACCTTTAAATCGTATAATGGAATTATAAAACAACAAATTTAATGACATAGATATCTTTGGATTAACTTCTTCTAGATATAAAAAAGCTGTGTATGAGGTACTATCTGAATTTGATACAACTTAATGTAATTGTTTATTTAGGTTAAATTTAATTTTTCACATCTATGTATTTTCTATATAATATGTGTATATGTATGTGCGTGTATGTATATGTTTGTACATATGTGTGTATGTATATGCGTGCACATGTACATGCATATGTGTAAATTAGTTTGTTTTTCTCTGTATTTATTGGTTTTTTTTTTTGCGCCCGAAGCAAATATGGGCAACCCTCCGGGAAACGGGGAGGGAGGTGGGGAATGGTCATAGCATACCACGCAGCCGGCTGCGTGGTTATGTGGAGACTTTTACTCACTAAACCCCACCTTTTAGGGACTGGCTTAACGGTCTAACTAGAGATCTCTAAGCCGTATACGAACGCGACCCTCCTTGGCAGAAAGGAGGGCGCAAGCGGCGAAAAGCCGCTTAGACGAGTGCCTAACTAAGGCAGATTAAGGGATGTGTTATGTAGGCTCGGCCTGAGCTGCCAGGAGGCAGTTCAGGTCAGCCAAAAGCTTGTTGGGGGAGTCCGAGAGAGAGTTTCTCGGTCTGCGCACACTATAGCGAGTGTGGATAGGGGTTGCATAGGCAGCTGTCTCACGAATGAGATGATTTGGGTGGGACTCTGAGGCTTTGAAAAATCTCTCAGAGAGTGATTTAAGGAACTGCTGGTTTGTTGGGAGCTCTAAGTCTCGGTGTAGGTCGGCATTACGGACATAATAAGGCGAGTTAGTGGCCCTACGACATAATAGATTTTGAACTATTTGAAGTTCATTTATAGCTTTGGGCTTAGCATGAGCGAAAATGGGGGCCGCGTAGGTTATGACAGGTCGTATGCAGACCTTATATATAGGGGGATAGGGTTCGCTTGTTGCGGAGGGACATTTTACTGTGTCTGCCCAACATGCTGTTGAGCCTACCCATGTAAAATCGTGCGGTGTGAGTAACCTTTTTGATATGGGATTCGAAAGTGAGCCTTGCATCAAGGGTGACGCCTAAATATTCCGAATCTGTGGCAGTGAGTTGCCTTTAGAGTAAAGGGCTGTGTCATCTGCGAAGAGGGCTAGTTTAACACCATTCGACGGGATAGAGATGTCGTTGGTAAATAGTATATATAGGAGGTATTTATTGGTGAACGTGTCGTTTTTAATAGAACATTACATTTTCAATTTAATTGTGACGTACATAGACCCAGTAGTAATATGTGGATAACGGTGTTGATTGTGTGATTATTAAGCATAAATATAGTATTGTGTTTAATAATAGGATTATATTGTACAATTGTTTGTTATCCCTAATAAAGAGATAAATATTTAATAAAACCAATTTGGAATTTATTTCCCATTGTATTAAATTTATAACATACCGTTACAGTCTACCAAAGTCCACTGCTGAACATACGGTAATTATTAGTTATCACGCTTGGCAAATTGGTTGGTTACGGCTACCAATGATCTAGGATATGATCACAAACTGCAGACTTCCCTTGTGATCATATCCTAGACGGCCCCAACCATTACATCAGATTTGATAGACCACAAATCCTCGCGAAAGAACACCGATTCCTACCAAGGATGATACGTGAGGCTATTGAAATTAAAAAACATCCTAATTTCAATAGAGAAGGAGGCTGGGTACTACCACCTGCTTGGGATTCTATAATCAATAAAATTCTCTATTGAAATTAGGATGTTTTTTAATTTCAATAGCCTCACGTATCATCCTTGGTAGGAATCGGTGTTCTTTCGCGAGGATTTGTGGTCTATCAAATCTGATGTAATGGTTGGGGCCGTCTAGGATATGATCACAAGGGAAGTCTGCAGTTTGTGATCATATCCTAGATCATTGGTAGCCGTAACCAACCAATTTGCCAAGCGTGATAACTAATAATTACCGTATGTTCAGCAGTGGACTTTGGTAGACTGTAACGGTATGTTATAAATTTAATACAATGGGAAATAAATTCCAAATTGGTTTTATTAAATATTTATCTCTTTATTAGGGATAACAAACAATTGTACAATATAATCCTATTATTAAACACAATACTATATTTATGCTTAATAATCACACAATCAACACCGTTATCCACATATTACTACTGGGTCTATGTACGTCACAATTAAATTGAAAATGTAATGTTCTATTAAAAACGACACGTTCACCAATAAATACCTCCTATATATACTATTTACCAACGACATCTCTATCCCGTCGAATGGTGTTAAACTAGCCCTCTTCGCAGATGACACAGCCCTTTACTCTAAAGGCAACTCACTGCCACAGATTCGGAATATTTAGGCGTCACCCTTGATGCAAGGCTCACTTTCGAATCCCATATCAAAAAGGTTACTCACACCGCACGATTTTACATGGGTAGGCTCAACAGCATGTTGGGCAGACACAGTAAAATGTCCCTCCGCAACAAGCGAACCCTATCCCCCTATATATAAGGTCTGCATACGACCTGTCATAACCTACGCGGCCCCCATTTTCGCTCATGCTAAGCCCAAAGCTATAAATGAACTTCAAATAGTTCAAAATCTATTATGTCGTAGGGCCACTAACTCGCCTTATTATGTCCGTAATGCCGACCTACACCGAGACTTAGAGCTCCCAACAAACCAGCAGTTCCTTAAATCACTCTCTGAGAGATTTTTCAAAGCCTCAGAGTCCCACCCAAATCATCTCATTCGTGAGACAGCTGCCTATGCAACCCCTATCCACACTCGCTATAGTGTGCGCAGACCGAGAAACTCTCTCTCGGACTCCCCCAACAAGCTTTTGGCTGACCTGAACTGCCTCCTGGCAGCTCAGGCCGAGCCTACATAACACATCCCTTAATCTGCCTTAGTTAGGCACTCGTCTAAGCGGCTTTTCGCCGCTTGCGCCCTCCTTTCTGCCAAGGAGGGTCGCGTTCGTATACGGCTTAGAGATCTCTAGTTAGACCGTTAAGCCAGTCCCTAAAAGGTGGGGTTTAGTGAGTAAAAGTCTCCACATAACCACGCAGCCGGCTGCGTGGTATGCTATGACCATTCCCCACCTCCCTCCCCGTTTCCCGGAGGGTTGCCCATATTTGCTTCGGGCGCAAAAAAAAAAACCAATAAATACAGAGAAAAACAAACTAATTTACACATATGCATGTACATGTGCACGCATATACATACACACATATGTACAAACATATACATACACGCACATACATATACACATATTATATAGAAAATACATAGATGTGAAAAATTAAATTTAACCTAAATAAACAATTACATTAAGTTGTATCAAATTCAGATAGTACCTCATACACAGCTTTTTTATATCTAGAAGAAGTTAATCCAAAGATATCTATGTCATTAAATTTGTTGTTTTATAATTCCATTATACGATTTAAAGGTGCACGTTCACTAGCATTTGTTTTACACGGTTTTGATGTGAATGGAGCTCACGTATACGCTTCGAGCGACTGGGTATAACAGTATACATATATTAAACAATAAAAAAATTATTTGATCATACATCGATATTTATGCATAAAATATGGAATGTGTATTTTTTATAAACCATATTATTGTTTAAGTACAGTTAGTATGACATAGAATTGATACGATCGCTGATTTTACGAGATAGGTGCAATGTTGTATTAAGGTGTTACCACACCAATCCATCAATCTTCGATAGATACTATCGATCGACATCGATTGATCTCGATTGATTAGTGTGGTAGCTTTAGCTGATGGACGGATACTGGTCGATAAAACGTTGGTCAATCATCGATCGACATTCATCGACAATTAATCGGTGTGCTTGTTGGCTCCGTAAGATCTTGAACGAGAACTGCGTACAACTGAACACAGGCCAGGTAGATAGCGCGTGCGATTTTTACATGTTTGCAATATGGTACACGACGCCATTTAATTCTCTCTTGACCCCAAGTCCCCGCAAGTCACCCCGGAAAGTAGGTGTGCTGTGCGGTATTTTATAATACAACGTAATTTTTTCGTCCATTCGGTATTTCCCTATCACTTTTATTTATGACTATTAATAATAATATAGCTTCTTTTATTATAATTTTGTCCGAATACTAAACTTTAGTTATAAGGAAGATTAACGAAGTTATAACCAAATACGAAGTTAAAACCAAACAGGGCTAAGATCACTGTAGCGAGTGAAGATCGGATGAATTTTATCCAATCTTTACCTGTTACAAATATGGCAGTGGTTATCATACATTCATTTGTCGTGTATATTTTTTCGAAGATTGCTCAAGTGATTATGTGACTCAGTATTGCCATCAAATCTATTGTGCCTTAATGTAACTAACTTAGTGTTTAGGATGGGTTTATTACATTTGAAAACACAATAAAAACATTTATATTTCTACGCATTTCGCAGCAATATGGGGGTGAATGACCTCTAAAATTAGAATTTTCTAAACAGATATGTAGCTAACTTACGTTTCACCGGAATATTTCGCTTTATTAGCATAACATTAATTCAAATCAGTATAGCTATATATTAACTCAATGCATTTCAACAACTAATACTATATATAAATATATTTTTGATGTCTTGTTTTCGCACACTATAAAAAGAGATACCGTTGAGTTTAAAAAAGAAAACGTTTCTCACAGCTAAACTACGTTTAACCACTAACGATTTGCGGCGTGTTCAAGAAATCGGACGAATACGGATGTCGAGAAAATAAAGTTTTAGAGAGGCTTTTTAACTAATCAAAATCCGTCCGGTATTATCCCAAACGCAACTTACTTTTCCTCGTTATTTATAGTTCAAAAATATGGTTTATTCGATTGTAAAAGAAACAGCGAAAATAAAATTAAACATATCATGATAATTATCATTACAGCCTAATCTCTTCTAAAGAATGCCACAAAACCGTTCCGAGTCACTGCATCGATCGACTTCCTGCATGCCTTACCAGGTTGTTACTCCATCTAATGAAGAGACTTACTACTAGGCCCCATATATTACATACTAATCTGTACAAGGCAAGTTGTTTGGCCGAACTAATGTCACTCAGCTCACTGACCCATCGGCCTGTCAGTTGCTTTGGTTCTTTTGTAAACCTTTTTTTTAACGCAAAAGGTTTAACTCAAACGCAGTTCTTCACTGCTTAGGAAGCTTAAAGTCGCATAGCGAGATATGAGCTTTGCGCGGAGTTTCTCTGAGTTAATGTTTATGTTCACTTAGTCTATACATATAAATAAAATTGTGGTGTCTGACCGTTATTTGTATGCCTGTTCGGGATAATCTTGGAAATGAAACATTACAAACAAATAAGCTTTATATTTTGTTCAGAAAACTAAAGTTTATTTTAAAAATACAACAAGTTGAAAACATAAGTGATTATCATAAATGTAAATAACGTTATAATAGTGGATCCTGCTACGGCGAAGGCGGAAATAGTCGCTAGTACAACATAAAACGGTTGACATATTTCATTCCACATACATTCACGTTTTATTAGGATACTAATCTCGGGTGTTACATCAGTGCGTGCATTCTGTACATTCTGGTTCGAGCTTACTCTTTGTATATTTTATTGCTCCATTGCTGGAGCACATGAGTGATGGGCGCAATACCTCATGTGGATAGGCTCAGTTGCTTTTGTTTGACAAACATCTCAGGGAACGTTTACTACGAGTAAAACTGATTTTTTTTGAAGAGAGGTAATATTTTTTTTTATGTCCCTAACACTGCAATAATTTGAGAAAATGGCACAAAACATAAGGATTTGAAATTAATCACCATTTAGAATAAAAATTAATTAATTAATGTTACTTCTATTTATAGGGAACTAAGTTTGTCATTTTATATGCTTATAAAAAGTGAAAAAAGTACAACAAAATATATTATGAAATGTATACAAAAGTTAACACTTTATGCGCTAAGTTGTTGTTAATAAATGGAATTTGATCGTATTAAAATAAAAATTAAAAAAGAAAGCATTTACTTTGCGGCCATGAAAATTGCCGGTAGTACGTGAAAAGGAAGTGGAAACCATGATTGGAGGAATGGTGCCCTTACCATAGGTTAAATAACACCATCCTAATGGTGTTATTGAACCTTCATCTAGTCCATGTTGTTTACCTGTGGTGCTGGAAAAGAAGACGAACAGCAGCATGCAGTTTTGTGTTGACTACCGCTGTCTAAACGACGTTACGTAGAAGGTCAGCCATTTCTTGCCAAGAATTCATGACACGCTGGACATGCTTACAGGAGTAAAGTGGTTTAGCACGCTGCATCTGAAAAGTCGCTACTGGCAAGTTGAAATTGACCCTAAGGACGAGGAGAAAACTACGTTCTCGACAGGAAAGGGTCTAGGGCAATTTAAAGATATGCCATTTGTATTATGCCAAGCTCCGGCAACATTCGAAAGGTTAATGGAACATGTACTTACCGGGCTAATTGGCGATGCCTGTCATGTTTACTTAGATAACATCATCATCGTAGGCCGTACGTTTGAGGAACACCTTCAAAACCTGAAACACCTACTCATGTAGATTCAGAGTGCCAACCTCAATTTGAGTCTGAAGAAATGTTCATTATTCAAACGGCAAGATAGCTTTTTCGGGTACGTAATATCGGAAAAAGGTATCCGCACGGATCCAAGAAAATCGCTGCTCTCATTAATCCAAAAGACAAGACGTAGGTTAGAACATGTTTGGGTTTGTGTTCCTATTATCAGCGATTTGTGAAGAACTTTGCAGATATCTGTATCCAAGCCTCTGCTAAAGCTAACTAAAGAGAAGCGACATTTCTCCTAAGATGAAAGTTACGATGTCACATTCCAGAAGCACAAGGACCGTCTGTGCAAAACACTAATTTTGGAGTACCCGGATGTGGATAAGCATTTCTAATTTCCTCGAGCCGTATATTCATACAACATTTGTGGCAAATCCCGCATTTTCATCTTTTTTATGGCCCATTAGAGATGAATTCACCAATAGCATATTTAATAAAAAATAATATCACTGAAATCGGTTCAACCTTTTCCAAGAAATCACTAAACACATGAAAAATATACACGTCAAATATAGATCCTGGTCTCTTTATGAACTCGGTTGAAATTATATATCTATGAACTATTTTACATGATA